>VYZT01060811.1:277482-331338 GCA_013400735.1 Pomatostomus ruficeps | reverse complement strand
CTGACACTGTTCTTTGTGCTGCAGTTGAAATGGCATGTCAGTTCCTTCTCAGGGCACCGAAAGGGTCGTCCCTAATATCCAAAGCTAATGTGGTCTTCTTGAAAACACTGAAAAGACTTATCCAGATCTAAAATGATTTAGTCTGTGATTTGATTAAGATGTAGGTAGCCAAACAGATTCAGTAAGAAGGAACTTGAACTCCATCTAAACATGTCAGCTTGCCCAAGCTCAATGTCCCACTAAAAAAGTTTTTTCTGTTGTAAAAATTAATTCTTAGTATTCCCATGATCAGTAACTCCCATACATTACCATTTTATACTGATATCAAATGAGCAACTCAACTCCATGAATGTCAGCGTGAATTTGGCTAAACAGGATTGGTACATTTGTTTTGCATGGCCTAGAATGACAGACAGTGTTGGCTGGAAAATAAATAAATGCATTATGCAATCTTTTATTTTCCTTACCAGTTTTCAACACGTCCAGTGTAAATTCATATTTACTGCCTTTTACAATCATCAAAACTAACAAGAAATTGCATGTATTCATAAAAATGCTTGATTTCCGCATATATACAAAACATGCTCAGAAATAAAAATATAATCAACAGTTTACCTTGAGTATAAAAGAGAAAGCATTGATTACGGTGAGGAATACACCTATATGCTTGTAGTTAAGACTATAATAACTCTTAACTATGTAAATCAAGGAGATAGGAAAGATCCCCTGGTTTACATAGATTTGTGCAGCCACTTTTCATTGCTGAAGGATCCACTAAGTGGATCAGTCACCTCTGATCTCAGCAGACTGAAGATTAAGCTGTAGGTTTCCACAGGAAGCATTTTCTGTTCTACAGCAAACAAAAACACAGCGAGGTACTTTCCTTCCTCTTTTTTCACCTTGTTTTCCCAATTTAAGGCCTTTAGCATTCATTCCATCTGGATATCCAGCTACTAAAACCCTGTAAAAATCGAGACCTGTGTGAGTATCATATACCCACAGAGGGTGCCAGTCTGAACCAGAAAGGGATTGTAGTGATCTATTTTTAGGACAGAAATGTCACAGTCAATAGTGAGGCACATATCCTGCTTCCCTCTGCCCTGGAGGTAACAGCTTTAAAGGTCAGGAAGTAATGCTTTCTGGAGATACCCCACTCCAGCTTCTCTAATAAGAATGTGCGATTAGCCTTTTGAATCAGGAAGTTATTTACCAACAGTGGTGTGATTTCAAACTGCTCACACCCTGCACACATGTGCACCTTGGACAGTTGTTTCCCATTATGACAAGTGTCTTTCTTTGAATCCATGGGATGCTTCATGCTCTTGCTCTCTGCAGTGTAAGCAGGAAATATCAAACTGACCCCTAACTGCCACCCTATAAACAGAAAGGTACAAGGAAAAGAATGAAGCATGGGAAATGTTCCTCAAAGAACTCTTTCTAGTGGCTGGCAAATGAATGCTTTCTCTCTTCAACTGATTGTTTTTACACAATCTCAAATAGTTATATTTGAGATGCTTCCAAACAAAGATTTCAAAGTCCTCACATTTCAAGACATTGCAGGGTGGCTTTAACAGCCCCCTGCTATAACCTTCTGTAGCACCTACGGTAACTGAGAATGGAAATCCAGATAGAGGGCTGTGAAGAAGAGGGAAAACAAGTCTTTAGTGAAGCCCCAGCTGTGACTTGAGACCTCCAGTAACATGATCTAATCATAATTAAATCTGCCCACTTAGTGATTTTATTACGTGTTCTACTGTAACCTGTTATGCATTTAGACAACCTGTGTGTATAAAATGACTGTGTCCCCACTTTGATCCTTCTGTTATCGAGATGAACAGACGGTTTGACACTTTCATCATGCTTGTGTGCAAAATATGGAGATACAGGGAAAAAAACTAAGAAAATTGGTAAAGAGATATCCTGGTTTAAATTAATTAAATCATCATCTTAGAGAGACACATCAGATGCAATCAAAGAATAATGTATATAGAAAGATAGTCCAAAAATCCACCACTCAGACTTGAGCTTTCCTTCTACTTTGCTGGCTGAGATGATGCCCAGCAATAAAGACAATTTATACTGCATTAGTGGGAAAGCTGCTTGTCTGATGGACTGCTTCCTGCCTCTAACTCCATGCACACAACTTCAGCAGCTGCAGTGCTGCTCTGGCTCTTTACAATTTATACACCCTTGGCCTGTGGCAGGATGATGAGCTGCTGGCCAAGAGGAAAGGATAATGTAGGAGACCCAAAAGAGGCAAGCTGGTGCTTTGTCACTGACAATAGCCCAGCTCTCTCATTAGGAACGTCTCATTCACAGCTGCTCCCTCTCTCCTTACTCTACCTCACCTAGCAAGGGGGACCAAGTCAAACTGAAGCTCTGACCTGACTGGAGACACCTGGGAGCCCACTGCTCTAGACTGTGACTAAAGTTGCCAACTGACATGAAATGAATTACACAATACAGACAAATATTGACTACAAAGTCACCCATTCTCCATCAAAGCTGCCTGCACAGTTAATGGAACACTTTTCCAACTGCAACAGCAAAATTGATGCAGGTGTCATCAGGAGGGAAGGTGATTTTTAATTTTTTTTTAAACCACAAAGATGTGAATACCTAAATAAATACATGTCATTTTCTGGTATCTAAATGAAGATGATTAAATTTAAGCTTTAGACTCATGCAGCAGGTAAAGGCAATTAGTAGGTAATGTACACATTAACAAAATGTTGAATACCTTTTAAAACAGAAGTCTAGATTTATTTAGCTCTCTTACCTGCTTTTCTCTTTTGAATTTATTCCTGTTGATGACTCAATTAGCTTCCTTTGCAGACCCCAAGTCCCCATGGCATGAGTTTTACCAAGTAGAAGAAATCTGATCTTTTGCAGTGCACCTCCTTGATTAATCCCTTGCTACTGCATCAGGGCAACTCTACTGCATTACCTAGGCAGGGACCCTAGTTAAAAACTCACAACCAGCCCCAGCTCATTTACTAAACGTGGCTGAAATTCCCATATGGACTTCTGTGTATGAAGTATCATGTTGTCCTTCATATTCCTATGGGGGAAATTCTTATTATGCCCGTAATTATCCAAGGCCAACAAATAATAGGTTATTTATTTATGATGTCATAAATTAAAATACCCATGAAACCAATGGAATCAAAACTGCTTCTGGATGACAGGCATTCTTCATTTAACACTTCTGTCTACATGTTTCCTTCATTTTTTTGTTATGAAAATGAGTTAGTAATGTGCCTTTCAAAGATTGGATAAAGGGATTCATTTCATAGAAGTGGCATCAGAAAAAACAAAGCTGGAAAGATTACTGTACTGGGCATAGTCCTGGCATACTGCAGAACACACTACATGGAGGAAAGATGCCTTAAAAATACCAGAGATCCAACTGTTGGGTTTGGGTATTGCTAGCAAACACTCTAAGAAACTTTAACATATTGACATATTCCTTCACTACTGGGACTCAAAATATCAATAGACAGACCTCAGAAGAACTGATGGAGGAAAGGGGGAATTTAAACTCCTTCCCAGCCACAAAAATCATGCTTTGGACCAGCAATGCTGTCCTATTATTTATTGGCTCAAAAATACTGATTCAGCAAAGAATTTAAGCATGTGCCTAAATTTAAGCAGTTTAATTAACTTTGACGTCAGTAAGCCTACTTCTGTGCTTATAATTAGATATGTGCTTGCTGAAGCAGAGCCCATCTGAATAGAATCTCGTTGATTTTAATTTGGCCCTTTGTCTTTGCCCCTCATTTATTCTTTGCAGTGACTGAAGGATTAGTGCTAAGGTTCTGGTTCAGGAATGCACTTAAACAACTCATCTTCACTCATAACATGCAAAAAGGAGCTAGGCATGTCTCAAAAAACAATCATAGACCTAAGTGCTTTCCTGAATAATGACAGTTTCATGGTGAAGAGTATGTGGTGGTTCTGGTCCTTCTTTTTGTTAGTCAGATTTTTTTTTCCATTTCCATAAATAAAGAGCCAAAGGTAGTGTTCCACACACTATAAATAAAAATTTACAAGTAAGCAGCTACTTCACAGAGAAATTAAACTTATATAGGAATCCTTTCTCAATGTTGTTAGTTCTTGCAGTGTGGAAGAGCCTGCTGTAAATATCTTATTTGTTCATTTGGTGGCCTTTAGGTCCCAGTAAGTGGGATATTTTAAAGTCACGTAAAAACAGGCACGAAATAGTAAAACATTAAATTAATTTTAAAAGGCCAAAACAAATAAGCAAAGCCAAACCAAAGCAAACAAAAAAACCCCGATACCAAAACTGCACGAAGAATGCAGAGAACATGAACACCACGGATCCACTCATCAGAAATAACAGTTCAAGTCCCAGAGGTAAAAAGACAATGAGGTGTCTCCACAGCTCACACTAGAGCAAAACAGCAAGATCAAAGCTTCAGCTCCTGCCAGGCATTTCTGCTAAATACCTCTAGAGGAAAATCTGATGTCTTTTAACATGCCCATGAATCGGATTCAGCACACAGATAGCATCTTTAACAAGCCTTTTAACTCAGCGATTTCAGCCCATTTTTCTGTGTTTATGGCCTTTTAAAACCTGGAATACATGACAGCCATCATTAACTGCAGGCATTCCACAATTAAAGGTGGATTTAGAACGATACAGCAGTGCAGGCAGAAAAGGAAAATAGAAGGAAAACCAAGAACTGAGTTCACTATGAAAAACACTACAGGAAGAGTAACTCAAAATAAACAAGGAACCCTGAAGAGTACTTGTGCTGGAGACACTGCCGTCTATCACAATCCTGATCCACAAAGCTCCCTGCAGGGTTCTCTGATCCTCTGTACCACAGCACAGGGTGGGGACTTGGCTGCACCACAACAGAACCACTGTCAGGTGCCTGAGCTGTGCCCAGCAACTGCAACAGCAAAGGATTTGTTATGCAGTCTGCATTAATTGTACTGGTAATTGCACAGCTAAAATACCGATGGGTCTTTGAAAAACATCTATCTGAAACCCCACTGATTTCATGATTTTTCAGAAACCCTACTCACAAATGTGTGCATGCAGCAAGATGGCTCATCCTTCATTTACTATTGTCACATTCATTTATTATTGTCACATACCTAATATTCTGCTGGCAAAAGAGGACTGGAAAAAAGTTTAAAAAGGTCCAGCCTCAAATTAACACTGAAGAGAAAGCTGACAGTGTAAAGAAATCAACTATGTATCTACTTCCTGAGTGTATCTGGAGACGAAAGAATAGAATAAGGATGTCACAGTTGAATTATCAAAGCAATATGCTCTAAGTGACAACTGTTACTTCTTTTAAAACCTACGATCAATTTCTTTAAAGCCATTTAGTTTGTTAGGATAGGGTGGCATATTGAGGTTGAAGGAAATGCAGAAAAACCCCTTCTAGCTAGTAATTTTAGTTCTGGGGCTATTATTTGCTTATTAACTTGCACATGCCATAAGAAGAACCTGCAGATACCATACAACTTCATTTTCCCATCTGCATTACTTTGGATTTTCAATTAGCACGTGATTGAGTTTCCCTGGACACAACTAGATTTTTTTGTTCTAAAATTTCTATTTTTATTCTAAGGTTCAGTCTCCCCCACAGTAACTCATTTGTCTAGAATTGCCAACATTACAGGCAGAACAGGCATTTGCTGTCCATTTCCTCTGCTCCCATAGTGTGACCTCACCCTTCTCTGGTCTGTTTCTTTTTGCTGCATCAGTAAAAGGAATAAAACTATTTCAGCTCTGTCATCTCTACTCTCCTCCTGCTTTAAAAACATACAAACAGCTGCCAAAAGAATGGGCACTGTTTAATGTGTGGGACAAATGATGTTTGGTCTGGGCACACTGAAAACACTGAATCTAGAGTTTCTCACCATCCTGTACACAGCAGTTGAGGCTTTTTCTCCAGGGAAGAGCCTTAGAGTTCACCACTAACAAATAATTTTCTAGACATGGAACCTTAAAAAGTTAACTCCAACACTGCTATGTAAGACAGCTATTTCTGCATACACGAGCTTTCTCAAGCATAGTTTTATTTTTTCAATATATCTGCAATCCTTTTAGCTTTACTGACCTCATGATAAGTAGAGTTTTGGACAGAGAGATGAAAGGCAGATAAAAACATCACCTATTGCAAATAAACACAGTAATAGAACAATGATCCTGAATAGACTTCTTTCCCCCTCCTTTGTAGACTAAATGGCACCTGCAGAATAAAGAGTTTCTTTTCATGGAGCAATGTATCTAATTAATATCTGACTATTCCAAGTTTCCAATGTGTTTTTTAATACATTTACTTCATAATAGATGCACGTAGATGCCCACATTCCTTCCACATCCTCAGTTTAGTTTTGTTTTCTTCTCTTCTGTACAAAACTCCCTTCCGGAATGATTTCTATCACACTGAGACTGTCAGCCATGTATTAGTGATAGCTTTTTGAAGACAATCCTTAGAGATCACCATCCTTCTACAGAGGTTGGGATTATATGATTGACTAAATTTAAGATTTAATTCAATGTGGGGCAAGTACATTTCCTCTCCTCCCTAGATTTGAAAATATAATCCATACCAGGGCTGAAAATTCTAGCTCTTCCCACTCAATCTGAGTGAAAGCATACATTTGTCACTGATGCACGAAGATGTGAATTCTACCAGATCAAGAAAATATGAGGAACACACAAGATACTTTCAACTGCAAAAGTCTGGCAGTCTGTAGTGCTGACTGAACAAAGGGACTGTGCCAAGCCAGACATGGCACTTAGGATTTCCCCTCTGTTTTGCTAACATTACCTTCAGTGTTTGCTACAACACATATTGCAATCAAAGGAAAGAAGAAAAATGCAAAAATGCCTCTGCACACATCACTGTTCCAAAGGGATGCTGAAAACCACCCTGCTGTCCTTGAAAAGGACTGAGGTCTGTTTGAAGCCTAGCTCCCAGCAAGGATTCCACAGGAAGACTGGCTCCTGAAATCTGCTCAGCTGACTTCTCTGCCCTGACACATGGCTTGGGTTCTCACACTAGCGGTAAACTCATAAACGGTTTGAATTTTGGTGTGTGTCAGAGAAATCATCACAATATCATTGCTAATCAATCGCCAAAGGATCCCACTGAGCTGCCAGCAGTGGTGTGATGATCCACCCGCTTTGTGTCACTGGCTTGGGGACTTTGCTCTCAGACATTACTCTGGTTTCTCGTCCCAGCTTTCTGTTCCTTTACAGGCAGTGAATGATACTGCATGGTGCTGATCCTGCTTACACAGCACAGGAACACAGCTCTTCCTTCCACCCTTCTAGCAAGGTTCTCTAGAAGGCAGATCAGTGCCCAGATCCCACTGCAAGTACAGAGCTTCACATGACGGCCTGAATATAACCCAGTGGCTCCTGAGACAGGAGCTGCTGGAGTGACAGCTGTCATACTGTGCTGCCACTGCCCTGGCTGAGGAGCTTCTGCCTTCTTCATCACTGCAAGCTGGGAGCAATAATTGGCTGCAAAGACTCAAATGAACACAGAATTTACACCAATCGGAGACTCTGTCTTTACCTATTAATTTTTCCACACACTGAAAGAAGTAAAAAGTATCTCTTTCTTTTGGAACACTTTTTTTTCTTTCTTCCATCCTGACAGTTGCTAGACCAAAATGTCAGTCTAGCTCTTCTCCAGCTCATCTTAGGTATTGAATGTGTAATTAGCTAAAATGCATAAAATTTTAAATCAGAATTTAAAATCAATTTGCTGTCCTGTAAGACATGCTAGATTTTGTAACAGATCAGAGAAAGGAGGCTTGCACAATTTTGGCTCTACCAAAAACCTACCCAAGTCTTTGCTTTTGCTCTCAAGACAGCACAACACTGATGTAGCTCCAGTACCTTGCTGCTTTTGCTTTGGTCAAGACAGAGTAACTGTAACTACTGCTTATTATTTGAAACACATTTGGCTGTAATACTAGAAAACCTCCAAAGCAAAATCCCCTTACCGCCTGCAATGGTATCTATCTTTTCAAGGACCACTAGGTCCACTACAACATTCCTATTGGGAGACAGCAACTGTTACACATTTCCAGCAATTAACCTCTCACAATCTTATTTTAGACCAGAAGTGCTTCATTTTTCATACTGAAAACTTAGAGGTCTCTCTGGTTCTTTGCCTTAATTGAAATTGCTTCTGTAGTAAATACACTAAATAATTTTATTTGTTTTTTTCTGTGATGGAAAGACAGTATCTTCCAGAGTGAGCAAGATTAATGTCTTTTGGGCCTGACCAGGCAATCATAGGGGAAACTATCACAAATGAAACAAATACCCTGCTCTGTACACAGATGTTTAGTGTTCAATTTATTTCCTCAGGAGCAGCCCCTGTTCAGCCTTCTATTATTGAGTTCAGAGCCAAGTCAGTCATACTTACCTTTAAAAATGTTTAAATTTATGTGTCCCTTGAGAACTTGCTTTAGAAGATGCACATTTTAAACCATTCTGTGAACCTGAAACTAAGGATCAATGTCTGTGTCTGCAGGTTTGAATCTACAGAGCCCTAGGCAGGGTTTTGGGAAACAACAGCACAGGCAGGCAGGATTTAAAAATCTGTAACTTTTTCTATCCACTGAAATTAGTAGCCCCAGCACACTTGAAGTGCAGGCATTTCTCAAAGAACTAAGGAATGTATTGAAGGGGGTAGAATTAATCATTACTTTGATCACATATTTCATAGGAGCTAGCGTTCTGCATGAAATGCTACTGCTTTAAGTTTTGCTGAGAGTGAATCTTGGAAGTCGAGTAGATGCTCAGTTCATACATAACATGAGGAAACACTGGTGCTTTGTAACAGTGCACGTAAGAAATACATCCAGCAGCAAAGCAGAGGTACAACTGAGATACCTACTAGACAGGTAAGAGTCAGAGATCTGCTTAGGACTGCACAATATCCAGGCATCTCAGTGCTTGATAATTTTATCCTTCCAGCACATTAGGAAATCTTATCTATGAGTTTCAATCACCAAAACAACTGCACCTACAGAGAAGTCTTTTAGTAGAGACACATTCACAATCATATATTTTTTTCTTGGACTTGACATCCACACTTTCCTAAAAGCCTGGTTTAAGTCACAGAAATACCTCTGAAAATAACTTAAGTTTCTAGTTAGAGTCACACCTTCTGGAGTTTATTATTGTTAAGCTATTAAACTTCATGTGGAAAATTTTATTTCTTCCATTTATTCCTCAAGTCAGATGTTATTGATACCTGCTACAAAGCATGATTTACCTTACACAAAAGTCAGGAATAAAGTCTGGATTAATTAGGATATTCATAGAAGTGTCTCACAATGACATACATTGTTGCATTTTTCATCGAACTACCAAAAATTAAAAGAGAGTTATTTATCTTGGCATCCAGAAAACCTGCAGAGGAAAGCTAATCTGATGGTTTTCTTTATGTGTTTTGCTGAAAGTAGAAGTAGGTAGGGACAAAAGTAATCCATAAAAAGGAAACAATCCAGAATCCTCATCAAACACAAACATACTGACTTCTCCTGAACTTCCCAGAAAAACAGTACATGTTATAAGGAACAATATGCATTTGTTATGGGAACATATTACTTAAGAGCTCTCTTCAAACCACTTTTCCTTTATTCTGTGGTCTTTCTCCTTGAATCCCTTCACAGGAAATTGCACAAAGACTAACACAAATTATAACTATGATGATGAATCCTTATCATTCTATTATTATTTTTTAACTGGTATTTAGAAGAATGTATTGCATCACATAGCACTTTTGTAAATACCTTGCTATCAGCACACTTTAACAAGTGTACTTAAATGTGAGCATTAGAAAAGATGAAATAAAAACATTTTTTCACAACTGCTCAGTATGGAAATCTCTCTTTTTAATGAGAAATATGACATACAACATCTCATCTACTAATCATTGTGTTTCTCAGAGTGCAGTGCCTAGAGTATTCAGAGCAAGAACTTTTTTTAACAGGCTGACTCCATGCCGCAGACAAGCCTGGAGGAATTAGGGATGGATCTGAAAATGTGAGCAGTGGAATCTCAATTGTA
The DNA here is from genome assembly GCA_013400735.1 of Pomatostomus ruficeps. Lineage (NCBI taxonomy): Eukaryota > Metazoa > Chordata > Aves > Passeriformes > Timaliidae > Pomatostomus > Pomatostomus ruficeps. Next base: position 321,254 of record VYZT01060811.1, on the reverse strand, counting down.
TTTAGGAAGTGAACGTGCTGTTCTTGGAGCCTGATGATCTGATTTGTTCACACAGTTCATGCTTTCGTGGTTCAGCCCTCCAGCAGCAAAAAAGCTACCAATCCCCATGGAAGTTGCTACGTTACTGTTCTCAGAGCTGGACTCCTCACTAACTTCTCTGAATGCCTCCAAGATACACAGGCTAATAAGAGAGCACTGGCAGTAAGGTACATTTGGATGCACTGCAGCTCAAAAGGGAACAAGTTCAGGACTGCTAGCTCTAAGCTGAGAAAAGGTAACTTGTAAAGGGCAAATGCCATTCTAAGAGTTTGCTTTCTTCTCTCCCATGAATATATGCAGGCTTTCACAGCTGCCTCCCCTCTTACTTGCCATTTGTGACTTACGTCATCTTTAGGGGAAGTTACTTAAAACAACAGAAAATGAAAAATCAAAATTCACATCAAGACCAAGCTCTGAGTTGTCTCTACCACCGAATCTTCAGCTGTTCTCAGCATATAGGGAATCCCTGAAGCAGAAGACAGAAAACCCTGATAGAGATCAATAGAAATCTTCTCTGGGGAATGCCAGTTCCAGTCCAAGTGAAAGTGTGTTGCACACTTTAGGATAAGATTCTTGCCCAGAACTGCAGGATAAGCTAATGCACTACACATTCAAATCCACAGCAAAACAGAGCAGTCAGGTAAGTACCAGCCCCATGAAAATCCAAGGCACAGACTAAGACAACAGCAGAGCAAGTATGTTGCTGTAGTTGAGTGTCCACAATTTCCTTAAGTGCTACAGTAAAGGCATTAGAGGAAAAATGTTCCAACCTGGCAACAGTTTTACTGTGACATGTCTCAAAGTCAGAACTGGTACCATGGTAACAAGGACCAGTGAAATGTCAAAAAGAACAGGCCAGATACACCACCTGGTATTTTGGCTAGACACAATAAAGAAGCAGCAGGTCAGCCATGCAACCTCCTTTATAAACATAGGTGTTCAAGTGCACAGCAGAACAGTGAATGCCAAAATGGAAGTGAATTTTCACCAAAATAATACCTGTCTACATTGATATGTCATGGGGTCCTCAAGCTCACAGTAAAAAGGAAGAGGAGATGCCAAGCTGAGGATATTGAAAATCTGACACAAGTATGATCATGTTTCCCATGAGAAGAAGGCAGACCAAATGCAGGAGGACCAGACCTCCAGGCAGAAGGGAACAGGAACAACCCGAACAAATAAGGCCCAATGGGGAAAAGCAGCTCACCCTGCAGGCTCTTCTTAACCTCAAGATGTTTGAGAGCTGACTACTGACATGTCTGGCATATGTCAAACCAACCTGACAGAGGCTCAAAGATAAAGGATATAACTGCCCAAACTGCAGGTCTTTCAGGGTTTCATTCTGAGTAGACTCATGGATGAGACAAATGGGCAAAGTCCACTGTGCCTTTTCTGCAGCCAGTGTCAACGTGGCTGTCACAGAGCACAGACATGAATCAGTGCTGCTTGCCACTAATCAACACTACTGCCTGTGTTTCCTATCAGTCAAGGGAAGCTGCCAGCTTCATTAACAGAAACTAATGAAACTAACCTCATAATCTAAATGAATTAAGAATTAATTACTCATTTATTTGTAGTAACCATACTATGAATCTTTGGCAAAGAAAGACTTCGTTACAACGAAGGTGTATCCTGCCAATATAAGTTCTAGAACACAATTATTTTATCTGTATGACAACAGAGTGTAAGTGTCCCAGCTGAAACCATGGCTCTGTTGCACTGGATAACTACCTACAGGGGAAGAGGCAGTTTCTGTACTGCATGATTCTGAATTTAATTGAACAAGATAAATAAAAGTGAGATGGAAGGTGTATTATTATCCTTGCTTCAAAACTATAGAACTACAAAACTGAGAGCAAAGCAGACAAGGGCAGACAGTGAGAATCTGTGCTAAGAGCAGTGAAGTGAACTTAGAGATCACCCGAAATGTAGTCAGTCTTCAGCATCAAAAGCTGTTTCAGAAGGTAACAGCTAAAAGAAAATAATACCTTTATTTTATGGAGGAGTGTCAAGTGGATGGTTTTAGGACACCAACTCTACTACCAATGCATTAGATATCTGCATGGAAATATGGCAAAATTTTAGAACAACACAGATAAAAGGTTCTTAACCAGATTCTAGCTACATCAAGAATCACATTACACAATTTCATACACTGAGTTTTATCTTTAAAAACGCTGTTTCAGGTTTCCATTTTCCTTTACTCTGCTCCATCCCTCCCCACTGTCATTCTAGCTGACAATATTTTTCAAATGCACCTGCCCTAATAATTCTGAATTCCCCCTTATTTCAGTGTTTTATTCAATTTACACCATTATGTTTTTGTGCCAATACTGTACTGTAGCTTCATAGCTCTTCTTGTTCTAAGTTGTTCATTTGTTAGTACTTACATACATTTCATAACTCTGCTCAGCTTTCATTTCACAAACAAGCCAAGCTTTTATTCTGCTCTCATAAAGCTGCTTACTTATTCTTATCAGTCACTTTCCTAAGTGCACATATAGCATTTGTATTTCTTCTCCAGTCATATAAGACCATTTTGACTTGACTTGCTGGAAATCTTTGGTGTGAGGCATGAGACTGACAATTCATATGCTATTTCTTTTCTAAGGCAGGCTTGTCAATCATTTGGTCCCTTCAAGGTGGAGAGATGCCATCAGCCTTGGCTGGAGTAATTTCCATTCTTGTAATCCTATTAGCCACCTCTCTTTGCCTTGTCTCCACAGATAGTGTGAGCATTATTACTGGAAATACAGTAAAAGTGTTAATCTAGGCCTATGGTCCCCCATAATCTAGAGGTTACCCTTACTTTCTACCTTTGTATTCATTCGCATTGTGGCATCATTTCCCCTCTCCTTTTATATAATTTCTGAAAGTTTGACTTGATAATACACCAAAATACACTTTGCCCAATCTCTACTATTGCTTAGAAAATTATATGCTGATCAGGACATGCCTTAGGTCTCAGTATCTTGGCCAGTAACGTTTTAACACCACCAACTGCCAGCACTCTCACTGCAAATACCTTTGTTAACCCAGGGTCCAATTTATTTACAGTTGTGGTATCCTACTCACAAGAACAGCCCTACTATATCACAGTTGGAGTACAATGACTGAAGCTAAAGAAGTTTAAAAAAACATAATATAGAATCCTCAAATACTATGAATTTTTAGCTTATAATTCATATAAAATCAAGATTAAGTAATACTGCTCTTGAAAAGTAAAATCAGAAGCACACCAAGCACAGCCTAAGGGATTGAAAACACAGTGATATCAAAAAGGGTTGCCATTTCTGCTATCAAACGGCCGACACTCAGCTGCCTGTCCAAGCCATCACAGCATTTGTTTGCTGTAGCTTCTCAGTGACTGCTAAAGTACCTTTTCTGCACAGTTCTGCCCTCAGGCTTCTTCCTCCCTCTCTCTCTTTACAGAGATACTGAACACTGTCCTTTTCTGACAAAGCTCCCTGTATGATCTCATCCTGTCGTCCCCTTGTCTGGCCTCAGCTTGGCCTCCTGACAAAAGCAAAAGTAGAAAAGTAGCTACAAGAGTAATGAAGTTCAGTAGCTCGATAAAGAATCTTTAAAAAAATCATTTCAGAACAGAAAATTGTTCCCNAAAATAAATACTTTAATCGGGGAACGCTATTTGAACAGAAGATGTTAAAATAAAGCTACCAAATGACATAAAATCTTCTACAGGAAAGACAAAAGCATCAGACATGCTCAAAAAAAGTCCAAGCAAACACTATTCAGAGAGAAGGCCTCCAGGTTTAAGGAAGAAAAGCCAGAATACATAAACACCTGTGCCCTCAGATTCTAAGAGCAACTCAGGTTACTGCAGTCTGGAAGCAAATGAGCAGGCAGCCAGCATGCTGGGCCATTCCCTATAGGTGTCACAACAAGGCAAAGGAATTCGCAGTGGAAGGTCTGGGGAGCAGCTGTCACCAGAAGAGACACATATATTTTTAAAGGCTTTGTCATTTGTCTTCAGGGTGGGAAATGCTGTGTTTGACCTCCTGCTGAGGCAGCTGCCCCGTTGCAGCAGCATGGGCTAGAAGAATAAAAGGCAGCAGCTATTATTTCAGGTACAACCACCAGAAAGCAGAGACAAAAGGCACAACCATTAAATCGTCATTTCTATTTAAAAACACACATGACAACTTTTTAATACTTTTCATGCTGCATGAACCTCCCCTTCAGGCATTCTCCAAAACAATTTGTATTAGCTAATTGTTAACTATCTCAATGGCCAAGTAAAACAATACCAAAAAGCACATCAAACACTGTCTCAGCAACCCCGAACAATCCTGGATGGGAAAAGCCAAGGAACTGACAGCTCGTGGTCTGGTGCCCTGCCTTTCCCCAGCGGAGGCTGTGCCACCTGAAAAGCTGGCTGCCCTACCTGGCTGCAGCCTCCCATCCCTCCCTGCTTCCCCCCATGTTTGCCTGGACTCTGATGTGCCAATTGCACCTCCTTTCCAGCTTAGCAGGGAGCCACCACCGCAACAGCTTAAACCAGCTGGAAACATCATGGGGCCATTTCCATGAACGAGGGGGTGGTTTTCCCATAGAGTTGAGCCAATTTGGCAGCTGGCTGCTCTGCCCTCTAGCCTCAGGCTCCAGCCCTCTTCCATCGGGGATAAGTGAGATCCCCAGGCACTGCCATGGGGAGCCGCACTCTCCTGGGGCCCTGCAGACACAGCTCAGGGAGCAGGCAAACAGAAGAGAAGCCACACCAGCAAAAGCTCTCCTGCCATACAGGTCCTTACAAGCTTAGGGTGGGAATTGCTGGAGGACAGGAGCAGGACTGCTGACTGCACTGGTTCAGCTGTCTCTGAGAACAAGCACACCTGAGGGACACCAGGCTGGAGGGGTCCACCTGCTCCACACAGCAGAGCTGCAAAGCCTGCCAGCCACCACTGCCAGGCCCCTCCCGGTTCCCAGCCTGCAGGACATCAGTCAACAAGCCCTGTCCCAGGCTGTAAGGAGGACTAATTGTGGATGGCCCCCAAAAGGATTTGGTGCAATTATTTTCCCCAGTGTTCACCTACACAAATATGTTTTAATTAGAAAGTCTTTTTTTCTCCTTGCATTTAACAATGTCAGACACTAAACAACATGGATTAAAAATGTTTCCAGAGTGATCCCATTGGCAGCGTTAAATTCATACTTGGAGGAATGAATGCAAACCATTGTAAATTCCCCTTAAGCCTGGAGGAAGGGAAAAACAAATTCTTATTCATTAAAATTAATGCCATTTGATATCTGCATCAGGGGATTTCTGTAGGAATGTGACTGGAAGAAGGGTTGAAGGTGTCTTTCATTAGATGTAAAAGAAAACAGAATGAGTTTCTCAAAACAACCTGCAAGCATCTCTGACAACAACTTAAGCAAATCACGAAAGGCAGCTTTCAATGATGCACACTCTTTACAAGAAAAGCAAAGGACAATCTCAACATTTGTACAAAAACTGAATGAAGGAGCAGAGCCACTGCTGTATTAGAAATCAGCAAACGTTAACGCACTCAGATGTGGAAAACAACCCTTTAAAAAAAGTCTGTATGTTCTGAAATGACCTCACATTTGTAATCACAGTCTGTCAATCTTTCAAGCTGCCTATTCAATGATGTAGCTCTCAGAGCTCGTATGTGAATATGACATCCTTAGAGTAGGGGCTATATGTGACATTTCATAAATATACGTTACGGTATGTCCCAAAATATGAGTATTTAACACAGACAGTAAGAGCACAAAAAGCACCATGTAGATGGGCACGATGAAACCCTGGGAAGACGTGGTGAAACAACTGTACATACAGTAAAACTGTACATTTAGTAAAACTAAAGCAGTTCTGAAACTGAATATTTGAAATCATTAAAAACAAAATACTTGTATATACAACTGGGAAATAGGAAGCAAAGCAAAGAACTGAGAAGGGTTTTAGAATATACTGAGAGAAGAGCACATGATTTACCAGCTTTCCCAGTAATGTATCAATTAAAAAGGGGAAGACTGAACTCTGTACAGAGTGCTAAGGTTTAAGAAAAGCCCCACATATATTCCTCAAAGAAGTAATGACTGGTAGAAATCAAACACTGACATTGGGCTTTTCTAGAACATGATGTCTGACCAGCAGTTTTCAAGAGTACCCCTTCACGTAAGCCCTAAAGGAAAAGGACTGTAACATCTGATTCTCAGCCTCACCTTCACCAACGCACTGACAGGGAGACATGTCAGAAGAATTAGTAAGAGTGGGGGAATAGCTATATTTTCAAAGAAAATTAGATGCTCTCATAGCTAGAAAGCCTCACTTGATAAGCTTTTTTTTAAAAAAAAAACCCAAACAACCAAGAAGAGATGTGAAAGCTAACTAATGGATAAGCTTAACAGGAAGTCAGAAAAAAAGGGAGACTGTGCTTGGTCAACTGAATGTTTCATCCTCCACACAGTTTTCCTGGATGAAAATCAGACAGTTTATTCAACATTTAGTAAGATTAATGATCCCTTCCCATGTAAAAAATAAAACAGTAAATCCAGTGAATATGCTTTGATGTGAAAGCCACTTCTGCATGAGGAACTGCTTAGAACACTTTGGACAGAAAGTAGCCATGAGTAAAGAAGTTTGGGGCTGACAAAAACTGAAAAGGAACATGAGAAGAAATATTAACACCCAATCAGTTAGCTAAAAGTCACTGCTTTGGAAGAAGGTAACCTCTTCTGATGTCCTAAAATGGGGAGTGCATACCAGTTTAGTACTAAGCAGAAAAGTTATCCATGTTCAGTCTGAAATGGAACAATTATCTTCCTGTTTTCCAAGCCAGTGCACATTATGTTGACATTCATCAGCTAAGAAAAGGAGAACCAGAATTAAATGCTCCAGTAAAATCAAACATGTGAGAAGCAGAAAGACCCTTAAGTGCATCTTCTACTTTTCTACAGAGGAGCAATGGCAATACATCATGATCAAATATTGCTACTTGATCAGAGCCCTGTAACAGATTATTGCTGTAAAATACTGGAAAAATGGCTACTTCAAACTACAGCAATAGAATTACTACCTACTCTTGGCTCAAAATTTTAAACGCTAAGGACTATATGTACAAGAAACCATGGTACTTATTTGCACAGACATATGGAGTCAAGGAATAAAAGTTTTGGAATAGAAATACCAGGGAGTGCAGAATGAATGTGAAAGATTTACAGGTTGACACATGACATAAAATCAATGGTTTACCAAGACAGAGGGGTCTGAGGATGCTCATTCCCACCATGAAATTACTAAACACCTGTGCTTCTGGAAGCAGCATTTCATCCATGAGATCAAATAGTGCAACGAACAGCACTGGTTGGGGAAAATATAAATTTCCAAAGTCACATAGCCTCAGAAGAGCATGCCATTGAAATATTAAAACCAGCAGAACTATAACCACCAAACACATGTTTGCCTCTGGTTTTGTTTTTTTAAAGAATGCGAGACAATTGCAGGTAGCATCTTTTCCAGAATATGATCATACAAGAATCAACAATACACCAAAAAAAAGGATTTTCCTACCAGCTGATTTTGGAGTGAATTTGTCCCTGTTGGCTGCACATACTGCCAGTAGCCTGTATCCAAGATCCAAGTCAAATCCTTGCTGAGCTGCCACTCGACTAACCACCTGCAGAGGGAAAGAGAGAAAGCTTCATTAGGGGTTGCTTGAGCTCTTTACGAAGTGACATTAACCTGCTTATCAGCACTAATGTCAGACACCTGAGTCTGCTGCGAGAGCACAGTACAAACATGGTGTGAGGCAATGCTCGCCAGTAGTTTCCAACACAAGCCCAGCAAACTGAACACAGGAGCATTCTGGTGATCCTGTTATTTGACCACTCATTAGAAGAAGGGCCTGGCAGTTCCATGAAAATTGGAGAGATAAAGCCAGAAGAAATAATGCAAGAGCAATGTTTGTAAAGATTGCATAGAATCCACCTTACTGTGCTTGAGATGTGAGGATGAGAAATCCTCCATCTCTCTCGCTGTTGTACAGCTCCTGGCCGTGTTCCCACGGGCAGTGCCCAGGTCCTTTAGGTTAAAGTGCCCGCTCCACCCTGCTGGGCAGGGTTGTCCTATGTTGTGCTCAGTCACAGTTGCTGCATTTCAACAATGCTGCATTGGGAGGCACATTTACTGCTGGTTTAGAATAAATAGGCCTGGCAAAGAGGTATTTGCCAAACATTAAATTAGGGAAAGACTGTTGTTGTTGTTGGCTGATCTAGAAGAACTAGCAGAACCAGGCAAATCAAAGACTGGAGTTAAGGACCAAAAGCAGCAACTATTTCTCCAAGCCAGCAACTCAGCCACCAGCCAAGAACGTATCCTCTTTAAAATCTGCATAGTACAAACACAATACCACAGTCATTCTGCCAAACGGTGCTAAAGTTATACACAGCACAGCTTTTCTATTGCCTTCTAGTGCCACATGATGACTTCAGACTCAGAGGCACAGAGGAAACAGATTATTCTTAACAGTGCCATTACTTCTTTGCATTAAAACAATGGTGAAGGAACTGCACAAGAAACAGAATACCATTTCCTGATGCAAAAGAAAGTCCTTGTCTCTAACAGCTTACAATACAAGAAAATATCCTTTTCCCACCCCTTTCTTCATCTGAAAGCTTATTTCTTAATGAATGACTCTGCAATTATCTGTGTCCAGGACTGCAAAAAGCAACAGGATAGAACAGAGTGAAGAATTCACATATGTGATCACTTACAAATATTATTCTGAACTTTTTCCAATATATCCACTCATCCTAATTAACAATTAAGAACCAACTTTATTTCTTAAAAAAGAGCCAACATGAATGAAGCTCCCAGGTAGATTTTTTTTTCTGTTGCTCCTATTAATTTAAAAATTACAGATTCATAAGACTTTATTAGGTAGAAGTGTTCCCTCCCTAAATTTAATCCTTCCAACCTCAAAACTGAGAAGAGCACTAGAGGGAAAAGAAATTAAAATTGAGGATAATTGATACAGTAATACACACCTACTGTTTTATTACATTTCTTTACAATTACAACTTTTATATAGAAAAGTAAAAAGGAATAAAGTAAAAGAAATAATGTAATTATTTTTGATAAACAAAAAAACATGTCCAGCTTGCTAGATCAGCCTTTAATCTTTTACACTTAGAAGTCCAGTTGCTAGCGTCATGGCCAAGACTCTGGGTCCAAACTCACAAAAATGAGAAAAAATAATAATAATAAAAAACAGTGATAATAAAAACCCACCCACCACTCAAAAATGAAAAAAACAAGAGTGGAACATGATATGCTATGTTTCATGCTAAATTAACAACAGGAATGAAGACTGGTGGGCTGCCATAAGATCTGGAAGACACTTACATACTTGGATATCTGTTCCCCTCTTCTACTTCCAGTACCACTGTATTTCAGCCACCAAAAAGTAGATATTAGGGGAGGGATGAGAAGAAAAGAGACAAAAAGCTCGTCTAACGAACCCAAAACAACACCTTGCAAAAGGCTCTTGAGAACAATTAATGTACAAACGTGATTTAAACTCCTTTAGCCGTCATCTATTGCACCATCACAGAGGAACACATTTCAGAGTGCCTATCACGTCTGTAAAACAATGGAGAAAGGGCCCTCCCATTTTCTGCTTTGAAAAAGCACATAATCATTAAAACCATTTACTTTGAAACCAGACAGGAACGAAGGCAGATACAGTGAGCACACAGTAACTTAGGGAACGCATAGGCTGCTTATATGCTTGATTCATTTTAAAACATGAGGCTACAAATCCTGCGACCCTCCTAGCCAGAGGCCAAACCACTGCTCTCAACTGACATCTTGCTAATTACGGAAAAATTCTACAAAGTAACTCAGGAAGCAGAGAGAATTGTAAAACCCACAAAAGCCAAGTTCTGCTTGCACTGTCTTCACTGCAAAGCCTTGGTCAGTGCAGTCCTAACCACAGGCTGACGCCTAACTTTCTACACTCCTACTTCACATCAGTTTCCTTTTCTTACTCTCCCCTGCCAGAGGAACTGTGCCATGAAGCTCAGAGGGGTGGAAAGCAGAGCTTTCCGGGTGCCAGAGTGTGCAGCCCAAGGCTGACCGCACCCTGCTGGCACTGCACCCTGGGAGCACCCACCTCGGAGCAGCTGCACCAGGCGGTGCACCTGGGAGCACCCACCTCGACCAAACACTGCAGGAGGACTGAGCATGAGAAGGCAGAATCTGAACTAGAGAGTGCGCACAAGTCAGCCAGTCAAACTATTACTTGCTGCTTCATGCAAAGTGTGAAAGAAAACAAATCGCAAATTTGTTTTAGCAAAAAAAATAAATTAAAAAATAATAATCTAACTTTGAAAGAAAGTGCTTCCACTGACAAACTGCACAAAAAGCCCCTTCTTCTTCTCAAAAGAACAACAAAACCCACAGAAACTTAATAGAAAGCAGATATTTCTAATAAAATTTCTGTTTTGCCAAGAGTCATTTTCCACCTAGAATTTTCTTCCATGCACTCCATTACATGCAGAAGGAGGGTCTATTAAACAAACTGGTGGACCTGTGTTCAAGAGGGCTTTCTCTGGTCCCTTCTGCCTCAGTAGGGCAGTACACACCTATTTCCTTCACAAGGAATGGTTAGGTCAACTCAGGTAAGTGCTTAGAGCATTGCAGAATGAACTCATGGTTGAACATATGGTGCCAGCTGCATGTTGTCTAAATTTTTTAACAAGGCTTACAATTTTTTGCATTGACTATATTTAAAGTTTTTCTTTCAACTATGACAGGTTAAAGACTTACTTTTATTTCAAAATTAAGGTCAATGGAACAGATCACACATCGCCCTCCCAAGACCCTGTTTCAGGCTGTCTACAACTCAAGTCAGACATCACTCACCTGATACTTGTGGAGCTTTCCTCTGTATGCAAGGGAGCCCCTGGCTTTTTAAACAGACACTGAGAATTCTCAGAAAAGGAGCATGATCCACAAAACACAAAGAACTAGCTACAAGACATTTGGTAAGTTTAATATATTCAGCTCAGCAGACCCTGATGGAATTTACCTTTGAGTGCCTCAAAGGAACTCGCCTGGGCAAGCAGTGTAACTGCTAATGATTATCTTTAGAAATTCATTCATGACAGAGAGCTTGGAGATGCCAAATCTGGTTTTAAGACTGTAAAAGGTGACTCTCAAAAAGTACAGGTGTCCAGACAGACAACAAAATAAAGTATTAAACAAATACTAGGTGAGCAATACAGAACATCATCATGAGTCCATCAGCACTGTGCAATTTCCTTCTTTACAAGTTACCATATCCTAACTCTAATAGGTCTTTTTACACTGCCTTATGTAACAGTGTCGTAACAAAGGAACATAGCCCCGATGGCCGCAGTATAAATTTTGCTCAGATTATTAATTACTAGTCCTTTGTCAAATCATAACTTGTGCTTGTTACAGGTAATTTCTATGTATTTAGCCCTGACTTGGACAATGACAGAGCAAACTGCAAGACTTCTAGGTGGTTTTGCAGGCAGAAGAGTCTGCAAACACTTAAGAGGACAGAGTAAGAGTTTAAAATTATCTTTATGACCTAGAAAAATGTTGCAAAAATGAGACCAAAGACACACACGAAATACTACAGAATGGAAAGAAAAATAAAATGCCTAAATAGAAAATTACGAACAGATATTCATCTTCTCAGTGTACATGTGACTCACTGGGAAAATATTTGAGGTATTAAAGATCATCAGGCACTGGAAAGAACTACCTACCATTCTCCAGATTTTGGAGCGTAAGGGGATTTATGGTAGGCCAGACTGAATCTCTAGCACATCCCAGTTTGGAGAAAAAGAGTAGACAACATGGTCCCTTAGGTCTGTCCCAAGCCAAACCTCAGTGATTCCAGACACCTGCTGCCGACTGGAGCCATCCAGCTCAGTCTGAACCCTGTCCCAAGAATTCTACCACATTTGAAACCTCCCATGATTTCAGTCTTATGCAGGTACCAGTGTGGATCAGATGGGATCAAGGCAACAATTTCAATAATCCATTAAATGTTATGGCTAAGTGATTATGATACCATTTGCAAACATACCCTAACTGCAAATTCAAATCCAGCACATCAGTAAAAACTCAGACATGTAGCTGGCACCACATGTCCAACCATGACTTCATTCTGCAATGCTGGAAGTGCCTATCTTACGTGACCTAACCATACATAACATAAAATTCCATTGAAAAGTACTGCATTAAAAAAAAACCCAAACAGGCATAATTGCCAGTGCTACAATTATAAATTGAGATCATCATCCTTTACCATGGGTGAGAGAGGTGCTTGGCCACCCCAAGGTTCAACACTTAATATTTCTCTATGTTATTTTACAATAACATTTCAGACAGCCAGACTTTATAAAAGCTACCCTATTTCCCACACACACTTGCTACACCTAGCTTTTATTTCAATTTAGATATGGCACTAATAACTATTGCAAGCTGTCTTTAAAGGCACGTATACCCTATCTGCAAACAAACATTATTATAACATCAATTGCCAGTAAGAAAATCTGATCACTCCAAACCTCTGAAATTTTTCATCTGAATAATTCATATAAACAGCATTCATAAAGGAGACATTACATTCACTGTCTGTGACTCAGCTCTGCAGAGTTCCAGATGTCTGAACTCTCAGGGTCATTGACAGTGAGGAGAAAATGATGAGAGTGAGATTTTAATTACATGAAAAGCAGACAAATTTGGCTACCAGCATCTTTTCTTTGCTGAATTTACCTGCAACACTCTCCCCCCACCCCTCCTTTCTCCTTCTGCAAGGCTAAGGAGCTTCACCACAGAGCGTCACTCCCTGCCCTGCTTGTCATCACCCCACGAAGCACTGGAACAATGTAGCTCTCAACCCAACAGCCCTGTTAATCAAGAGAGCTACATGACTGCTTATTTCTAAACTCCCTTCCCATTATGTTGCACTTTCAGTGAAACTCTTAACTAGCAGCAGTCAAGAGCACCCCCCCCTGCTGGCATCAGAATGAATTTTACCAATTCAATTTGCTGGTTGCTCAAAACTAAAAATGCCAGCTGATTGCTAGTTCAGACGGCTCCGTGTTCAGCCACTTGTGCATACTTGAAATTATCTGAATGCAGTTTGAAGACTACAGCAGAAATTTTGTAATTAGAATTCTGCAATGTAGATGGTAATTTTTCCCCCTCAGTAACACACAAAGATCAGATAAACAGGAAGCAAATTGAGGAATTTTCCAACATGAATAGTGATCTGCCTCAAACAGAAAAAAAAAAAAGGCTAGGAAATGGAGGAAGAAATCTGTGATCTGAAGTCCTGATCTGATGAGACTCTTACACTCCAGTTGCAGAAGGGCTGTTTCAACAATAGAGACAATCAAAGCAAGTCAGGGAAGTTATATGTATCATTAAGTAGTTTCTTGCTTTTGATGCTTGAAAACAGAAATTAAGTAGGTTCTGCAAATGTAAGAGACTTTACAGAACCCTTGTATTCAAACTAGAGTTTCCTTAAAATTTATTTCCCACTCTCTAAGGTGGATGAGGGCCATATTTTCCAAGTAAAACAAACCAGTATGCCTGCCACGTACTCCTTGACACTTCCTGCAACAGTGACGTAAATCATGCAGAATAAGGTATCTCCTCCTTTACATCCTCTTCCTTTCCTCTGCATGCCTCTAACAACCATAAACAGCGAAGAGAAGGTCACTATACTCAACCCCTCCACTGAAATTTTTCCCAGAGGAAAAGAGGCAGGGATTGTGCTTTAATTAAACCAGCTGATCACTGGGTCACTGCCATACTGTTGCCACCTGAGTCCTGGCACACTTTGAACAGTTATTTGGAAGAAACATACACTGGTCATACGAAGAAAGTGACAAGGGAATTCCAACAGCACTTTACTTTGGAGAGCAGCACATCTCAAAGAGTTTTAAATAATGTAGTAATTTCTGCACTGACCTGTTCCATTGACTTTAATTTTGAAATAAAGATCATCACTAGACTAACAAAGTTCAGGTAAAAAGGGCTTTAGGAGACCATGCAGTGAAAGGACAGGCAGTAACACGGAGTTATTTGGTAGCACTCTGAGCTGCTCTGAGCAGAGTGTTCTGTGCCTGCTGGCTGTACCCTGGCAGTACAGCACGTACACAGCCCTAGAGTGCTGTGCTGCTCTGCAAACACAAAGCCGTGTGTTTAACAGATGTGTGGAGGGCATGATGGGAGCAGAATTTCTGCCACGTGAACTTTTTGCTCTGGAAGTCTTGCATACAAAGAGTAAATGCAACATTTCTAGGGCTCTCACGGGCAGCTGCAACCTCCCATTTTCTGGGTATAGATATGCTGAACCAACTCTTCCATCTAATTAATCACATTCAGACCCTAACCTGGTTAGAAATCGGATTTTTGGAATCGCACAGGTTGATTTTTGACTATGTACTTTTCTGCATTCAACAGAATGAATCTGGGCAAGCATGAAGTCAATGCAGCAGCAGCTGCATCTGCAGTCTGAGGCATCCTGTTATGGAAACCTCACATTATTCAGATATGCCATTTCTGCTTTTTTTTTTTCCAAACATGTATGCCTTTTTTGAATCAATTATATTCTTCAGAACATATCAGACAAGCTAAGAAAGATTCCTGTATTACAAAACTGAGAGCAGTTATGTTTTTTTTCTCCTTAAAATGACCTAAAATAATCTCAACATTCTCAATTCCAGGATTTTCTGAAGAGAAATTCCATTCAAAAGATTACTGTACTATTGTAACAGTATCATTAAAACATGAACTTATAGCAGATACTTCCATCAGTTCATCATTGATGCTTGTTATTTCAGCAGCTCTCATCAGCAGTACGGAGATGCAGTAAGAACTACAAGCAGCACAACAGATTTAAATTAAATCCATAACCTTTAAATGAAGTACAGCTAGGACTACAGCTTTGTGTTTTGTTTGTTTGCTTGTTTTAATTTAAGAAGAAATATTTCTTTCACAAACATGGGTAAGTTTCCCACACCTGATGACTGCGGCAGACCCAATATCTGGAGAGGAAAATCTAGAACATTAAGATTTGGGGGAAGGGGAGGGAAAGGGGAATGCATTTTTAATTACTATTTCAATGACTGTTTCAGCATCGTTTTTTGTGGACAATCTGGGGTTAGAAGTCTTTGCATCTTTTGGATGTAAAGAGAGACCCAGATTCCAACCACAGTGGTGAGGGACCAAGGTTTTCACTAGAGAAGCTCTGTTACATTCAGTGCCTTGACCAGGAAGGAGTCAGCTCAGGTACCCACCCCATGTACCTAAACTCCTCCTACTGTCCAAAACCGTTGTAGTGCTGGATTTTCATTTCTTAGACGAAGTCCCTAGGTACAGCTACAGAGTAACTGCACACAGCTTTGCTTCTCTCACCCTTTTATTTCTTTATTGGACACACTGAAGAGCCCTAAAGAATGATAAACTCAGTGCCTTGTAAAGCTGAAGCACAGCAAGAGAACAAGGCAGTGCCTTTATGGTCCTTTGCTGAAGACAAGTCTGTAAATCTGTCCATTTTGCTCCCAGCTGTCTCCTCATTTCCATTTTTGCTGCAGCACCAACACAAATGTTCTCCAAAGCCTTCAATAAGATCATTTACATGTTAAACTGCTTGGCAAGAGCAGACCCATGGGATGAGTCTGCACTGGACCTGAGAAGAGGAAGAAATGAACGAAACAACCTGGCCAAATGCTGACTGAAAGTAATTGCAGTCTACTGTGAAGCATTCTTTCCTGAAAAGCTTTTGAACAATATTTTGCCTTTGTCTCCTAAACACAGACATATAATTTAAATACTGCCTAACTTTTTATTAAACATGATTTTTAGTATCCACATGGATTGGGAAATGGTTAGGGGAAATGTTAACCTGTGCATGATGCAAGTACTTTGATTTCTTTGCTTAGCATGGTATCCAATTTGGCCAAACTAGGGTTATTTTTTTTTAACTGCTTTGTAGTAACTGAAGCTGTTTCTTTCAGAAGACTGTAAGGTAATGCCATATACAGTACATTTTTAGAGATTTATATTCTTAAATTTATCAAGACTATCAGCCTTGCCATAATAGAATCTACTACTAGAGTAAGAGATTTTTTCAATCCTAATAAAAACACAGCTATGTCTGGTTTGTGGAAAGTGGAGGCTGTTTTCATCCGCTCCCCCTGACACTATGGAAGAAGTAGTATTATACAGAAAAGAACACCATATCCATTGCCATTTCAATAATTTATAGAATCAATGATTTCAATTATAATTCAGTTTCTGGCCTACAGACTATTTGATTTGAAAATAACGACTGTTGAAAAATAACACCTAGCTTTTCTTGGCAAGTTAAAGGAGATTTTATTGTCTCTGAGGAAGATCATAATTTGTTTGCATGACTTCCATAAAAGCTGTTTAAGGGAACTTTTTCACAGCCTGTAGCTTGCAAGAAACAAAACAGATTCAAAGCTTACCCTTTTATCCCTGACTTATTATTTATCTGTTGAAATGAGTATTCTTTATAAATTTTTATTACCCACTCACTTTGGTGATTTTCTGTAACGGGTAAGCACAAAAAGTTAAGTTCTAGAATTAGTGTCTGTCAGAACTGTTAGAACATAATGACAAGGCACATGCATCCCATTTTGGCCAGAAGAGGTACAGCTTTTGGGACTTAGTTGTCAAAAAATATTTTCTTTTTATAGCACAAGCCATTGGTTCACCTATGTAGCCTTTTCTCTTCGACTGTTTGCACTGCACAGAAATACCCCAGTTTTATTCATAGGCCCTGACAGCATTAGCCTAACTTATCACAGAAAGAAATTATTTCACCTCTAAATGAGTAATCATTTAAAGGATCCTGCATAACAAATGCTAAGTATTTAACAAGTGAAATTAAGTTTCCATACCTTATTAGGTATTTCTCTGGTAAAATTTAGCTGTTGTATCAAATCCTGTTTCTTCTTGAGATGAGGAAACCATTCCTATTACATTGCATACAATGTCACTGGAGCCCTCAGTAGCAAATGTAACTTCAGTAATATAAAATACTAATATGGAAAAATTATCTACTGCAAATAGCTGGTATGTAGACTGTGCACAGATTTTTTTAAAAAAATAAAGTTACCATGGAAAGACAAACACTAGATATATGTTACACATGTTGTTGTTCAACACTTGCTGTCTAGTGAACTCACAAAATTCTCAAGTCACCAAGATTTCCCTAAGTGCTGGTATTACAACTGAAGAAAACCTTCCACAACAGCCTATTCTACATACTATTCCATATACATATTCCATATATTATTATCAAAACCAGCAATTCCATAAATTGAGCTGGAAGCCCTTCTACTAATGCCCTGGCAGAATATTTCTAAGATCATTCTTCTGCATCTGTTCTAAGCTGGGTAGCAGGAATAAAAATATCCAGGTGGTTATAAAGTGAACCAGACATTACTAACAGTCCCAACACAAACATCGTGTATCAGGTAAACAGAACTACTTCTAAGAACCACTTCTTAAATTAAAGCCTGATTTCAAGAGAGTGAGCATATTTTTCCTGTATTAACAGGATTAAATCTAATTGGTTAATTTTTGTAAAAGACTAAACATAAGCCTTGAATGATGCAAAGAATCTTTTATGCCTATTATACCTATGTTATGTCTGTGATAATCTATTAAACTGGTTATTCATGACACAACAGGTCTGTTTTGATGCTCTGTCATTACATCTGATGCATTTCAACTTTGCAGTGTGTGAATGAAAGGTTTGCACGTTCCTAAGAGAGCCTGCCCTTCTGCCTTCATGACATCCTAGTAAGTTTCAATTTGGATTAGTACCTAGAGTGTTAGCACTCAGAGGACATGGTAATTTCATATCCCCTGATGGCTCCAGAACAGTTTAGCATACCACTTTTTCCCTGGTCAGAGAGTTAACAGAACAGAATGCCATAAAAATAAAAAAAAATCGTTCTCAATACTACAGAGGGGAAGCTTTATGGGGAAGCAAGCATTTTCACTATTTGTAGAATTTCCAAAATAAATGCCTTTAAGAACCACACAGCTCAAATGTTGTAATGATGGTAGAGATTACTTGCTTTAAAAAGTATATCCGAAAAGATAGAACTTTTAAAGCAATTTGATTTTGAACGTAATTTTAAAGGCTGGCAAAATGAAACAATAATCCTGTTTCAGTGGTTGAATAGACTTTCATACTGTTTTTTCATTTTTCTTTCAGCATAATCCTCACAAAGGAGGACACTGGTAAACCTTGTCAGCATTAAGAAAAATAGGCTCCTGATAGTACGGAACATGCGGCTAAGCAAACTGATGTTAAATTTACCCATAACATTCCAGTATTTCAGCTACCTTTCAATTCTTTGCAATTTTCTGAATAATTTCTCTGAAAACAGACTGAAAAAAGCTCTATCATTTTTGTTAAATAAAAGTAGATAAACCCCTTTTCCTGTAAGTGAACAACAAGCCTCAAAATCCACCCTTGCTAAATTATGAATCAGAAAATATTAATTGGAAAGAAATTATGTATGAGAAAGCTCAGATAGAAAGAATATCTATATGGAGAAAAAAAAAATTAAAAAGGAGACCTTGCCCACTGTACTGCTAATGTATTAAGAAGGTACAGGAAGTAGAAGCCTCTTAGGATACAACCATGCAGTTAAGTCTGTTTAATAGGAAGCAGGAAGAGGAAGAAGGATGTACACAGTGAGAAATTAAAGAATATCTTTCTTAGAGGGATTTTAAAATTAAGAACAAGAAACATATTCATTGCAGTTTACGTGCATTCTGCAAATCCTCTGTATTTATCAAACACAGAACAAGCCACCTGGGTAAGTTCCTGTGTTATTTCCTTGTCAGGAGTATAATGAGATTACAACATGTGATAAAGATGCTGCTGCCAGTCAGTCCTACACTGCAGACAGTTCTCTCCCATAAGAAGCTTGGGAAAGGGGGACATTCCACCCTGCTCAGATTTCAGGGAGAAGTATGAAGCAAAGCAATACAAACAGCTCAAATATTAACAGTCCTTAGTAAGATATTTTTTTCTTTCATGCTTGTCAGAAGAAAAGCAGTATTTTCATTTCAATACACTGAAATCCATGTATTGTGTTTTACCTCCCTAGTTTTCATGGAGCATTTCCTGCCTACTCTCTGTACACTCTGTGAAGAGCATGAATCACTGGCAGTCAGACCTTATTTTGACCCTTCACTTGGGCAGGGCAGAAGATCTGCTCATGTAGAAAGAAAAGATTTAAACCGCAAGGAAGTCGTAGGTCAGACTCACAATGTTCTAGCAGGGGCTGCAGAGAAATACTGTGCACAGACTGCCTAATTGTACTTCAGGTGAATGTCTCCTTTCCCAAATGCTACCCTGAAAAATGCTAGCAAGGTTTAAAAAAGCATAAATAAAATACAGTTATGGTCACATTGGACATTATGTGCATTTTCTCATAATTAATGTTACAGATAACTTTACTTCAAACAGAATTGTTAAATATTCTATCTCTGCACTTTAACATTTTAAACTTCCTTTATTTTATTTTTTCTCTGAAAGAATGATATGCACCTCCTATTATCACCAGATTTATTCTAACTTTTTGACATACAGATCTGAGGGATGCTATACACTGAAGCACACTAAGATGGAGCCATTCCTTAACATTTGGATTTCTGGCAATTAAGCTTCAGTCTTAATGTCTGTTTTATGTATATCAGCTACACAGTGCATGAAAATAATCCATGCACTTCTGCCCCCCAGCAAGTACAATGACAGACAGGCTCTTCATTAATCATTTCAGAATTTCTGTTTCTTTTGTGACTCTTTATTTATATCAACTTGTTTGGCAAATTGCAGTGAGGCTTTTAAACCCTCCTGCTCAGTCACGATTTATTTCTTCTAAAGTCTTGACTCCCCGTAATTCTGGACTGCTGCTGTTGGGTATGTGGAAAAGAAAATTTTCAAAACAAAAAATGTACACATAAATATGTATTATAATGCATTATAATGAGGTTGCTTTAGGAACTACAGTGGTCTTAATAAATGGTGAATGGAAAGAAAAGCACTGGAATCAATGGAGCTGTTGGAATTAGTATGTCCGGATTAGACCTGCAGTCAATATAGGTAACAAAGTCAGCTGAACAGACATGTCAGAAACACTGTTTAGCTGAAAGCACAGCATACTAAGAATAAAATGCAAGTAGTCCTTCAGCCCTACCAAAAATGCCAAAGGAAAATAAATGCCTGAAAAGTTCATCACTCTGTAAGAATACGGCTCGCTTAGCAATTTCAAACCATGAAAGAATACTGTAGGTGCATAAAAAATAACCTAGCCTGTGAATTGTAAATAATCTAAAAATGTTTAGCCCTCTTATGCTCTAACTTCTTGTTCTTACATTTTGCTTCCTTAAGTAATGGAGTCAAATAAACAGGTCTTAGGATCTGGCTTTGTGTATTTAAGGTAAAATGACAAAATTCCCTCAAAATGCAGATTCTGAAAATCAAGTTCCCTTGGCCATGAGAGAGTGCACGCAGTATAAAACAGAACCAGAACAGGAGCCACTGTCACAGCAGGATGGACATACCGTCAAACAACCCATCAGGCTCTGCTCAAATGGTCTCTGGAAGGCTCTGGGGTCTCCACACCAGTCCAGGAGCTCTGTTGCTGCATTATGGAAGTTTGCTGGGTTCTGTAAATGCTGGAAAGGGAACACAAAGCAACATGGTAAATACCATACACAAGGGCTGATATATTCCTTTCTACATCACATTATTGCAAAGCCTGGGAACTTGGAACCCCATGTAATTCAAAAGCAAGACCTTCAATTGCATGGTGAATACAGAAAATCCTACTTCATTCTTATTCATACTTACACAGTTTTCTGACACAACTGCAATACTTAAAGGCAAGCTGTAGCTGAAATACCAGAGTTCCCCAAACTCTTTCCTCCCCAGCAGCACCTCTCCCACCTGCAAATCATAACGGATTCTACTTGGAAATCAAAACTGTCTGAGCCCAAGTTAAGGGAAATTTTAGTCTTATATCTTTGATGTGTGCTTATGCCCCAGTGTTGGGACATGCCAGCACAGCACCTTCCAATAATCAAGATTTCAATCTTTGCTGCTGGCCAACAAGGCAAACATGACAGAAAACGCAGAAGCACACTCACTAAACTGGTCCTTTCTAGGAGCTTTGGTTTCTGTTGCTCGTGACATATCCTCATGAGCCATTAGGGTGATGAGCTTCAGGATCATGAGAAATGGAGGGTTATTTCTTAACTGAAAATGTTTTCACATGCACCGAAGGCATGCAGACATTTCAGAGTGGAACCCTACCTCTCCTGAAGAGGGTGGCAGGATTCTGAGAGCAAAAAATATCTGGGTTTTTTTGAAATTTGCATGGGCACTGGATTTTTTTTGACTATCACATTAATTTTTGCTTTTTTACTGAACAACCAGAAGTCCTGATTTCAGACACAGTTAGTAAACTTGCCTAATACTATTGCTCACACTGTCATCCCTCACTGTCTACATTACCAAAGTATTCCAACTTTTTAGCAGAAGCAGAGGGACAGCACAGGAAAAAAGGCACTCAATTTACATCAGTAATATTGCTACTAAATTCTCCAGTTCTGGTGATGGTGGATGTTTCAGGGAAAACTCCAGAAACAAGAAGAAAAGAGAGTATTTTGGAACTCTTGGTATCTTTTTAAATAGTAGTTTTATAATTCCTGGAATTGCTGAGAAAAATATGAAAATGATATGAGTGTCTTATCCAGGAGGCACAAATCTCAGGGGCATAATTTTAAAAATATATCATTACTTTTAAATCAGTTGCATAACTTGGGAAAACGTGACTGCTCATTTCTAAGTAACTGGATGAACTATAATGTTCACAACCTATTTTTTCTTCCTTCATCCCCTCAGTGCCTGAGTAGCTGCATATATTAACCTCATGACAAATGAAGAGAAAAAAAAATTCCTCCCATGTCAGGTTTTCAGAAGTTCCCAGTCTGTGAGCTTTTGGATCACGTTACATTAAATAATTCTTATTCAATGAATGCTCTTGGTCAGAGGCCTTGTTTTAACAAGAGATGACTGACAAGCAGGGCATGGATTTCTTAAACAATAGCAGAATTTGAAAAAGCAGACAGGCAGGCATTGTGCAAAGCAGGTTTCTACCTCTGCTCTGCCAACATGGGTACAGCTCACACGATCATCCAGTCAGAGCTTTACTTGGGCTGCACTTCAGAATTACATCTCTTTGCCAGGTGATTATCTAATACAGATTAAAGGCAAGAATCCAAGTAAGTCCATGTAAGAAGCCATATTTTAAGGCTTCATGTGAAAAAAAAAAATATAGTCCCATGAACAGAGCCAGCAGTTTGGGTTATGAATCTTCCAAGTAAAAGGGAAAAGGATTTCTTTTTGAATGCTCCACTTAAACCTCCAGAGAAGTGACTGCCTGACACCAAATCTCTCAGTGAATACTGTTCCTTCCACAGGCCACTTTGATCTGCAAGGGAAACAGAAGTTGCTTCAAACCCCTCTACAATGGTGCGTGTAAGCTCTGTTAATATCAAATACACCATTTCCAGAAGGCAAGAGAAGCACATGAGCTGGTGAACAAATTGCACCACACTGAATATCTACCATACTGATAGGTTGCAGATCTCTCAGAAGGGGAAAAATAAACCAAACCAAAAACCCCTTCCACACACAGAAACAACATAAGGAAGAATTCACTGAAAGCTATGTAATTCTGTATGTGAAACAGTCTTTAATAACTCTTCCCTCCTTGTGAAATGAATTGAGATCCACTAATCAAAAGCCCTAAGTAAGAGCCACATAATACTTATTTTCACCAGGGTTGCTGCTTGCCAGCTACACACATCTTCTACTAAGGCTTACAATGCAATTTCCCCATTTACAAACAGACACTATACCTGAATGAGAACAATTTTTATAGATATAGGCTAACAGATAAAAAGCAGGGCACACTTATCCATATGCTTAATTTTCAGTTTAGTACCACGTAAGGGTAATTTCTACTTACCATAACACCACTGAAAAGCACTATTTTTTTCCCCCTAGAGTAAAGTTTCAACATGTTTTAAACTTGCACTTTCCTATGGAAGAAATGGCTCCTTCTACTTGCCTGTGCCAAAGCAGGGGTGGCCTCAATGATTTGCTTTTAACTGTTTGTTCTGTAACTGCATCGGGGCTGACCCCTGAGGTACACAATTAGAACCCACTTAAATACAGAGAGGATACTGAAATCCAGACCTCTTAAACACAACTACCTAACTGAAACTTGTTTAGAAACTCACTGGGCAAGACAGGCAATTCTATTAGTTGCATTTTAGACTAAAAAAAACCAAACAAAACATAAGAATAAGTCAGAATACCAGTGGGTTCTGCTTCTGTGGAGTGGATTTGAGTAGTTTATGGGATGAGAGAAAATCTGATCCTGAGAAGACACTTGCAATGTCACACACAGTTCAGTCTAGGACATATTTCTCACAGCTTCCTGATTTTCTAAATAATTTTAAATTCAGGTTCTCTTCCAGTTTTTCTTTTTCACATTACAGAGGGCAAGGTGACTTTTGTGGAAAACAAACAGAAGATCCAGTATCCACCAAAGCATGAAGGCAGGTGCAATTCCTTCCCTCAGGTACATAAGAAGACATTCCAAATGCCTACTCTGGTTTTTATTTATTGACAATTTAAATACTGTACCTGCAGCAAAAAGCCCCAATGTCATTCACATCCTCAGAACAAGAAGCCTGCCCGAGAAGAATATTACATCTGCTATATTCATCAAACAGGAAATAAAGAGATATTCTCAGTTCTCAATTCAAGAACAGAAGTACAAAACAAAACTTATGCCAGATCCATCCATCAGCTTTGTTGTGAAGTATTTTCCATGCATGGCTCTATCCTCTTCAACTGAAATTATTGGCAGCATTTTGACAGAAGCAAGGCATGTGCCTGAGGAGTCTTGTCTGAAACTGCGCTTCTTGTAAACAAGGGGAAAAAACCCCACCTCATTAGGAGATGGTTTAGAAAAAAGTTACAATGAACCAGATTTGATTATGACACATCTTGGTGTATCTTCAAAGCTACTAGTGAAGGGCCACCTAACAGCACCATGCTCGCAAGCAATCATGTTTTCAGCATGTGGAGAGGATTTGTATGAACAAAATTTGAAGCAGAAATGAACAAAGCCAATGAACTGAATGAAGCAGTTATTCACCAGATTGCTTTCAGTATCATTTGCTTTTCTGAAGACTATTAGTGAAATGTGACAATTTCTATAATTGAAAAAATTTAGAAAAATTTCAGTCTAATCATTTATAACACCCCAAATCCAATATTCCCTTAGCCTGAATGGAACAGAAATCACAGAAATACTTGATGCATATGAGCATATCATTGCAGGGATCACCAGGTGATGCTCTAAAGGGAAAGTCTGAGTCTCAGAGTCATTTATATTTGATCTTGGAAGGAATCCTTTGTAGCTCTTCAATTAACAGTGTGGTGCAAGGGAATAAATAGAATAGCAAAAGACTTTGCTCTCCATTTTACTATGTCCAAGAAGAGTGAACTGTATCAGCACAGCCCTTTTCTGAGGGCTGCTGACATTTGGGCTGGATTCCAGGGAAGATGGGAACATCTACTGATGCTCATGACCACCTCTGGCTTAAACGCTCTATTCACATAACGAACAGATCATCTTTGTAAATCTCTGTGGACATACAGGCAGAGGATGCAGGTACAGTAGGACCCACAGCAATGTCTGTGTGCCCATTCCATGTTTTACTGCTCTGTAGTTGCCTGGAGCGAGGGCAACACCGTTCACAGTGAGAGTTCCTCACAACAACTGATATGTGGCAATCTTTGCTCCCAACATTTCAAAATACAGCCATCACTTGAAATTGTTACTCCCTTCTGTCGTGGTTTTGATCTTGGCTAAGTGCTAGGCACCCACGGCAGCTACTTACTCGTTCTCTCTCCTGCCACAGCTGGGCAGATGAGGGAAGGAGAGGGGAAAAATCAAGGGAATTAACTCAGAGGTCTATGAGTTGAGATAAGGAACCGGGAGAAAACGCTCTAAGGACAAACTAGGCTCAGCTTAAAAGTTGCAAAAGTGAAAATTTATTACTACCTGAGTTAGAAGGAGGATATGAGAAATAAACTAAACCTTTAA
This sequence comes from Pomatostomus ruficeps, assembly GCA_013400735.1. NCBI lineage: Eukaryota > Metazoa > Chordata > Aves > Passeriformes > Timaliidae > Pomatostomus > Pomatostomus ruficeps. The sequence goes on along the minus strand of VYZT01060811.1, from coordinate 295,937 downwards.
AAGACACCCTTCTTTCCACTCCCCACCTCTCCTTCCCTCCTACCAACAGTGCAAGGGGGGCAGGGTGTGGGGGTTCAGGTCAGTCCGTTTCCAAGATCTTCTTCTCCTGCTTAGGGAGAGGAGTTTTTTTCTCTGCTTTGGCCATGGGGTCCCTCCCACGAAAGACAGTTCTCTTTGAACCTCTGTGGCGTGGTTTTTCTTGTCCACGGAATGCAGTCCTCCAAGGACAAACTGCTCCAGCATGGAAGCAGGGGGCCCCTCTCTCTCCAACCGGGTCTCCCACCTGGACTGCAGTTTCCTCCGACATCCACCCGCTTCAGCGTGGTCACCTCCTTCACAAACTGCGGGACTTTTATCTCAGTCTCTGTCTCTCACTGGGCTGCACCTGCTACGGCTTCTCTGGCATCTACGGCTCCTGCGGCTTCTTCCATGGCTGCTGCGGCTGCTGCGGCTTCCGACATCTCCCGCTCCAATGTTGGCACCTCACCCACGGACTGCGGGTGGCTCTGCATCCTTCATGGACTCTATGGACTGCAGGGGGGACACCCTGCCTCACCATGGGCTCACCACGGCCTGCAGAGGAATCTCAGCTCCCGAGCCTGGGGCACCTCCTCTCCTTCTTTTTTCACTGACCTTGGTGCCTCCATGTTGTTTTCCTTCACATGTTCTCACATCCTCCTCTTTCTCTAACTAAAAGCAGCTGCGTGTGTGTGCATTTTGTTTTGATTTTTCCTTAAATATGTCATCACAGAGGCGTAACTAACCTTTCTAATTGGCCCAAACATGGCCAGTGACATGTCCATCATCTTCAGAGCCATCAGAGATTGGCTCTGCTGGAAATGGTGAAGAACTCCAGAAACTTCTCACAGGAGCCATCTTTATGGCCCCCTCCCTTCTACTAAAACCACAACACCTTCCAATCCAACAGTGACCAAAAAGTCTTGATATACAATAAAAACTCTGCAATGGGCACAAAAATATAAGTTTCATTCCACATATGAATTCAGGCCTCTATGAGTTAAACAGGCATATATAATAAAGATCTTATTATTTAGAAGGATACTAAAGCACAATTAAGTACTCTCAGTCATCTCACCAACACCAAAGAGGGTGAAAATTATCTCCTGCAACTCAAGATTCAATATGATTTTGGAGACTGAAACCAATTACCCACATGGAAACATGGCAAGGATAATGGCCTCATCTCCTCTAAATATAAAGGCCTGCAACCCATTTGTACACTCGTGTACCTTAGCCAGAACAGTCTAGTAAGCAATGCAAGAATATCAATAAAAATTAAGAGCAATTACAGAGGCTTAGTATTACCTCACACACATCAAGAAATGCTAACGTGACAGCAATGGTATGGGAAGTGAATCATGTAAACATGAAATCCATATGTTCCAGTTTGCTGCTATGGAAAACAAATGTTGAATTTCAATTTACAAATGATGTCTCTGGTGGAGGGTTTTTTCCTCCTTTCTGTGGAATACATCAGACTGAAGGCAGAGACCTAATTTGCCACAACTTAACCTATTCAAAATGAGATGTCATGCAAATAAGTTTTTGAGCAGCAAACTGCTTAACTATGCTAAACAAGTTATTGCATTTATTTACGTGATGTCGCAGCAAATTATGAAGGCTGACTCAAGTTGTCTGTTTGTTTTGCCGAGTTACGTCTGCTCTGTGTCTCACTCCTTGATTTAATTGAACTGCTGAAGATAATATAACTTATCACGCAGACATTATGCCATGTTGCTAGATTCTAGGTTAATTAACAGTAGCCTACAGTCACTGAATTTCTCACATGGTTAGCCACTTGGACCCTGTCTACTGTCTAGCTTCACTAATCAACGAGTCTGGGAATTTTACATCAGCGACACAAAGCACTGGCAACACAGGGAGCTTTTCAGCACATAGAAAAAGAAAACAGAGATGTAGGTAGCCTTTTCTTCGCTCTGAAATTAACCCCTTCCTACACACCATGTGGCAAGGCTGCATGCTTGGCAAGCGTTCTGGTCCACCAGCTGGGGAAAGTGAATCCAGGATGCAGCTGTTGTCCTGCAGGACAAAAAACCTGGGCTCCTGTTCCTCAAGCACTGCCAGCTCACGCAAGCACTGGGGGTGCCAGCCCTGTAAGTCTCCTGCCACCCTGTGCCTTCTCCTGCCTGCTCCCCTGCACAGCACACGAGGACACATCACCTGTATGGTGAATTAGCCCCGTTCCACACTAACAACCTGAGCTGCACTGGCCCTCCAGGATGGCAGGCAGGGCACATCCTTGGACCTTAGCACTAGCAGGGGAGACAGCAGAGGCCGTTTAGGAGCCCACAGGAATGGGTACATGTTACAGCACATCATTTTTTCATACCACTACTAGACTGAAGCTGACCTGATACTCAGGGTACATTTTGTTGGTAATGCTTAGTCTTATGGCAGGTTGTCTCTGTGAGCTTCTTTGCCCAAACACGTACTTCCAGCACTTTCAGTGGCTCAGACCACACCTGCTGTTCTGGCTCTGATCTAACCTCCCAAATGTTTTCAGCTATCACTCACAGTGAGATCCCTTACATGACCACACAATCATTAGACCTGACTCAAAGAAAGTGGCAGCAAACAAAAGGCAGGGCTGGGACAGTACCAGGACTCTGCTCTCAGCAGCAGCTTTGGATTAAACGCATCGCAAAACTTCTCCCAAAGGTGGAGCTGTATCATCAATGTAAGAGGATGACACAGTTAAGTTCACAGCATAAATAGTCCTCCTGCCTCACAACACCCTGCTTTTTAAAAAAATAACTGTACTTTCAATTATTTCAAGCCAGAGAAATATTTTGTTATTAATGTTCCTCATTATTCATGGAGAAAACAGAATGCATACAAAGAAAGGTACCAAAAGGAAACACGGATTTTTAGTGTTCTGATATTGTAAATATTTACTCTTGAGGTAATCCTCAGATTTCAGCTGAATTTAGACAAGTTCACCTGTGTGCTCTCAAAACTTACCAACAAGTCGAGAATTTCAAGGTATATAAAACCCAGTACCAAGTCCATCTTTTTCAAATGATGAGCCAGATATTCAGCATGACGTAAATTTTGCATACAGATGGTGGCATTTGAGGTTCACATGACCTACTCACTATTTTCAGCTCCAAGCATGCAGGTTTTCAAGCCTTTCTCCACAACAATGGAAACTAAAAGTCCTGTATGGTTGTAAAATCTATGGATTTAATAATAAAAACCAAAAAGCAGCTATCAAAAGTTATATATAAAAATAAGTATGCTCAAAACTATAAATGCAGAATCCATAATTCCTTTGGCACTAAAGTGATTGGTAATGGCTAGTGAGGGAGCTGACCCACTTCTCCATGCATACAGGACTTTGCTAACTCTGGTCCGTATCTCACTCTGATCACTGAGATGGGATTTGGTGGCCAGGTGCTTTGGCAGATTCTGCCAGGCAATTCAGACTACTTTTTGTCCATCTGAATGCAGACATGCCTGCAATCACATGTAATGAAAAGGCACCCTTGTGCTGAAGGGGGGCAAAGAGGGGAGTAGGGAAGAATGGGACCTGGAAAGAGAGAACTCAGATTCCATGCCCTTCAACTTCAGCAGCCTGTGAGCACTTACTGTGCTCCCACACACGGGGCAAAGGGTGTTCAGCTCCCAAACCAAACCTAATCACCTCTGTTAAGAATGTAAATAGGATTCCTGGTCAGATCCCCTTGACAGTGCACAACCGAGGGGAGACAAGGCTGGTCTCTGTGTATTACCCAGTGCACAGGTACACTGCTACAAGACCTGAATTTGACAGCTCACTCAGCGCCATAAGACCTGCAAACCAGCAAGGGCCACTTGTGTTAATACATTGATAGAGCCTTTATCACCCTAAACTCTGAGCAAGCTCTGTGAGAGAGCCCAGTCATGAGCCTGTCTCCCTCTCCTATGCAAGGGCCTCTGCTTCAGATCCCCAGTCACTCAGAATCCTCCCCCTCCCTGGCATACCCTCCACTGGCTGCCAGAGAGCTCATGCACAAAAATACATGTAGGACAACACCACCCAAGAATACACTTCAAACATAGAAAATGACATAACCTGAAATAGGTGGTTAGTTGATCTTTATTTTTTTTTTACAGTCAACTGTGCTTATACACACCTTGCCCTATCCATAAGCAGCCATACTCAGTATATTAAAAACTCATCTGCAATCAATACTCAAAACAAATGGTCTTTTTCATGAGGATAGAGGGGAGTATTGAGCTATTTTCTGTCTTCTGGGAGTGTGATTTTTGTTTATCTGGATATGGGTATAGATAGTTCAATTCTCTACAGTCCCTTTCAATATCAAAGATTGTTTTATTTATAAAAAAATTAAAAGGCTCAAGCTGTGCACTTTGTATTCAGATAACCCCCCCCCCCCCCCCCCCCCAACNCCCCCCCCCCCCCCCAATTTACTGTTTGTGAGACTGGGAGATCCCTAATTAATAGAATAATCTTGCACTTACATGGCTCATTCCATCAGAGGCTTTATAAATATTTTATTAGGCTCACATTTTGAGAGGCACTAGATATACTGAGAGAGAGATTAAGACCATGTTAGCCAATCCTACTTATGAAAACCAGAGCAAATAGAGTCACCTTTGCCCCCATTGTCCATTGCAGCTTCTTTTTCAAAAGAAAGTAGTAAATACTGAGCAAAGACCAGCACCTCTCTATCAGATGTTTTAACATCAAGACAATACTGGGCAAGATCACATGCTAAACAAACAAGAAAAAGAACAAATAAAAAAATATGAGCATCACTGAACTGCAAAAAACCCAAGCTGTTCAGTTATGAGCTGTAAGGGAACAAAATCTGTATTAATGCAGATTTTCGTAGATGCTTCTCTCATATACTTTTAGTATAAAGTGTGTGTATAATGCAGTACTGATTTCAGAAAAGGTGAATGCCTGGTAATTGAGCAGTCTTGTTCCGATGTCTGGATCTCCTATACCATAAGTTTTGGGAGGATGATTGCACACTTACGTGCATATGCTGGAGCAAAGCAAAGATACTGCAACCTTGGCTTGTGCATTAGTTTTACTAAAGTGTAAGAAAGGGATTTAACACCTGATCTTCAAGAACTATACATAGAAGCCAGAAGAGCTAAAACAAGACTCATTCCCTAACTTTGCTGATCAGAACTGCAACACTGTCTTCCTGCTCCATACGTTTCAGATCTACATAACTGCAGTACATTTATGATATACTTTGATAAAACTTTATGTTAAATAAGGGAACATGCAGCAAATTAAACTTCTTTAGTCATAAACTGCTGTTCCACCCCACCCTCTCCTGCCCAGCAGGAAACTGTGACTTGGGGGTCTAAAGGCTGTGACCAGGTCTGACTGAAGATGGAAATGGGGCAGACTAATGACACTGTATCTTTATCTTCATCTCTTGATTATTGGTCCAATCATTGTACTTTCCCTACCCCCAGCACCTGGACTGCTATTATGTCAGCTGAGAGCAGTGGGAACAGTATGGTTTACAAGGACCCCAAATAATCAGAGGGATCAGAATTATTTTTTCTTAAGCACTCAAACTGATTTTATGGGATAGAAGTCAAGAGACAAAGGTATGACTGTTTGCTCTTTCTCCAGTACCATGTTCAGTCATGCAAGGCTCTGATCTCTCTTTAAATTTGCAATGATGGCTCAACAGAATTACGAAATCAGTTTGCCGAACCAGTTCACTCGTTCTTCTTGGCAAGTGTCTCCTATTATACCATGCCAGCATGAGATGTCTCTCTGTGTGACTACAGCAGCAATGCTGAGGCTTCTTCAGCCTTATCATTCCAACAGACACTGCAATGACACAGGAGCTTTCTTCTCTAATGCCCTTGTGCTTTTCAGCCAGTAGCTTCAATCCTAAATATCTCAACATATCAAGGAGTTAATTTTCTCAGAGCAGTGGCCACACTCTTTCTGTTAGAATATCATTGCATTATTAGAATGACGTTTAATTATTACAATAATATTTACATAAATTCGTAATGGATTTCATTGATGAAAATAGGCTTATCTGTCCTAGACTTGCTTACCTGCTGTCTTGACAAAAAATAAAATCTACTTTCACAATGTCTTTTAGTAGAAGATTAAATGAAGGACTCAGGCAAAGTGGGATGTCTACATCTATATTTCTGCGTTATGAACCATTTAATAATTTGAGGTACATATCACAGCATTATGAAAAGTTTGGGTTGGTGCTTTTCTTTCATGCAGTTCTTACTTTATCAAGATTTAAGGACATTATAGAAGTATTACATCATCCATTTGCTGGAAGATAATTGTCAATAGTGCATTCTTTAAAAAGAAATACCGCCCAAGAGTATAAAGTGAGTTGATGGCAAGGGGAAAAAGAAAAGCACCAACTCCTCTGATTTATGTACTGAATCAACTTTTAAATTTTAATTAAAACAGATACACTTAATAATTTTCTCAATTTCAGGAGAATAAATTCAATGATTTTGAAAAATAACCAATAGTCTTCAGTATACCCAGTCAAACAGCAGCACATTTGTTGGACATATTTTGTTTCCCAATTAATTTTTTTGAATCATTTGAGTAATTTACTTATTGAACTTTTTATTGCACTTCTAATCAACTGATTTAATCTTTATTATTTTAATCTCTTAATCTATGCAGAGATAAATTCTCGAGGTGACTACTTAAAATGACAACTACACGAACTGATACCACCGTGGAAGGATGTAAAATTCACATGAGCTATTCTCACAATTTCTACCAGGCAGCTAGACATTACTGAGATATTTGGAAATCAGAAGGAAAAATGCTTCCCCAGGCATTTTTGCATTTACAAAACTGCCCACAGCACCTGCTGTGTGACTTGCCCACGTACAATGTGTTACTGCACAGGGGCAATAAGCAGTGAACACCACCAATGAAGAGACTTCCTTCAGAGGTCTGCACAGCTGAAGGCTCTTGGTATTAACAGAGTACTAACACTCCAGCCCTTGAGGACAGGTGCTGCAGTAAAGCAACAGAACTGGGAATGGGAAAAGTGAACCTGCCACAACTTTTCCAATCCACCTCACAGTGTGATGGGTTCTATTCCACCCACTGGAATCTTGTCAGATAAACAAACCAGCTGAATACTGCAAACAACAAGTAGGTGCTTTCCTCCCCCTTCCCATCAGATGTGCTTCGAGCAAATAGCCTCTTTGCTCTTTCCCTTGTGCCTTCCCTACCAGGATGCAGGATCTAACAGGGCAGGAATGTTGACTGACAAGTCTCTAAATGGACTAGAGGAGCCAGGAAAGCTGGTCTGCTGTGGGTTTTTCCTAAACATACTTAAGTCTAGCAGAAGAATATTCCAACAGACTGAGCACAAAAGCAGACAAAGAACTTGTGGCTATAGGTCTCAGAAAAAAAGATATGAAAAAATGTAGCTACTAACACAGTACTGATGGACCATTCAACTAAACTGTAACATTTGAGGCCCACCAAATGTCTTTTTATGGAAAAGGTCTTCTTCCCCTCTAGCCTTGTTATTTCATATTTAGTTGTTAAAACCCCCTGTAACACTTATATAAAATAGCAAAAAAGTATATTCTAAATAAATGCAGTCTTCATAAGAATACTTCTAATTTTCAAGGTTCTTCAAGAATGAAATTTTCGTGAAAGTACTGTGGACAGTTTTGTAAGCACATACAAATGAAAAAGTGTATGGGAAGCATTTTTCCTTTTATTAAAATCTTTTCAGCTGTAATTTCATACCAGTCCTTGGTAACCAGTCCAAAATATACTAAAAATGACATGTTTAGGACTGCTTAGCATTTACATGAGTCTGCAACAATAACACTGAAGAGCAGAAGAATTAGTTCAAACACTTCAGCACTTAAAAACAGTTATATAAATATACAAAGAATTCTATTTTCCCCTGAATTGCAAGCTACCAAAAACCTAGCTGCTGAATGATGAAAGAAATGGGCTTGCTTGTTTCCAATTTGAGCAAGAAAATATCAACAAAAACACACAGCAATTACAACTTTTAGCATATCTCTCTGAATGGCTGGGTAGGCACTAAAAAGCATTGCAAGGCAGCAATTCAGCAAGCCTTCTGCAAGGAAAGAGGGGGAAAATGCTAATCAGTTTCTGGAAATCAGCTGTGTGATGTGTGTCTCCAACTAAGTGGTGATCCAGCATTATTTGATGAGACTGCTCAATGTGCCCTGATGACACAAGTAGCAGAAACAATCCTCTCTGTTCCCACCATGATCGAATATATTTGACACCAGAGAGCTTTTTCACACTTCCCCTTAACCTGTTACTAACATTTCAGCACAGCTTTAGTACAGAGCCTAACAACTGGATTCAGCACAGCAGGAGGATATCACACACCCTTTCTGAAAGGGGCGGCTTCCTTGTAACTTAGACATAGAAAGATTTTTTTCCATCTTCTTCTTTGCAAGAATTTCAAAAGAAACAGAAACCTTACAAAACTGACTGACAGCAAACAGAGACACACAAGGTAGAAGTCCCTAGATTTATAATAGCTCTAAGGTTTTCAAGCAGACCCATTAGAGTAAGAGTAGAGAGATGTCACCCAACACACTAATTTCCCCTGGCATTTGCTTCTATGACCTAACAAAAGCAATGGGCAGTGTCTGGTTAAAACCACACCTCTGGACTGCTATGAAGAATTCTTTAAGAAACCCAGTCAATTCTTTAGTAGGATTTTTTATGCAGCAGGAGCCAAGCTGGCTCCTTTACACGGCTGGGCAGAAGGCAGCAGGGAAACTCTCAAATTCAGCTCCATGCCCGCCTGAGCCAGCTCCTGCTGCACCACAGCTTCGTGGTGGACATTGTGCCAGAGCCACCTGAGCCACAAGCTCTCAGCAGATAAATAGGTTATTACTGCAGCCTCAAACAGGGCAGGGGATTCTCAGGGGCTATCAGACCTTTGCTCTGCACAAAAGTAATTTTGTGGTTTTGTTTGTATGGACAAAGACTTAAAGAGAAAAGCCTGTGCACTGAGCATCCAGCTTCCTTCCATGTACCCTGAAGAGTCTCCTGTGTCATGATAAACTAATTGCACGTGTTAAGGAAAGCCTGTTACTTTGACTTTTTCCATTGTACATCAAAAAAGCTATGTTTGATTTTAAAGCACACACTTACAAATACTGAGGGAATCAGCTACAAAGAGACCACACAAGCTGTTCCAGCCTTCCATAGAAGTCTGGGGTTTTTTTAAGCATAAATACACAGCCACCTCTTCAGTTTGCCCTTTCATCTATTCTGAAACACTTCTTAACACACACTTCATTTCCTAACTAGCTGATCATATACAAGTTTTGGGTCTGTAGCTTTAAAGCACTAAAAAAGATGAAGGTAAAACACAACCTTGATCCTGGAACAGAAGTCAGCAAGGATATTGTGGGTGTCTCACAACTCACAGAGCTGGGAAGAAAGAAGCCTGTCCTGATCCTGTGCTGAAATCTGATCTAGTTAAAAAGGCACATGGATTACCATTTATAGCATTTCTCAGGGGCTGGAGTGAGGGGCAAGGAGGGCGGCAGACAGCTCTGAGTCTGGCTGCAGGAGCCACTGGCTGCCAGCAGGGTTATAAAACCTGCAGATGCTGGGCGCCAAGGATGGTTTTCCTCCCCCATTGCAGTGCACCTTCCACACCACTGCTGTGGTAACCACCCCAAAAGTACATGTGAGCTCAGGGGAACAGCAGTACTGTTTGTTCACAGCCTGGGAAGAGGATAACAGATGAGACTAGGAAGAAAAAGCAGACATATTTTTGTCTGACCCTGCAGTTAATCCCCAGATTAGATGGAGATACAGCTATATGGCCATGCTAGGTACTGCTGCGCTCCCAAACCCAACGTGCCCAGAGCAGTGCGCGGCCCAGTTCCCAATGGGTAAACTGGAAATTATTCTTTCTAGTATCAGCCAGCTAATGACCCATCTCAAAGAACAAGGCAAATGTCCTCAAGCTGGAAATTTATGACCCTGTGACAGAGAGGTGAGTGTCTTCCAAAAAGGTAGTTCGTAGTTTCTGTCTCTTTCTCCGCTACGGCAAAGATAACAGCACAAGATTTTGGAACTATTAAAAAGCAAACAGCAGTTTTGATGCTACTTTCTTGAACAAAACAAATTTTAAAAAAAAGTCATTACTCTTCAACAAAACTACAAGTAGTGCCACTCTCACAAAAAAAAAAAAAAAAAAAGCTTTCTGAGACATATTTTTGGTGTTCAGCCACTGTCTTGGTTAGCTACAGTTTGTCAGGAGTTGAAAACAAGAGTTTTGTTCTTCTTCCCTTTTTGGGCCTACACAGAATGGAAGAACCATGAATTCACAAGCATTCCCAAGCAGGATAGCTCCTTTTCAGGCATCCTTTGAGCTCTGACACAAGCATGCCCCTGGTTTACCAAAAGACCCCAAGCTTTCTTCCAGGATCAAAGAAAACAGAGTGCTACACAAATGCTGCGCAGCCTGACCTTCCTCCCTTCCCCTCGGCCTACATCACTGAAGAAATATCCAAGCTGCCTATGCAAAACAGCACTATGTATAAATGAAGTTAGTGGTTTAACTGACAGAGTAACCATTACATAGGCAAAATTATCTCTTTAAAACTTTAAGAAGTGTAATTTGATATTCTCTTATCTAATTAAAATAATATAAATTATATACAGAACCGACAGCTCTAGAAAAAGGAGCTGAGCAGCATCCTCCATTTGTCTCCACTTGATGTAAAGGTCTGTTCTTACAGCTGGAAGGTTAAATTGTTCTGCAATTTAACCTTCATTCGTCATCCTCAGGGCTAGGATGGCCAAAAAGGACACCAATTTGTACCAGTCAAGGGCATGTTTTTTCTGAACCAGATAGTTGTTCATAAAAACCTGGGATGAAATCCTCAAATTCATATTTTCCTCAGGCCTCTAAAGGTCCATTAGATGCTTTAACTTTCACTGCAGAGTGATGAAAGAGGGAGACACCACAGCGCGAGGCTGGATTATGACCAGCAATTCTGCAGGAAAAGATTCCTATTTCTGCTCCTTGACCTGTGAACTAGCTTTGTTTGATTTATTCTGAAATCCTATCTTATATAAGAAATATGGAGAGAAAAATAATCTGGTTTAGGTGTGAGCCATATTCTTTTTTTATATCACCCAAAGCATCTGCATGGCCAGATTGCAAAACCCCACATATATCTGCATTACAACACATTCTAGAAAATATAAATTTCCACTAATAAGTAGGGAAAGCTAGAACAACATAATGATGGAGATTGATGAAACTAAGAGAAGAGAAACATATACAATCAAAGAATATATCAAGTTGGAAGGGATCTCTAAGTATCAATAAGTCCAACTTCCTGCTTCTCACAAGACTGCCTAAAGTTAAATCATGTAACTAAGAGCATCATCTGATGTTCCTTGAACTCTGACAGGCTTGGTGGTGTGACCACTGCCATAGGCAGCCTGTTCCAGTGGCTGACCATCCTCTCAGTGCAGAGCCTGTTCCTAATGTCCAGTCTGAACTTGCCCTGACACAGCGTCATTGCATTTTCCTGTGTCCTACCTTCCTACCTACCTTCCTGTGTCCTGCTCACCAGAGAGAGGAGATCAGCACTTCCCCTTGGCTGCTTCTCTTCAGGAAGTTGCAGATAAAAGAAATAAATTTAAAAATCCAAATCTGCTGATCCAGTACCACCCCCATGCTTATCTTTTATCAGTTCCTTTGATTTAGGGTGCTTGTGTCTACAATACAAATCTATGAACAGGGAAATGCTGTGCTGCCTCAAGAAGCAATATGCACATGTCCTAGGGCACAAGTAGGCAGGCAGGTTTTTAACTTAGTTAATACAAATAAAAAACTAAAGCAGCAGGACTCTGCTGTGACCTGATCTGACAAACAAAACTGCTCAGACAACAGTCAAATAAAAAAATTATTTGGGAACATTATTTCATGGAACAAGTTTCTGTTTTTCCAATGTAAGTCAGAAAATTTCAACCAGTCTGAAGAGATAAACTTTGGAGCTCATCTCCTGGATCCAGATAAGTTCTTCAAAATACCTGTGTGCAACTTGCATTTATGCACCTGTTTGCTGCATACACACACTGATTTAGAGATAAACACAGAAAATGCCAACATGAAAACCATTCTCTTGCTCACCTCCTCTAAAAGGACCATTGCTATGAAGATTCTGTTAGGATTGTTGCACGTGGATGAGAACATACGTGAGGGGAAATACATCTTGCCTGCAACTCTGGAGAGCAAAGCTCAGTGAGAAGGGTAAAGCAGGGAAAGATGGTCTCTGCTCATCCTTGCCTTTGTAGTTTCACTAGGCTATAAAAGCATTTGCAAGCACAGTTACTGTGGGGAAATCTGTAAATGAGACATAATTCACTGAAAAGCAGTGGCATGTGAAGAGCCCTTCATCTTCACAAACAGATGCTTCTGAAAATTCTACCTCGCAAACAGGAGTTTTTACAATCTCCATGCAAACTGATTAAGCAGCACTCTGAGCACTTGGAGGCATGCCAAGCATCCAAGTTTTGAGTCTCCAGGCAGTGCAGGTCTCAGGTCAGCTACTGGATTAAAATCAAAACTGGCCCATCAGAATTGTGGATTACTGTGCTCAGAGCATTAGAATGACGGCTGCCTGCTGTGACCCTCCGGGCGGAGCTGGCAGGATGAGCATCACTCTGCTTCCAGCTGAGACAGATTTGTTGAGTCGCCAGGCTGAAGAGTTCTTCAAAAGGTGTAAGGGAAAGTTTGGCTTTTGAAGTTAATACACCAGCTCTCACAGCAGAGATTACAATGTCTCACTCCCTCCCTCTGAAGGGCAAGGACACTCATTAAGCAACAGGTGACTGTAACGTACAACACCTGCCCCACAACACCTGCCCCACAACACCCAACCCTCATTCAGCAGCAATGACCTCCACCTTCAGCTTACCTGTTTTATGCACTGCAGCCGGTCATTGGTCTGCTGTATGTGCCTGTCCATAGAATTCATTTTGATTGTCTCCACTTTCTTCTACCTGAAAGCCATTAAAATCCCTCGATCTGCAAGACAAAAAGGACAATAAAGATCACTAAACACAGTCCATACACTTCCACCACCTGAACAATTGAACAGAGCCACCTGCAAGAAACCCCTGAGCACACTGTGAGATACAATAATAATAATCCCAATAACAATGACAGCCTGGCTTTTTCAAGGACAAGGGCATGGGGATTCTTCCTAATTTTTCTCTAAGAGAAAATACCTCCCATAAATATTAAATGAATCAGATACAGCAGAGCATTACATGGCCAAAAATAGCACAAAATGTGTGTCCTGAAGAATCTGGATTTCTGGATTGGAAATAAAAGTAACAGGTACATTTTGGACTCTCCTCCAACTAGCAGATATATTTCATGAGCCCTGGAAATGACCAAGATGACAGGGCAGGAAGGACTGGGATCCACAACCGAGCCCAGACTTTCAGAATGACAAATGTCCAGATGCACAACCTAGCATATATGGAATAGGCCTGATCTTCATAGCAAAGGGCTGAGCAGTTCCTGCCTTCTAGAAAAATTGTGTTCTTTTAGGTATCTATAGCTGAACAAACTACTTGTTACTTCTGGAAAAGCATGTCCTGCAGTCCTTAGGTCTATCTCTTAACAAACAGTGTAACTTAAAGCAAATTAAACCTTCCTGTGACTTTAAAAAAAATAAATCTAGAAAATAAAAGTTAAGGTTCAGAGTAGTGTGTGGAGTTTCAATTCATATTGCTACAGCTGTATGAAATGATCAAATGAAGGCTGGCAACAAGTTACAGAGATGTAAAGAGCAAACTCGCAGTCCTCTAGGCCCACGACTGATGCTAGCCATGCCGAGTTATGTTTGCAGATACAGCTTGGGATGCAGGGATGGCCAGAATGGCCCTCAAATTTGCACTAAGAGTAACACCCTAAAAGTACAAGTAAGGGAAAGCAAGGCTGTTGGTGTGGGGATGGTTTGCATTTCACCAGGCCCTTTCCACCCATTCACCCTCTCTGGCCTTACCCTTTTATCTTCCTGTAGTGGCAGAACAGCAGATCATAAAGACACCATAAAACAACCACCAATCAACTGTTTCAGTCCTTAAATCATATTACTGAATGGTTTGCACCGTAACTTCTACTTATTTATGTTTTGAGTACAACTGCATGGGACTCCAGCCTGTACTTAATAAACTAACCAGATTTAAGTGCTTTTTTCTAGAATTCACTTCTCAGGGACACAGGGATGTTTCACATATATGTATACTCTACTGTTTCAGTCACTTTCATGGCATCTAAAGTGGAAATTGAAGTGTAGATAACCGCACATTTGGAACATGAAAAACATCTTTGTCTACAGATTCCCATATCCTTTTACTAGAGAAATTAGTACATTCTAAGAAGTTGTATCCTTACATTCATGAACAATGAGTGGGCACAGAAATATACACCCAAATGCCCTATTTATACTAAACTTTATAGTAGCACAAGCAAGGTCCCAGTCTTGCACAGAAACCTTTCCCTCTTGAACCTCTTCAGTGGCACTGAGTGGTTTGCTATTCGGAGCACTGTTCATGACAAAACTATTTTCCACTCCCTCCATACACATAACAGATAGAAAATTTTTCAGATACTTTTCTGGTTAGAGAAACTGGCTGTTCACCTCTGCTAGTACACGACTCAACATCTCTTCAGTTAAAAAATTCCAGCACTGTCCTACTCAACCCCTTTGAGAGGAAGAGTGTTTCCCGTGGTGAGAACCTTGACTACACAGCTCTCACAACGAGACAGACTCCAGGCTGCAGATCTGCGTGCATCCCACACACCCAAACCACTGGAGATTTCTGTACCTAGCTGATAATGTTCTTTCATGGCTCCTGCTGGATTAGACCCAGGGGAAGGAATCTTTTCTTCTAGACAACTAAATGAGGTCTTATAACAGCAGCTCAAGTTCCTCACCTCCACGCTCTAGACACAAGAGGGTTCAATAAAGCATTCCTGTCAATAAATTATAATACTTATGAAACAGAAGAGCCAGTTTCACATGCAAGTATTATCTTTTGATTATGGCACTGCCACCTTCTCAATAGCAAATGCCATCCAAAGGTCCTCTAGCAAATGTAAATTGATATATTTTATTAAAAGTCAGTTACACAATCTTATCTGGCTGTAAGACCCTCAAACAGACCACAGTAGTCATGAAGTTTAATCTCTCAGTGGACAGCAGAGGTATTTATCAAGAGATAAGCTAGCCTAGACATGACACTACTTCAGCAGTGATCCATCTTACAAGCTAGGACACATTATCTGCATTTTAATTGAACATCAGGACAGAAGGATGGAGAAGGGCATACTGAAAACAAATACATATACATGCACATAGAAGTCTGTTGAAAAATTTGAAGACATGCAAACTGAGGCACCTTTTTTTCTTTTTTAAACAAAGTCACAACAATTTGGAATAGTACATGTAACACCACTCCAATTCGCTGCCTTACAGATAACCATAAACAAATTCAAAGGTTGCTACCAGCTACCTGAACCACAGCTTACTATTGTACGTGTCCAAATTGTCATTCCTCCTACATGGCACAGCTTCTCAAAGCCCATCTGAAAAAGCAGAGGGGCAGAATACACATAAGTAACTTACCTAACTGAGCAGGAACCCGATAAGCTGCTTGGAAGCAGGACTGCAAGTGCAATCCCATTCTACCCTGCATAGACAGGGCACACAAATTCTGTAATAAACTGATCAAATTCAGCCTCCAAAATAATTCTGGTTTTAAAACCCAATGGCTCTCATTGAAAACCACCCTCTGACTCTCACCCTTCCCCTAGTAGCTAGAAGAATTTTCACTTCCATGCTCAATTCCACTTGTTTTCATGTCATTAGCTCTATGGCTCAGTCTCTGCCCTGCCAAGGCTCCCTTTGCCTCTTCCCCCTCACAGCATGGACAGACAATCACCCACCAGCCTTTACTGCTGACAGTTTGCTGCTTTCACAGCCCAATCTCATTTATTCTCTTCTGGTCAAGTGAAGCCCCCCAGCCCACTAACTCTCCTGGACAGTAAACACTTGTCACATGAACCAAACAGCCAAAATTGTACACATGAAGCCTCATCACGTACAATGACATAACGCTTTGTATTTGAAATGCCCTGCCTCACCACCGCAAGATTCATCTTTATCTTTCTCTCAGACACATCATAAGAGCATCAAATAGAGTAATTTTTTTCAGTGAGCATACTGACTCTAAGTAATTTCTGCTATAAAAAACGCAGAACTTATTAGTGGGAAACCATTATTATCTGGAAATTACTCTTTCATGGGCCTCAGCAAGAATTAAAAGATTAAACATGGAAAGTGAAAATTATCATACAGATCTGAAATTTCACCATGGCAGAATAAGCATTTTGACACTAGACCATTTTGGCTGAAAGAAAAATAAGAGCAGAATTTAATTTCCAGTAACTATACCTACTACATGGGTATTGCTGTACTCTGGCCTCATTCCCCACATGCATATCCACCTCCTGAAATTTAAAAAAATGCCCTTTCTGTCGATCTCATGCTATTTTAAAAGTAGCAGCAAGATCACCTTAGCTGAAAATAATGGTACTTAAGATACAGAAAGGCTGTCAGGGCTGAACAAGAACAGGCTTCTATTCGGTTAAGTGCTGTGCACTTATCAGGTCACAAGTGAAAACGACTTTGCAGGGTCCCTGGCTGGCCTGCGATGTCCCTGCATTAGACAGCACACTAAGATTCAGCCCTGCGAACAGCTCAAGAGACAGCAGGGGATATTGCTGATCAGGATTAAGGGAACTGGCAGAGGAGGATAGAGAAGGGAATTTTTCCTGGTGCTTTGTAACAAAACCCCTCTGTTTGGTGCACACATTAGCCAGAAAGGTTGTACACTGCTGCTTTATGTGCTAACTCCATCCAAAAGGATAAACAAAAAAAGAAGTGTTCCCAGCACCTTCTGGTAATTCAACAATAAAAAGCCCCATTCTTTTTCTTTCTTTTCTGAGGCAAAGACCCAATCTCCCTCTCTTAAAAAAAAAAAAAAATAAAAAAATTATGTGAATTATTCTCCCTTCTCCCTCCCCTCTAGCACTGAGAGTTTATAGCCCTAGGCAGTAATTAAAGAGGCCTCATTTACATATTTATGATGTCTCAGAAACGGAGAATGCTTTTTTTTAAAGGAACAGATGTATCGACCTGTTAGCCTTTTTTTTTAACCCTAAACATACTGAATCTTTTAAACCATTACTACAAACCCCTCTTCCATATTGAAAAAAGAAGGAAATTTTGCAGTAGTTCTATGAAAGAGAATTTCGCAAGCTTCTGCTACACTTTGTGTTGGTTGACAGTTTAGGTTAGGAGACTGAAATTATGGTATCAGAAACTGAACTTCCAAGCTACACAATTAAGAAAAGAATTTAATAAAATGTGTTCCCCACATCCCTAAGGCACCCTGAACAGCTGCCTAGAGAGGAAAAAAAAGCGCCAAACATTTCACCACTGCTTCAAACATACTTGAAACCATATAGCATTTTGAAAGTTAGCGTGGATTCACGCTCTGGGATGACCTCTTCTCATGGCCAGAACTGCCATCCATAGCGAGAGCTCTGGCCCCGCAGGACCAACGGAGCACGGAAATCTGCTCCCCTGCGGCCCAGGGAGACCTGAATCACCATCGAAACAGGCCCAGCCTTCTCCCTGAGTTTAGAGACACTTCATGTGGTGCCTTCTGCTCTTGTTCCCACAGGCTTCCTTCCCTCACTGCTGGGCAGAGATGGAGCTGGAGCGGCGCTCACTGGAAACATCAGCTACTGCCCAGCCTCACGCACGGCCACCCACCCCCTTGCCACAGCAACAGGGTGCCGTTCCTCCAGAAACTAAGCTTTTGGCAAATAATCTTTCCACCAGAAATCCATTCTGAGGGCAGGAGAGGAAAGATAGCCCTTCCCAGGCGGCAGGGGAGGTTGTTGTGAGTGGCTCGAGGCCAGCAGCACAGAGCTACCCCAGGGCTCCGTTTCCACAGTGGACCAGCGCGCTGCCAGCCACCCTGCGGCGGCGGGGCCGGACAGGAGACACTTCGGACCACCCTGGGCAAGAAGGGCATAAATAAAAAGACACAGGAGATACCTTTATCAGTTAAGAAATTTTAACAGTAGGTGAGAAGGGGAAATGAAGCAGGGATTCAGCACAGCAGCTCTAAACATCCCTGCCCCCTGCCGTTACAGCGCACAAGTCGGTTAATGCTGTTTATTCAATCAGCTAAAAACTAATAATTTCCTGCAAGTCTCCAGCATGCTGAGGGTCCTACGAGAGGGCAGACAAGCTGTATCTACGAAGCGACTTTGATGCAGCAACGAGCCGGGCGGGAGCGGCTGCGG
>VYZT01060811.1:208377-276951 GCA_013400735.1 Pomatostomus ruficeps | reverse complement strand
CAGGGACAGCCCGGAGGGGACGCGGTGGCTCTGCGGGGGCCACGAGGCGGAACGGCGGCGTCCCGTCGCCTGAAGCACGGACCCCCGAGGACCCGGGTCCGAACCAGTTCAGCACCTCTCGGGAGCCTGTCACCTCCAATGATGGATTTAAGAAACATCACTTCCCCCAGTGCCCTGTCCTGGTAGTAAAATGTGGCGGTCCAGACACAAAAACTATCTAATTACACTTGACATTTTCCTTACCATTACACATATTGTAAGAAGTTGCTTCTTGAACTATCAGAAAATACCTCAGTGTGTACACTCAGGTTAACGCTAC
Organism: Pomatostomus ruficeps; assembly: GCA_013400735.1. Taxonomy (NCBI): domain Eukaryota; kingdom Metazoa; phylum Chordata; class Aves; order Passeriformes; family Timaliidae; genus Pomatostomus; species Pomatostomus ruficeps. The sequence continues at coordinate 276,632 of VYZT01060811.1, read as the reverse complement.
TAATTGGGTGTAATTGCATCGATTCTCCGCCTGAGCCCCAGCCGGTGCCCTCCCGCAGCACAGCCCAGCCCCGAGGCGCAGCCTCGACAGCCCGCACAGCGTGGGCACAATGCAGCTCGGCACGTCTGCACTCAGGCACATGGCTCACACGGCATTCAAAGGGCTCTAAGCCTGCTTTTCAGAACGAGAATTTTCAAAGATTCTTTCAAAGATCATCTGCGGGGAAAAGTTTAATATCTATCCACGACAACTAATTTATTTCTTCTACTAGATATGGTGAAAAAAGTATAAAATGTCAGGTGAAAGACTGTTTTCATCATTAAACACTTGAAAAAGGAAGTTGTTTTAATAAAGCTTTATTTACCATAAGCTGTTAAATAGCTACTGCTGTTGGCTTTGAGCTATTAAAAAGGGCCAGATGTGAGACAAAGCAGCGTTTGTTATGCTGGGTGAGGAAGAATAGATATTTGTGCTATGCTGCTTTCCATTGTTGCTCTACAAATGTGCAGTAATCCCCAGAAGACTTTCTATCATCTTTGACTGCAAGAGAGGGAAAGCGAATGTGTGTGCGCACACAGCGCCCGGCAGGCACAGCTTCACTGAGGTGGGAGCAGGTTTTTGTAATTTATGGTGGCTTGAGCTGCAAGGGCTGGCAATTTTGTCGGGTTTAAGGGAGCTGTTTCCGCAGCCGTATGCCTGGGAACGTTTTTATATACAGAGCCTATTACATGCAGGCACCAACAGCCAGCCGGATACACACAAAAGCAAACCCACACACGCTTTTGAAAAAAAAGACAGCATGACAGCTTGCATAAGCAAGCCTCCTGGACTCCTCTGGGAGGAGGAGCGGCGGTGCGCAGAAGTTGTTCAATCATGAAGCACATCTGCACCCTGATTACAAAAGCAAAGGTGGTCGGGCTAGCTGGAAGCACACACACAGCACTGGCATATGACCTATACACAGTATAGACACAGAAATATGTATAAAAAACCCCTCACACTGTATAAGAGAGAGCTAAGGAGAGAGCTCCTTTGAGCCTGGACGAGTTGGTCACCAGCCAGCACATTAACCATTAAGCACAAGAACTGCCTCCTGCACTGACAGCCCTCACCTCCAGCCTGCTGGCTCAAATGAGTGGTTTCCTCAGACCGAGAGCAGCATCTGCAGATCACAGGTAATTGCCCTGCTCCATGCTTGTATTATAAGGTTGGTTTCCCTGCATTCCACCCAGCTCCCAGTGTCATCAGCCCTGTCAGCTTGTTATCCTTAGGGAGAGCAAGGAGGCAAAAGGACATTGCAGTTTAAAACAGCAAGAGATAATAACACAAAATTAAAGGCAAAAGTGTGTACAAGTGTGCTACTGGGGAGCCAGGGCTAACAGCCCTGCTTATAGTGCTCTCAGAGGCTTTGCACACTCCAGTATGGACAGATCTGCTAGAACAAACATTGACAGTTCCACAGCAGAACCCACTGATCCAGTGGTTTACTATATGTACTGTAGCTTGAAGGTAAGAAATACTAATCCTCATCGGAACAGCTACAAGCAAATGAGCCATCCCTAAAAGCTTGCCGGGTTGTGCTCAAGTAATTTCATAACCAGTGTCCCTGATCACTCACACAACAATGCTGTAAAAAATCTCTCCCTGATAAACTGCCAGTCTCTAAACTGAGGCAGAATCAAGCACCTTTTCCCACCTTCTGGGCTTGGTGGGAGGAGTGCAGAAGTCAGGTGAGCGTAAGAACAGGAAAAGGTTTGCATTCTGACATGCAATCCTTGCTTATTTACCTAATGAAAGCTTGGTTCTTTCAGAGGGTCTGTGGTAAGATGCAAAGTATTTGCTGAGAATTCCTTGTGTTTGCCTACCAAATGCTGCAAACAGGCATGCAGTGTTGCTAACATCACCTGGCTTACACACCTTCTGGGGGCTGAGTCTATAGAGCTGCACCAAAGAACATTTATGAACTGTCAGCTTTTTCCTGCTCTTGCTAGACATTTATCAACTACTAAAGAAAACCAGCTGGTTTGGACATATGTGCCTAAGTTATCTGCTTAAAACCTGAAAGACGAGCTACAGAAGACAACCTAATATAAGCATTTTCTAAATGTCTAGAGGAAGCAGTAATAAGCTAATCAAACTGTCAAAGACGGTCTCAGAAGGAGGAGAAAAGATGGACAGAGGAGAGATGGCACCAGCAGCAAATATTTTTAACAATTACCTATCAAAAACGAAAGATGCTACTCTGTATTTGCTACGCTCCGATAACATCTCTCTTGTAGCAGATAGCCTGCTATGTAACAAAGAGAGGTCAAAACCTCTTGGGCCAGCCCAAAGAAATGCTCCTAGCAAGAACCATCTCCAGCCCACTGTGAATTAGAAACGTGAAGCATTTGCATTCTGACACTGAAGGCCCTCTTACTTATCTGATGAAACCAGGCATGTTTTGGAAGTTGAACTGTAGCATCTGAAGGAAATTGCTGATTTCTTCTCATGATACTGTACCATCACAACTTCTGTTCCTCATTACTGACTGGCAACACAAAGAATATAACAATCCCCCATCCCCAAACTATATTGCACCAAATAAAGAAATGAGGATAGATTTGGACTCCTTTTTTCTTCCCACTAAGTTTAACATTGTAAAGAAGGCATAGAGTCAAAGTAGATGGTAATTTCTCTTTTTTGTCTATAAATGTAAGATCTATTCACCTTTTCTTTCATTTTATGAGAACTAAGAAAGTCATCCTAAGATCAATGATTTCTGATAAACCACTGAGGAAAGCATCACTACTTTGGAGAAGATCACTCAGGGAGAGGAAAGGAATGGAGAAAGAAAAGCAATATTCATAGCTCAATCAGCAAAGTGATAGCACAACCAAAGCTGAAATGGCATAGGGCAGAACACAACACCAATCACAAGAAGGTTTTTAAAAATCCTCTCAAGTATTCGAAAGCAGCAACTATACAAATGCTAAATTTGGCCTGAACAAAAGCTACCTCGACTGAAAGGACTAGGAACCAATGTGGCATCTTCTGTTAAGAAGAGGAGAGCCCAGTTCCCATCATCCTCACTGCTGTTTCAACTGGAACAGGCCAGGAGTGAGCCTGACAACTGTCTCACAAACTGAAGCAGGCAGATTTCCCATTTTTATTACAGACAATGTAAACAGAAACACTATTGCTAATGAATTATTTATAGTGTGGTCCATAAATTAAGACACTTCGACTGTCTTGCATTTTTCATACCACCATCATTATTACAAAGTATATGCCCAGAAGCTTTTTCCCATAACTGCAGGACAAAGCCAGCCCTGTGAACAGAGACCTGAGCTCTTCTTCACCACCAAAGCTTCACGTCTTCAGCTCCTCTGCCTTTCCAATTACATCCAGTGCTGCTCAGGGCAGATGCTCTCTCCACCAAATACACACACAATGCCTAGCACAAATCACGATTCAGACTAGGGCTACCACATGCTAGTTTAATACAGACAATGGAGTGATAACATAAAATCTTTAATGTATCTATTAGTAGAAGTTAAGGATAAAACATCTAATGTTACCCTTCCTGCAATTTCAAGACAAAATTTCCAGCATTCAGCCAGACTTCCAAATACAAAATTACCTTGATAAACTTTGACTGTACACTCAGGTGACACCTGGATAAGAGCAGTTCAAGTCCAGATGGTATTTCTTCTGCTCATATCCTTCCTTTCTTATTTTTTTTGTTTAAATGGTTATTATGACACAGTGGAACAGACCTCAAAAAGCTACAAACTTTCCTTCTTTGCTCCCAATGGCAACACTACAGACTCCAGAGGTCAGCTTTAGAGCCTTCAAGTTTTTCTGAAGCGCTGCCTGATTAGACGTACTCTGGAGTGACTTTCATTGTGATCAAACATGATGTGCTGGTGACATGCATACAAAGCTGCCAGAGCAGCCACACTGCAAAGCCTTCAGCGGGCAGGAGTCGGTGTGATGACTCACTTGAAACAATACTCGGCTCCCCTGGAAAGGAAACAAGTATCCGCTTTGAAAAGGTTCTGATGAACTCGAGGAGAGATATGTTACTGTGACAATTTCAAACCTTGCAGAGAATAAAACTCTTTCTCTCCTACTCTCCTTGTCTCTTGCTCTTGATTTTTGTCATCCTTGAGTGGTTACATTTTGGCACCATTTTTTTCCCCCCCTGAGTAACTGCGGTGCATTAGATCTGAAATTTGGAGGGATATATTTTGGAAGATGGTTCATTTCTTAAAAAGCCTAGCTGCCCAATATGCCACATTGCAGGATTAAAAAGGCTCCTCCTTATCGCATGGCTGATCCAGGCAGGATATAAAAGGAAAGGCCAGGCTGGCACAAAACAAGTCATGTTGCAGGAGCAGCTCATTTGCTCCTGTCCCATTTGAGACAAGGGAACCAATTCAAACAGTACTAGATGTAAGAGTTTTTATTTTTACTGATTTTATTTCACTTGACATACCCCAATTCATGAAGAAGGAGTTACGTAGTAAACAGCAGTTCTTCCTTCCCAACCAAAAAGCTATGTCACAAATGTGAACTGCTTCAGATTAAGGACTTCTTTGACCCATCCTTTCCTACCTTTCCCATAGGTCAGAAATTGAATCTGGCTCCACTGTCCCTTATAACACATTTAGGCATTCACTAGTCCTGAATAAGGAAATTTCTACTCTCTCACCTTTCTATGCTGTCTATCAGCTGGTTAAGACCTAGACACTTGCAGGTTTTCCTCCTAAGGTGATGGTGGTATTCAAAATGGCAGACAGTAAACTACTAAAGAGTGCAGAGCTCTAGCTTTTGTCTCTACACTTCTCAGCTTGTAATTTCAGTGTTTCGACTGTACAAAGCATAACAAGCAAGAAAACACTGACATAAATGTCCTCCTCCAACAGCAGACTTCTGGGCTACTGGCAAACAGCAAAGCAGCAACAATTAAGCAAGTCCTTAAGTCAGATGCAGGAAACACTAATTTTAAAATAAAAGTCTACCAGAACAAAATTTACCAACCTTTTTACAGGTTGGCACAAATACTGGTGATGTACAGGCAAATCGGATAGCTCTAATACAAGACATGACAAAAGATTTTTAGGAAACACCACAGGAGAAAGTATGACTTCTCAGTTCTTTTCAACAACTGCTTCTCTTTAGAAAAATAAGAACTATTTGACAACTTTCTCTTACCAGCTCAAAGAGGTATTACTATAATACTAGGCATTATGACCATCTGCATGGCAGGACAAAATCAGGGCATGAACCCTTTCCCGACTGCACAAGATTTGGTTCAGACAGGAAGCTATAAGCCAAAGAAGAAGAAAGCTATACTGTGTGCAAGCAAAACCCTAGCCTGAAGAAGTGGGGACCTAGGCCTGCTCAGAAAGACACAAAAATATGTGGATTGAAAGTAATTTGTATTAGCAACCAATGAAAAAAACCCCAAAACTAAACAACTCTGTCACAAAGTTTGCAGAGTGTAAGTTAAGCAACATTAATGGCTTTCTTCTGCAATTATTAAAACATTATAATGATCTAAGATTTTCAGTAAAATACCAGTGTTTATTAAGCACCTACATGATTCAGACACTTATTAACATTAAAAAGAAATAATTAGAAACCCTAAAATGTCAATTCTGTAACTGCAAAAATATTATGCATTAGTTCCTTTTAAGGTCAATTCAGCCCCTGGAAATATCCCATGATAACAGCCAAAGGTTGGTGGATCTTGGTTCCACAGAATGACATGCCACCATCTCCACAAGTGTCATAAATCCATTGGACAAGTTGCCTATTTTGAAGCTTCTTCCCATTTCACTTGCTACGAGAAGGGACCCAGTTTCCATGTAAATGTCTTTTTTTACTGTCTTCAATAGGCCTGAAAGAATTCAGACAGATGTGTATGACATTATATAGCAACACTGTGACTTACTTCCACTGCTGAGCAAGAAAATCCTGTACTTTTCAAAAATGGTAAGTGGAAGAGTATTTTTCTCAAAGGTTGACCTTATTTTAGGAAGCCAAATTTGTGCTCTACTAGAGTTTTGTTACTCTAGTCTCTTCTACAGCAGAGGTACATTGCAGGAGCTCAGTTGCCTATTCTCTGGCTGATTTGTCCAAGGTGTCAACACAGGCAATTTTGAACCTTTCGCACAAGCCCCAGACAGTGTCCTCTAACACCTAAGTCTTTCCTTCCTTGTCTATCAGAAGTACAGTATGTTAAAAAACACCATTGATTACCCTAATCTACTTCTAGCTGACATAAGGAGTACAGATCCATTCTCTGAAATGGTTTAAAACCAATTTATATACCCGTTTTCTGGGATGACTCTAATTTATTCGAGTCTCTCAAGTACTGCTAAGGACCTAAATTAGTATGTTGCTGCCACCTCTTCAGACTGTCAGAGCTGCCACCTTCCTTGCCTTAGACTCTGCTTCAGGATTTGTTCAAATCTCTAGAAAAGATTGGTTTATATTACCTGCAATTCAAGTTTTTTTAAACATCACTATATAATACAAGTTCTTTTAATACATCACACCTGTCATAGAGTCAAGAGTTTACTAATGAACTGCACAGCAACTGCAGTGCTATTATGCAGCTATGGGAAGAAAACCTCTGATGGGTCTTAGCAGCAAAGTTCTCAAGAGCTTTCTGACTGGCCTGTGAAAAGCACCTCACCAGCATAAAGTTTTTTAATAAGCTTCCTTCCTTTTGAAACCCAACCCATCTGCAATTTATAAGGTTTTGATTAAATTAATGCAAATACGTAAGCATACCTGAGCACATGGAATGGGGTGAAACGCTGGGGAAGAAAGAATTTATATCACAAACTCAGGTAAACACTTTCTTGCAAGATCAAACAACAAATCCTAAGTGTTACGGAACACGGGAGAAAAGTTCACACAAGTGATAACCAGAAAATTTGTTCCAGAAGCAGGGATTTTTTTCAGCAGCTTAATTCATCTATGATGCAGAACATGCCTAGCTTTGGCCTAGGTTTTTATGAATCATCCCATGTACTAAATTGTAAGGGGAAAACACAAGGAAAAGTGATACATTTTGTTTGATACATCAGATTGCCATGTCCCTACCTGCAAGAAATTGAATTTCTAAATTAGTTTAAAACATTCATTTAACAAAGCATGTCCAAGAATTGAACAAGCAATTTAACACTCAACAGAATAAAGCAGCATTTAACCCTGAGGGTGATCCAGCGGCCTCCGCACAGGCTCAGCGAAGCACGGGCTGCCTTGTCAGTCTCTGAGAACGAGGCAGGGCAGATAGGTAGAAGGGAGCTGTTTAGAACACACACTGGCAAGGAAAATATCAGAGTTGGAAGGTCATATAAATTGCCAGACATGGAGACGAGATCTGTCAAAAAGACAAACTACCTAACAATTTTAACCTATTGGCTAGAGCTGTCCGTGTCAGCATAATGTTAACATATATTATAACCTCATCACAAAAACATCCACGTAGATGGAAGAGAACTGCAGTTAAACTCCCTCCCTTATCTTCTGTTTAGACAGGAACTCATTCTAACAGAGGCTTAAGGAAGTATTTTCCCAGGATTTTGGGGGGGGGGGTTGGGGTTTATCCAACATATAATATATATTACAGGGTAAAAAAGGCTGGCTAATATGCTAAAAACATAGCTGTCAATTCTCCTACAGTTACAGAGTCTAGCAAAGCATCCATCACAAGCACCTCTATTTCCAGACAACAGTGAGTTTTTAAATTATTACTACTTTTTATTTAAAAGCTTTTCTGAACAGTCACTGAAATATTTAAAATAGAAAAGTGGGCATTTGCTAGACAGGAGATTATCTTTTTCATCTTTTAAAATGTGTTTTAAAATGTGTGCATTTCTCTCAACTATTACAACAAACTCAATCATAATTATGGAACTGTGATTTTTCCTCTACCAGATGTTGTTTACTCTCCATTTTAATATAAAATCAAGTCATGATATCTCTTCTGTTGAGACCTCTGCAACTTTACTACACCACATGATTTTTATTTGCTGCCTCAAAGCCCCAGTGCTTTGCAGTATCGTGCTTGTGTCATCTCTTCTCCAGACTTATTTGGATCGGCGTTAGAGAGAAGGCCTTCAGGAAGGCCTGAAAGCATTCATCAAGTTAGTAGGTGGGACACTTCCCTGGGAGAGAGTATTAAGTTAAACCTCCAAGAATACTCTCAGGGAATCCTGATATTGTCAATCCCCCAGGGTTTATGCATGAAATGTGACATTTGAGATTCGTTCAGAAGCATCTGTTCATAATGCCTAGAACTGAACCTCCAAGAATGTACCACACATCATTTTCAGAAAAAGACACCTTCCTAAAGATTTGTTTCACTTTTGAACCACTAAAGCAAAAATCTGGTGATTATAAAACTGACCTGTTTCTCACATTATGACCCACTAAGTGACACATGAAACCCAAACGACAAACCTCCCTCCAAGTTCCATTAGGTTAGATTTCATTTATGGTGCACATCCTACCTTCAGTAATTTTTTTTATTCTTGAAGAGTAAGTCAGGATGCTTATTCTCTACATGTCAATTCTCATAGTAATCAGCCTGTTGAGCATGGTGATCAATGAAGAAAAACAAAGCCAGCAAACAGGAAACAAAGAATTCGTGGTTTCTGATATTTTTGTTTGGGTGGTTTCCTGGTTGGTTTTTAGGTTTTTTCCTTTTTTTGTGTGTGTGTGGCCTTGCTTGTTTCCTGTTTCTTTTTCTCCTGAATACTATACAAGCAGAATCCAATTCTAAAGGATTTGTAAGGGCAATGTATATTCCCTCCCAGCTATTCACGCAGGCAGTAGATATTCATGAGTACTGAGAGATGCACGTAATTATACCTGAATGATTATTTATCTAGAATGAAGAAGCATCTATCACTCTTTGTTCCAGGTCAGAAGTTTCAGCTAGCCATTTAAAAAGAAAAAAATAGCATCATGTGGATGAAGCAACCAACAATATAGTGAGCCCCATGAATACTGAATACACAAATCAAAGAGTTTCCGAAACACGGAAGCTCTAAAGTTAGAGCTGTTTGTCATGTATTGCTCAACAAGAAGAATTAGTTTGGTTCACAAAAGAGACATTAACAAAAAATAATAATTCTTTTAAAAGATGCATTATATGCCTAGCGTAGCCATTTTCCACTGATTGTGACATCTATTCTGTTAATTTCTTTTAACCAGACACTAAGCAGGATATAGCCAACAGGAGATCAAGTACAGCCTAAGATCAAGGATCCCATACTGAGGTACTGAGTAACACGAACAGCATCCAATACACTTGCAGGGTCTAGTTCCCGTTTTGCCTCACCTTCAGAAGGTCAGAAAGGTGTTAAGGAGCTGCAACACTTTGTTTCCCATGGCCCCTGGGTACAGAGCCCTCTAAAATGTGCCATTTCTACTCGAAAAAACCCCTAAACCCTTGGCATACTATGTTTGGTGCCATTTTAAAAACAGTGCTTTCCATTGATCAAGCACTGTCTGAACCAAGGCAGTATGGCCACACCTACATCAGGGATTTCAATTCCCTGCCATAATCAACAGCATTTCATATGGAGAAGCATGGAAAAGAAAAGGATATAGGAAAGGAGACGTCTCCAGCTAATGCTTTGAAAACCTGCAGCAAGACACGGAATTTTACTGACGTGTCACTCTGGATGCCTATGAAGCAGGTGATCTGTCTGCACGAGGGACTCCAGCATTGGCACCTCTGCTGGGGGTACCAGCAACTGGGGACAGCTGCTGCAAAAAAATACTTTGCCTAAAGTAACTGAACTTAAACCTTGCCTCATTCTTCACTGGTTATGATAGCACAGCACAAAGCCTCATCCTCCTCTAAAAAAAAAAAATATTAAAAAATCAGCAGAACAAGGATGGAATTGGTTTGACTTCGTTTCACTGCCTTGATGTGGAAAAACAACCCAAAATAGAAGACCATGGCAGAATGCTGGAATTAATTCAAAGTAAAAAGTTGTTGGTTTCATGCTACCCTTCTATGCAGCAAGACGAGAAAGGAATACTAACCAAATTCTAATCTCAACCAGGACAGTTTAAAGCTAAACAATTGCTCATTTTTAAATATGTCATCTAAGAAAACAATGAATGAGTTAGGATTTAAATTTGTTCTTTCTTCAGGGAAAAGAAATAGCAAAGGTATTTAAAATTAAACAGGACATTCACAATTAATCTGCTTTTTAATTAACTTACTTTGGTGCTGTAAGTGATTCTGCATTTACTCTCATTCTTTTGAAAATTCCAAAGTGCTACTTCTGACCTGTGATTTACTGTTGCCGTACATCTTTATAAGCAGTACTTTAGTTTAAGTGGCAGTTGCATATTAATTACAAAGTTAATTATGTGCTATGTAATCATGCTGTAATTCATTAGTTTACTCCGCAGTGCGAAAGGATAATGCTAAATGGAAGACCTGATGCAGAGTATTTTAGTAATTTACATTTTTGCATCAAATATTCAAAATATTAACCAGGAAACATTGTCTGCACTTAAAGAAGCCTATAAAACAGCTAATTGTGATTCTAGTAGCAATTGTGCTGGAACTTTTCCTCCTTAAAACAGTTTCAGAAATTTAAGCACGGCAAAGTATCTTCTCTAAAACCAAGTACACAGCTGCTAAGACCAGGGCAAAAAATCAGAAATATTGAACAAGTTCAAGCACCCAAATTTGGTACATAATATGGCTCATCCTCAAAAGACATGTGCTCTCTGCTTTCTCAAATCAGTGTTTTTAAGACATTTCAGCTTGAAAACCTAAACATTGATGCATCCAGTATTATAAGCCACAGCTGAGGACATCGGCTACAGGCTTTTATGATTCTTCATTACTAATCCTTTGCATAAAGTACTTGCAGTGAGATAATTTACTACTGGTTTCCGCCCAAAGTCTGCAGGGAAATGCAATTTCTGTTTGCACGGGTCTCAAAATAACTCTGATACTACAGATCTGTTTCCCAACAGAAGTACTGAACACAAATGCAAATATTTATTTTTAATATAATGATTTTTTGGTGAAAAATGAACTGGGCACAATACCATTAAGCTGTCCCTCTGTCCCAGGTTTAATTATCCCTGGAACTATCCAGCTAACTCTGATCAACAGAAATACAAGACCTAATTTTTACAAAGATTTTCTTAGTCATGAAGAATTCATCTTTTGCTTTCAAGGGCACACCCCCACCCCTCCAGAAGTATTCCAGTATTTACTGTTCTGCCTCAACCAATATTGGCGTTTCAACGCAAATTCTTCTGAAGGTGTAATCTTTTTTCCTTTCAATAGCTATCACTGTGATGCAAAATGATGCTCTATGTCTGATACTTAAAAGTCAACAGAGGTAGAGTTTCTCCTCCTAAAACTAACACCATAAAACTCATGACAAAAAGCAGTTTTAACATTTAAAATTAGAGATAGAAAAATTACAATGCAAAGGGTCTATGTTTTTCAGCACATACTTCATCTCTACATTGCAGTTATATTCACTTAAAAAAAAAAAAGCAAGGCTACTTTAACTATTGGTACATCTGCAGAAAATCGAGGTGTGCCATCAACAGAGCAGTCAACTTCTGTGCAGTGTTTTGACTGCACAATCTTTATTATCAGGCAGATTGCATCAATGAAAAGAAGCCCTAACTATCCAAACAAACATCAAGGGATTACCAAATCTAAAAGTTTGCAGCACCTCCACAATTCTGTCTTCAGAGGGCTTTCCCTCTGAAGTCATTTGGGAGAAATAAAGAATCCATATTTTTACAGACAAATTATGACAGTCAAACTACTAAGAGCTTTTCACTCCTTAAAATTCTAAAACCATTATTTAGAAAACATCATAGGGACCTCAAAATATAAACAAAATGCATAGAGAGTAACTGAAGTTTCAGTGAAAAAAACCTGAATTAATGATATGGTACTACTGAAAATTTAAATACAGTAAAAGAGTATATTGTTTCGTGCTACTGCAATTTGAATACTTCACACATAATTATGTGAGGTTGGAGCCTCTCATGGCAGTGAGAGGAAATTCATATGTGCCAGTGGCTTTGTAAAAGAGAAACCTGAATTCTAGTAAAAACTTCATGTGCTCTGTCATTTCAGATAACAATAAACAGTTCTCTTTCCTTGAGCAATATGGCCCTGGATTTCCTAAGACATGGAGTTGAAAACTTAATTTCAAGCACTACTAGAAAAAACAATCATTATTCTGTCTAATACAAAAGCAATTTTTAGGATTCCTCATCAGTGGAAAATAGCAATTTTACATGCAAACTTACACACAAGTACCACAACAGCTAAAAAAACCCCAAAAGCATTTACTCCACTCCCCATTCAGAAACAGACACAAGAGATCTAACTTGGTCAGTAAAGCTTGGACTTGCTGAGCTGTGTAATTAATTTAGGTCTGTAGGGACTGGGCTACAGAACACACAGATCTACGATCAGCTTTGGCTTCTACTTCGGAGCAGGTATCTAACATGTGTTGTTAAAATGTATATGGCATTGACAGATCCCTGCATTGTGTTTCATAGAACCCAGAATGCTTTTCTTTTGAATGGATAATGATACATCCAAAATACAACAACAATTAAAAAAACCAAAACAACCTCAAACACAGCTCAAATTCTCTTCAACATGTTAGCTCATTGTAGGAAGTATTAGCATTCTAGTTCTACATGGTGCTGCAAAGAAAAGCTTTTAAGAGTATGTAAAGCTTTCAAAAATATTACGAGAATTAATTTTATTTCATTTAAATAGAATATGGCTATATGCTTGACTCATCCCTTTAAGTTTCATGGAGGTTTCTTCACAGAAAACAAACCAACCAAACCAAAACTTTTGATTAGTGATTTTTCTCCTACTTTAGCAAAAAGGCCCATAATTTTGGTCTGTATTCTTAATATTATCCATCTCAAAGAGAGGTTTTAGCCTAAGCTCACCATCCAGGTTCCATCAACAGTCAAAAGAAACCAGCACTTTCTGAGGGCACTTTGTCCTTTGCTGAGACAGATGTCAAAAATGGGTGGCACAAATTGCTCTCTGGAGATAACTACTTCTGTCCAGTGATAATAGAGCAAGTCTAGATAATTTCTTAAGAAGCCAGAGTCTTCACTGACTTGGAGGATGATGCAGACTCTTTAATCTCAGCCTCATTTTTGAAAACAAAACTTATTTCCTTGACATTTCTGAAATTGTGTGCTAATGTTACAAAACGCATTGATTTTCATTTGGGCAGAATTAAAAGTATCTGAAATTAGAATCCTTAATTGTTACATGATCCTTGGCTTCTCACTACAAAAATACAGCAAATGTTTCTTACATAATTAGTAAAACACATATTTAATTGTAAATTGTATGTAAATATGGTACTGTATATTCTACTTGCCCATTAGTAAAATGTAAGTAGACTCTCTTCCAAAAATTGTTAAAAATAAATATGAAGAGACCTTTCTAGAGGCTTGAGTTTTGTAGAACATGGATAATTTATGTAAAATATTCAGTAATTTATATAAGCCTCATTCTCTACACTAACATGTGCAACTGCACGTATGTTTCATACATAATAAAAAGGGAGAAGTTTTTCCATTATTTGGAGTCCTAGACAAGGGATCTGGGGAGGTGCATTCAACTTCTCAGTCACTCCTCCCATGGAAGCCTGGGAAAGTCACAGGTTCTTCTACGCATTTGTTTAACAGCAGTGGAATGATATGCTTTCCCAGGGTGTTATGGGAATAGATCCATAAAAATTATGAACTATTCAATTAGCCCAATCACACAGGTAATATTAAAGTATCTAGATGAAGTATAGTGCAATACAAGTGTTTTCTTTGAATTAAATACATCTCTCTCAGCCATGCATGAAGCCAAATTACAAACGCTCCCTAAGATGAATATCCTGAAAGAAAACAAGCCTAGAGTCCAGTATGATGTATTACCACCTTTAATAATTAAAAAAATAATAAAAATTACAAAACTCTGAGATTACTTAGGCTCTTTGTCTAAATCAGTGAATTTATTTCAGAGCAAATTTTTAAGTAGAGCACGAAAACTATGACACTTTAGGCAAGACCATTAGCACATTCTTGTTTGCCCTGGTATAGCCTTAAAAGAGGAGAGTGCTACTGATTTACAACTTTGAAAGTAAACAGAACTGCCAATCTCTTGCACACATCTTCCTTATAGCCCTGCTTGGGACATGCAGGCATGTAATGAATTCCCAGGAACAGCACAGGCCGCCACCTTGTCTCACCTTTGCTAACACAAGGCTGGCACTTCTCACTCGCTGGTGGCTGCTTGGCTGTCCCCGTGCACCTTCGTTCTTCTGACAGCTCCCGCAAAGGCAGCCACAGCACACAAGGCTGCTCCCAATGCAGCCCTTGGCTTTGCACTCATCACCCACCACGGGGCAATCAGCGTGATACACTTTCACCTCATTACTGATATCTGGATGAGCTGTGCTATTAAACAAAAAAAGACTCCATTGTTTGGCAGTTCCTAGTGAGTTAGAAAACTCAAAATTTGTTTCCAAAAAAAAGTAATACATCCACTAATGGAACTCTGTGCCTTCTGGTTTTCCTTAGTCACTTTTTAAAATAAGCTACAAACTTGGGTCTGTTCCCTCCAGAGTTTAGCAACTTAGTCTCATTCTTGTATTAAAGTCTTCATCGAATGGAATTTCTGCCCATTAAGACCAAGTTTTGGTTACTCCTGTTATCATTCAATCGCAATAATTATCAAGGAAGTAAGAATGCTGAGTCCTTACTCAGTGCTAATGCAACAGTTCAGACAGCATGCTCAGTGTGAAAAGTCATCAAAATTTTCCTTACCACTTCTGTTATAGGCTTCTCTATCACAAATATCGCTAGTAACTTCAGATCTCAAATGTCTAGGTTTTTTTAAATGAACCACAAAATAACACATCTGAGTCCTCCAGCTCAAGATGTCCTATACTTACAATCTTCTAAGGTTCAATTCTCTTCTTCCTATGAAAGCACCTCCCAAGACCTCCTGGTTTGTGAGACAATTTTCTTTCAAAGCCGTATCAGTCTCCATAGTCATGGTGGAGCCTCCAAAACCCCTCAAGTAGCTTGCCCCAGTACCAGCAAAGAAAATGAAGTTGCTGGGAGAACTTTTTAATGCTAAAAACCAGGACTGCCCCCTAGTGAGACACTTGTCAGGAAGCACTTCATCTTCATAGGTGGTCTGATCAGTTGGGAGTGTAATTACCGCAACATCCTTCCCTAACGCCCCAGCACGTACAGGAAAGCAGGAGCACGCTGTGTGGGTCTGTGCAGTGCTGAGGGGCCAGAGAGCTGGCTCGGAGGGGCTGGCTGGAGAAAAGCAGCAGCAGCTCGGGTCAGACCAACGCCCATCCCGGCCCTGCTGTTGAAGGGCTCTGCTCCAGAGAGGGAATGCCTCGGCTCAGACACAGTGTTAGTTAACACAAGCAGGAATTTAATAAACACACATCAAACACTAACTCATCTAACAGTACCTGCCCTCTTATTGTACGCTTTGAAATGCTTGCCTCTCATCTTACAACCTGCTTTATTCTGCTGTTCACCTTTAGAACATTAAAATTACTAAACTGGAAATGATACCTAAATGAAGAGATCCAGACACCACCGAAGCAGATATAATGAAGTAGACATGATCAAACGGGCAGTCTGAGAAACTCTGCATTCTGTTGTTTAATACTCTAAAACTGCTGATCCATCAGCAACGAAAAGCAACTGTGAATCTTGCAGCGTGCCTGGCAGCAGTGCTGGCAGTGTAAGCCTCAGGGTAATTTCTAACTTATTACAGACCTCTTTTAGTCAGCTCATGATGGCAGTTCTTTGTAGGGATAAATAACTTGCATATCCATCTTTGCTACGTCTAAATAGAAATACAGTCATGCTTTAGAAGTCATGAATCAGATGCACCACTACTTTCCACTTCCCCCCAACCTGTTTGACTGAGGTTTTAAAGAAAAAAGTGGAAAACTATAAACTTTCTGCCTTCAAAAACTACAGACTTTTACAAATGAAGATAAAAGGGACAGAGAAAATTCATGTATTAGAGGCCACAGATTAATGAAAGTAGTGGAACAGTACCGAATATTGATAGTTACACACACACACTAAATTTGAAGAGATCAATAAGTATAACACCACTGAAGAACAAATCACATTGCACTGTAAGTGTGCAAGTCAGAGCGTACATAACAAGAGAATGGCAGGGGTCACTGTTGAATCAGGAAAAATGTCTCTCAAGAAAACTGTTTGCTAATTCTGTAAGAAAGAAGTGACGGCAACAAGTACAAAGAGCACATAACAGAGAAAGAGAGAGAAGGGGAAAGATTGCATTTTACAACTGAGAAAAAAAGCAGAACTGTTCCTGAGATAGGATCTCGGAGTGTGGTTTTGTTGATAATTAATTTTTATTAACATGAGAATCTTCAAAGAAGAGGCTGCTAACATGAAGAGCCGACAGAGTTAACTACAACACAGAACAATAGAAGAGAGGTCAGATGGAGGAGAAATGTCTTCTTTTCCTTCATTTATCTGTGAGATGTTTGACTTCACACACATCCCAGGCTAGATATCAAAACTAAAACTAAATTCAATGGCTCATATTCCTAATAGGATACAGTGGCCTTCACCTTTAGGTCAAGAGCTCAAATGCAAGCCCAATCAGTGGTGACCAAATGTTGTTACCATCTGCCTGTTTAGAGGCCTAGACAAGAAGAGAAAGGTTGTTCAGCTCAGTCCCTTTGTTAATGGGCAGGTGTCTCCATCACAGAAACAACCATCACGAGTGTTACTAACTGGAAGTTGAGTCAGAGAGGTCAAGAACTGAATGGGCATAAAAACTAAATTAGCAGATTAAAGAGTCCCTCTAGATAAGGGTCAAGGCAGTTGTGTGTCCAGATAAAGAGCATTTCAGTCTTCAGGGCCTGCAGTCACATGCCTATCACTGAACCAAATTATTTTTAAATGGAAATTGAATTGAATAAAACGATTTGTAATTTGATTTAAATTTAGCTATTAGACTGGTTCCCATTTTCTTTAGCATCAGCTGAAGCTACACAGAAGCATACACACATCTGGGGCTTATGCAACAGCACTGCTAAATATCAGTATCTTGAATGTTCCAAGGATTTCATGTCCTCCAGCTTGACAGGTAGCAGACCTGGCTCAGCCACACCATGGCTATTTCACATAGTGTGAGTGGGTTTCATGCAGTGGGCTTGAAAACCCATTGGGGCTTTTAAGTGCTGAGATTTGTAGTGACAGCACTGGAAGGATGTACTGGGTTTTACTGATATAACACACAAACAGGAATCTCTATTTTTTCTCTTGAAGAATTTGGTATTTGCAAATAAAGAGTGACAGTGGAGCTACCTTAACTAAACTCTTTATATTGATACTGCTAAGGAACTCTTGTTAGTTTTTACTCTGCTGCTTATTTTTACCTCCTTTATGTACAATTGTATTTCTAACAGTGTCTCAAAATGCTAAGACTTTATAGACTTAGTTCAAAATGTTTTTCTTCCCTGTACACATACATGTATTTTTTCCTTCTACTTAGATCCACTGAAATCTGACAATAATTACTTTGTTTTGATTCTCACAGTAAGTGTTGTGCTGGAGTCAACAATGAAGCAGGAATATGTCAGATGTGCAGAGAAGATAGCTTGAAGCATCAGCTTTGAAAAATTCTGTGCAGATAGTAACTGTGCTCTCCTCCCTGCCAGGAGAGATAATCTGGGCTCTATGCAATTTAAAGCATGTATATGCATATGTGTCTTTGGGAACATTAACAGGAGCATGAGGTTTGTCCAATGAGGAGGATCTAAGTCTATGTTGCCCAACAATTCCCATATTGCAATTGTCGTGAATCAGATATTTTCTCAAATCAGATATTTCTCCTTGTCACTGTACACAACAACACCTTACAACATCACTTTGGGAAACATGGGAGTGCTCTTTTCTACCCTGCAACTCCCACTGTTTCTCACTGGTATCCTACACGCTTTCCATAATTCACAAACATGAATATTTAAAACAAGGAAACAAAGCAAAAATTCTTATTCACAAAGTGATTTGAAAAAGAAAAAAACAACTAGAGAAGGACACAGGAATTTGTTGCTAGTATCTTTAAAAAGTCACAATAAAATTGCAGTTTACATAATTCTCACCCTGCACTGACACGTTCCCCAGTAAACTATATTTTCTTAAGATAGAAATAAAACAGTTCTTACTCCAGTTATTTTCCTTCATCAGACTTGAAGGCAGTAACACAACCGATGAGAAGTAACTGTCCTTCATGGATTATACCCAGACTTGGCAAGGCACTAACTGCATAAATGCATTGGGGTGGTGAAAGTTTACTCAATATAATAAGTTAAAAGAGGTCTCAATAAATAAAATATTTTTATGAAGTATTTCACTCCAACTACTATTTACATTCCAAAGACTGAGAAATAGCAGCAATAGGCAACATCTTTATTGTGATAGTGTGAATCAGTCTCCAGGATGAAATGGACCATTCCAAGAAAATGGATAATTCCTCTATTCATTGCTTGTCCAGATAACCACCAGTTCAACAGCGGAATAACAGCATATGATCATTTACACCTATGCCACCACATGATGTTGTTTCTCCCTACTGAAAAGCTTCCTTTCCATGAGAAAGGAATTCCCATCCTTCTACCTTCATCTTCTCTCATACAATCCACAGGTCTAGTAGCTTCTCAACAAATAATGGCCTCCAAGTTATTCTCATTCACCATGGTAGAATGGATATAGTATATTTCTAGCTTCTCCTGGCTACAATATAATCCTGGAAAAACATTTTTGTGTTACTCCTGTACATTGGTTATTCAGACTGCCCCTTTGGGACAAGAACAATCCAGTATTTCAAGACTATCAGACACAATCTGGTCACAAATTTTTATGCTCTACATAGAAAAATTTATCCTAATGTTCACTACAAATTGCTATATTGGAAAATAAATTCTGTTCCTGCAGAAAGTTAGGTTCAATGATCCTGATTATCCCTTCCTTCCAGGAAACCGGACACAGCAGCCTGTTTTGAAGAGTTAGGAACAACTTTCTTCTATTTCAACTAAAGAAGTTTGATGATGCTGCTTTAGCTGGGTCCCCCCTCTTCTGAAAGGGGTTCTCTCTGGACACTCTTCCTGAGTGCTGCAGGGTTGAGTGCACTGGAATGCAACATGGAAACTACTGAAACCTACTGAGGCAGTGAAGCAACTGAAGGAGATGATGGCACTGCAATAAGGAAATAGAAGTGATCTTAGTGCCATGGTTTGGATTGTTTCCTTTGCTGCGTCTCTTGAAACATACTCTACATGCTTTGCTAAAAAGAATCATTGAATTCATTCTCCAGGTCATATTTAACAAAAGGAGGAGAAACTTCTACCATTTATAACTGCTCCAAATTATTTATTCTTCTTACTATTCTTGCTGCTCATTACCTAAAGCATTAAAATATTCTAAACATTCTAAAATCTGATAACCAATACCCTGTTAAAAACTGAACAACGGAGAGTACTCAGAAGCTGCCCATAACTAATATATCTAGTGAAATAATTTTTCAGTGAAGCTACTGAATTACAAGCTCCACATCTAAGATGCCTTACAGGAAAATGAAATATCTGTCTAACAGCTGCTTCCAAGGCACACATCCATCATCTTATCCAGCTGCTCAACCTATAACACTATTTCTTTGCACTCTGTCTTTGTATTAGATGATGCTTAATCTCACTGATGTACTAACACGACGAAATACAAGCAGGAAGCATGAACTGCTGAGGACACAGGAACCACATCCTGAACCCTGCTAACCAGTTGTACAGAAGGTAGAGAAAAGCTTTGGAAAAGGCAGGCTCTAACTGTGCTGTATAAGCGTCACTACTGAGGTACTTCAAATGTTTCCAGTTTGCAAGTTCTCATCACAAGCAGTGATGTGGTCTAGAACACAGGACAGCCATCCATGGGTCTCACCTGTCTTCAATGACTAAATGTGTAACTACTGCCAGGATGTGCAAATGACGGTGAAAGGGATCAGGAATGCTGGATCTTGGTACAGCTTTGTGATAAGAGTAATACTTTGTATAAGAGGTATGGTGAGAGGCCCAAAACAAACCCCACTGTTAAGCTGAAATATCTGAAAACTACAACTCTGATCTAGTAATCAAAGCAGACTGAACCACAATGTCATATGCACCAACATGTATTACATTCCTTGTGCCTCTAGAATCTGCTAGTAACACACAAAACCAGTTCTTTTAGAATCACTTGTAATTCCATGAAAATAGAAGAGAAACACATTACTAATCACAGTCTGAGATAAATGCATGAATGTCTGTTTTACAGCTATGGTTTTTGATAAACACATCAAATCCATTTAAACTTCTCAGAAAATATAAGTGGAAGTACATGTCTGAACAGCCCACTGACAGTTCTCCAAAAGTCTCAAAAGGCCCAGAGCTCAGCAGACTAATAATTGATAACATTGTAAAACGAGGGCAAATCCTGGTCTGTTTATAAAGCTGCACAGATAGCTGCGGATCGCTCCCTGTAACATTAGATAAAAGGGGATCCAAAGCCTTAGAACACATTGTGCTTTCACAGAATAATAACAGTATCACCAACAAGAAAACAAAACCCTTCATTTATGTGTGTCTCTTGGAAACTTTCATAAACAAAATTAGAAAGGAAGATCTTACAGCATTGTATCTTCAGAGCAATCAGAGCCACGCCTATCAAAGACTACAGCTGACAATCTGGCAATAGCCTCCGTTATAAAAGTGAGTTTTTGCTATCTACATTTGAGACGCAACTTCATTATGTTACGCATTTTACTAATAAGGAGACAAATCTAACAAAACTAATGTGGAAGCTTAAATTGGTGTGTATATATAAAATACACAGGCATAAATATACACACAAATAAAATTAATTGCTATTTTCTGAGTCTGCCTACCATCTTGGCCTTGCAAAGACAGCATTCTTTATGTTCATCATTTGTGTTAGATGTGTTTGCCTTTTGCCTTTCAGTTTCAACAAATCCATCCTTGTTCTTATACTATGAAAAGAGACTAAAAGATGTATGATTGACCTCCATACTATTCTCTACTTCATATTCTCCCCCCCCCCACACTCCCATTTAGTTGTCTTCTAAACTCAATATGTCAATCTTTAATTTTCTTCCTCCTTCTGAGTAATACTTTTGTTGCCAGGATTTAAATCTTGTCTATCCTGTCTATTCATAACCAGACAGAAAATAAGTTTTTATTCAAGGTGAGATGACCTGTGTTTCATCTTTGGGTATTTCAGCACTATCCTTCAAATATTTCCACAGTCTGTTGTCCTGAGTTTTGCAGTTTCTCAGTGTTTCTCTTTGATGTGATACCTTCTCACACATTCTGCTGTAAACATGGCCATGGTTTCTTGACAACTATCTATGTTTTGTTAACTGTCTCTGTTGTTTATCATTTCACTATCCTGGGCGGAGAAATATGATAGATAGATGCTTTGACCAATGGAATTGAGAGGTAGTGATTTCTACCTCCAATCCAGGGTGATTTGTAAAAACATATAAATAAAGGTCAGAGGGTTCTGCCCTCTCTCTCTTTTTGCCCTCTCCTTTGCTGTCTCTGGGTAGTCTTTCATTTGGCTCTCCTTTTGGCTCCTCGGCCTACTCGGCCTGACCCATGCTACAGCAGTCCAAATTCATTTAAGTTCTACATGAAACAGCCTTGTACTCT
The DNA here is from genome assembly GCA_013400735.1 of Pomatostomus ruficeps. NCBI lineage: Eukaryota > Metazoa > Chordata > Aves > Passeriformes > Timaliidae > Pomatostomus > Pomatostomus ruficeps. Next base: position 254,814 of record VYZT01060811.1, on the reverse strand, counting down.
TCCCCATTTTGAAAATAAAAAATAACCTCTGAATTCATTGTACTCACAGAACTTTATTAGTGAGAAATTCACCTTGTCACACCATTCTAGTTTTGTAAGGAAGATTAACATGGGAATATGCCTTTGTAAACAGCCTGAAAATACACTGTATTATCAGTGATACATATTGCCAGTATTACACCACTGTTAAAGAGTCTCCTTGACATTTGCAACTGATCACTAATTATTATAACCCTGCTTTCATATACACAGGGTATATAAAACATAGCAGTGAAAACAGGTGAAGTCTGACAGACTCCGTCTTCACAACCAGCTTCCCACGATAACAATTTCTTTAATATTAGTGAGGGGGTTGCTTTCTCTCTCACAAGGGCACCATGGCTCCAACTCCCCAGCTGGTACAGCACACAGTTTACATTATCACACCGCTAATGTGCCGAGACAGTAGCAAGTTGTGGGTCTTACGTTGCAACTAAGTTCCTGCTTACTTTTTTTTTTTTTTTTAAAGCTATACAACATACAAAACCAAACATGCATAATATTTCCAGTCTCCAGGACCTCCCAGAGAGGGATTCAGCCATCCAGCTGATGCCTTGAGCCTCCAACCCAGAATGCTCACTGAAAAGAAAGACAACACAGCCTCCCATAAGCAATCCCAGTCCTGAACCCGCCTCTGCCCTTTTCCTCCCGCTGCCGCCCAGGCTGTTTGCCACACGGCCTCTGCTTGGAGGTGATTGTCAAATCCAGTGTCGGGGCCAGGAGAGAGCTTTTTGTCACCCCGCTCCTCTCAAAAGACACCTTCTAAGCCCGCTGCCAACACAACATGCAGCTAGGCTGTGCTCCTTTTCTTGCCTCTGCCTCTTTATGTCTCTACACGTTAGACAACACTGAGAGCAGAAATGGCATTTTAGTCAGAAAATTATTACTTAAAATTTTGTGTAGGACTAAGGAGAAAGAAAATACAATTTCACATACCAGACACACACACATACACATGCCTCATCTCTAATTCAAGGCAAACATTTCACAGTCAGTTTCTTGGCATTTTATGTGAATATATATTAAGTCTAACCAGGCTTTATGTTGAATATGTCAACCATGTCATACATAAAGCTGTCTATCAGTCTTTCAGGAGCAACAAAATGGTGAAACAAACATATTGGGGCTCCTGACTACCTTCAGACGCTGCCGAGTAATCTGTGGAGGCTCGTGACCAAAGTCATCCAGCTCTTCCATGAAGACCTTGGACACGCCAGGCTCCGTGTCCCCCCTCGGCGGGAGCTGCCTGCTGAGCGGGAGCACGGCCACCTCCTCCCTCGGCACTCCGGCCATCCCTGCCCTGCCCTGCCCCGGCTGACTCGTCTGTCAGGGCTCCCACGACTGCTGGTGCTGCAAACACACCACACATCCACTCCTAAGGCTGACACTGCTACCCCAGCTTGTGGGCAGGCTGTGGTTTGGCTTTTCAGCTCTAATTATTTTTTTTTTCCTTAAGAATCATCTTTCATGCTGTACCACCAGGCAGGAAAGTTTAAGATTATGATAATTTTCTGTTATTCTTCTCTGGCCATGTCTGATACTTTCTTATCTGCATTTCTTTTGCTAAAGACATTTGCTGATCTTAAACCTGGCTTGAATGAATAGCAATTGTTCCCTTCTGGTTTTGAAGGTACTTTGTTTGTCTACCCCATTCACTGGCCTGAAATCAGCAAGGCCTCAGATGGCTGTTGCTATGGTAACTCTGTTCATTCAACACTGGCATATAATGAAGACAATGTGTTTTCCATTTAGATGAGTTTTAGAGCAAAAGAGAGAAGACTCCTGCTTAACAGTCCCCGAGAATGCCAGGGTAATATAATCAGGGTTTCTGTAGTACCAGTAAAACCACCATGTGCAACTAAAAGAGGGAAAGAAAGAAAGAAAGTTATGTTGATATTTCACAATAATTAGAGTTCTAGGCAAATTAATCAACAGAGCAACTGCACTTCTTTACTCTTTAAGACCTTCTCCACTGAGAATAATTCAGAAATAGATGTTTTGCTCAAACTTTTTCCTCACAGAGTGGCAATTTGGACACTACTGCCCTGCTAACAAGACACTGAAAAGCTTCTCTCTCTCCCCTTGCTTCCTTAATCAAAAGGGCACTTTGAAAGCACAAGTAAGATGTGTGGGTATGTGCTTGTTTTCAGAACAAGTTTTCATGAACACTGACAGGCAGAATTACTAATGCAACAACTTTCTCTGCCTCTTCTCATTTGCCAGGTCCTGGCCATGCAGGCTACAGTGAAACAGAAACAAGGAACAGTTATTTTAAAGAAATATCTCTTTAAATACAGATAGAGTTCACTTTTCACACCTATGCCCCACATTTTTCTACCTAGCTCAGTTATGTTAAAAGCAGGTGTAACTAAGCATGTGTCAGGAGAGAGGAAGCATAATGGCTCCTCCCGACCCCCGGGAAGGCTGTGCACAGGGAAGGGCTGCTCCTCTCGCCCTCTGGGGCTCGTTCTGCTGTTATATATATCCTTACTGAAAAGGGTGTTTTAGAGATTCTTACAAATACAAACACTTCCAAAAAACATACCACAGAAACTTATTTATTCCTCTGATTACTGAAGTCCAGACATTTTCTCTCCCTCCCTCTTCTCCTTTCGTTTCTCTTGCTCTCCTCGCAAGCCTTTTCTAACTTTTTATCTGGTTACCTTGCAGGCTTCACTCAGGAAAAGAAAATAGGGATTCTTGAGATCCCCAGCAATAACAACAGAGAAGAAAATGGAAACTTGTTCTTTTTCTATTTACAGTGGAAACATTGACTTGAAAAGATTTTTCTTTTCCACTATTTTTGCAGAGCAGCAGGAAGCTAACACTTCCTAAAGGGAAAGCCAGTTTTCCATACCCAAATGAAGTCCAAAGCTTTAAAATTCTTCAAACAGGAAATACAATGTTTTCAACTGACATGTTGTTTATCTAATCAGGTTATCTCCTCCTTTTTTTATTCTGAGGAGATAAGTGAGCGGGGAACTTAGTTCTTTTCTTTTAGGAATGGCATTTATGTTTTTTTTTTTAATGGCAAAGTGGAAAAAACTAATTTTAAGATGGAGTAAAGATACAGGACCAACTTTTCTCTGCCTTAAAGGTGGTAGGTTTTAGGGGTTTTCCCCTACTCATTGCTGAAGTTAAGATTTCCAGGACTAAGGAAATGGCCCATTTTAACACACAGGACATTGTCTTCACACGTGGAAGGGTTGTGAAATCAAAGTCAAACAATCCTGGGTGTTCTGAGTGATTTCAGCCCTTTGCATAAGAGCAATCACACACACTCACTGCAACATGCAAACCACCCCAGAATTTCAAACATCTGTGCCACCAGATTGCTTTAAATTTCTGAAAACAAAACAATATTCTCCATATAGATATCCACAATAAGATTTCTAATATTTCTAATTATCTCTCAAATATAAGGTTTACACTTATGTTACCCTTATATAAGGTGGAGCCAACTAATATTTGTCTGTTATCCAGGTGTGCTGGGCTTTGATGGGTTATAAAACTTGGTGACTACTCAAATATTTTGTAACACTATCTAAGGAGGAAGATGATATATGTCAAGATCTGTGTTTGTTCCTTTGCACTTCTACAGCTGAAGAAAGCAGTCATGTTTATGTCTGTCAGATCTTTTCTGGTTCTTCACTTGTGCTGACAGCCTACAGCCTTGCTTCAGTTCCTACAAAGCTCAAAACCTGCAGCTGCACTAGCTGGCATGCCCTTTCGCATTCCTCCCCTCCATCCCTAATCTCCCCCCTCCTTTCAGACCCCCATCGTTATTTCTAACTTTTTTTTTTTGTCTTGATCAAAAGCATTTAGTCACCAAACCCGTCCGGGCTCCACGGTGAGACCGGATTTTAAGGCACAAATACAAATACGTTGTACATGCACTCACACTTTCCTCTTGTGATTTCAAACAACCAACCCTGAATTCTGAAGAACAGCTATTGCACTGATGTCACTTACTGTCAGAATACCAAAAAAACAGCCATCATTTATGCAAGGAGGACAGCAATATAAATCAAGACAAGTCCAGGGTACTTGAATGTAGATTCATTGTCACTTCAGACCTTGAGCCATAGCTCTTTGGCTCCTGTCAGCTAAGTCAAGATTCAAGGTTATGATTCCCCAGATGAAACAAACCCATTTTGTAGCCTAAAAAAATGGGTAGTTTTGTTTAAATCCAGTAACACCAAGTTTCCCAACAGTATTTTAGAAATAACATCAGTCCTTACAGAAATTTCTGTATTACCTACAAGATACAAAACCACAACCAGCTTTTTAACTGGCACCAAGGCTGCATGAAGAACTGTATTGCAGAGCTTGCAGAGTACCTGTACTGGCAAATGAAGTTACGTTGAAGCTTTTAAAGCATTGAACACCACAATAACATTCAGGTCAAACTTTTCACTAAAGGATTTATTTGTTTTCTTCCCTCATCTCTCTTCTGTAGACAAAAGTACTGCAGAAACAGTGGTGAGTAGGGCAGAGCTATAAAAGCTCACAACACAAACCAAAAGAGCAGAGTGTGCAACAGCAGAGTGTTCAGAAGGGAAAATTTTGCTGGTTTTTCTAGATCCAAATGTCCTGGTGAACCCAAGCAGACAAGACAGCAGCAGTAAGTACTACTCCCTCAGAAACAAAGGCATTTTCAAGATTCAGCAATGAATCCGCACCGTACTTCAGTGTTACTTGTCAGTGTTTGCACCACGCGGGCGTCTCGAGGCTCTTGGCACAGACCAGCACACCAGCACAGGAGGTGCTGCAGGGGCCTGACTGTAAATGCGAATAATCCCACAAGCATCAAGGGATTATTTTGCACGGTTCAGCCATCTCAGTCTTTGCACGCAAGGTGGGGGAGAGGCGAGAGTGGCTCTGCAGCCTGTAATGCAACGTGTACAATCCAGCCTCACAACGCAGCGATGGAACCAGCCTCCAGCTAGGACCGCACTCCCTAATGGAGTTCGTTTGGGTGCAAGCAGCCTAAATGAATGTACACACCCTTGTGTGCAGGGCAGCCCTCCCTCTGGCAGCCGAGGAGCCCGTGGTGCACGGCACAGCTGCTGAGCCAAACTGAGCAGGTCAGGCTGCTGTGCCAGCCAGAGCTCGCTGTGCTGCACTGACAGCAGCTGAGGAAAGGGGAAACAAACGCCAGTAACATCTTGTGGGCTCATTAGCTTATGACCTGCACAGGAAGGGGAATCACTGGAAGATGGGGCACAGTAGGGTTGCTGCTCTATGAGGTATTTCAGATTCCCATCTCTTTTCACCCCTTCTAATTCACAAGCTTGTGCCTTTCCCAGCAGCAAACCTGCTTCTGTACAAGGCCCAGCATGGGTGCAGGTGCTGAGGGAGCAGGGAGGGCAAGCCCCTGGTCCCAGGCTGGCAGTGGGAGCCCAAGGGAGAGAAACACAATCTCAGTAAGCACAAGGCCAAGGCCCTTAGGGCAAAGGCCAGCACGGAGCAAAACATAGGAAGATGGGGAGCTGCTTAGAAGGAAAAGTGGCAGTAATTCCCTCAAAGATACACTAGGTATTTAGAAGATACTAAAACTTTAAAAATCTTATTTTTTCAAACAAAAGGAAGTAATTTATTAGCTAATGTATATTGCCCTCATTTTATCTACTTCTATGACAACGTGATTTATGTATATCAGTTTAGGATCTTTCCCAATGTAGCAGTAGTAGGTTTTTAATCTGCACTGAAACACTGCAGGTTCTTGAAAAAGAAAACATTTCCTTTATATTTTAAAAATTTTTCTTCCTTTTATCATCTAGGTATGCATAGTACCTAGCAAACTGCATTCAGGTCATAGGGGAGGTGTCTCCTAGTAATGGTATAAACAACTGAAACAATTGTTTGAACAGAGGAAATAAATTTCTTCTTCTCACTAATGCACTAATAAATAGCAACAACAATAAGAACAGAAGCAGCAGCAGCAATTTGATAATTGAATCTTTCCAAAACTATGTCATTTTAAAAGATTGCCAGGAAACTTTTAAATACAGACAAGGAAAAATGTTTTAATTTAAAAAGTTTCAACTGTCTGTAAGCAAGCTGCTCAGCCCCTAAATGACTGGGGTCACCCAGCACTGATTTTCTTAGAATGAGCTGCTGAATACAAAACACTGTCCTGCTGAACATCCACTCAGAATATAACATGTTGCAGTAGAAGTACTTTTTTTTCCCATCATATCCATAAACACAGATGTCATTTTCACTCATAAATTCTTCCTCATCTCAGGAACAATTACTGAGCAAATTGAAAGCTGAGATTTTCAACCAAATATGAATTTTCATTAAAATTATACAGATACATACATAAGTCAATAAGATCTAAGTCTTCATCAGGTAATTAAGTAATTTAAATATTAAACACAAAATAATTAATATTCTACATTCTTGCTAACCATAACATGTGAGTCATCACTATGAGAATTTTGAGCAAAAGATCATTTTTTTGTAGGGAACAGGATTTACTTGGGTAGATGGCCAGTAGCTTTATGTTATTCCTTTTGGGTTACAATACAGTGCACCAACTCACAACTGCTGTATATATAAAGATATTATAATATGAGCAAACATCATGGCTAAACTAAATCCTAATGTAAACCACTGTTAGAGGGGTATTACATTGTTTTCATTTGCTCTGTGAGTTGCAGACTTTAGGATAATAATATTGCTTGGTAATAGTGATAGCTTAATTTCATGTTGTAACACCCTAATGACTTTATTGTTTTACTCCCATTCCAATTCCTACAGCTATTACCATTTAAACACCTGTATTATCAGAGTGCCGTGGTTGAGCACCTTCCGGATAATTTACTTATGGTACAAAAGACTAATTCAAAGAAAGGCCCCACATTTCTCTAACTGTTGCACCATTTATCTTTTAGCATTGGCAGAATCCATCAGGAAAATATGTGTTGATTAAAACCACCAGCCTACAGTTATACTTCATGTATATATATATCTCTCTCAACACAATGATGAGGGGGAGAGGGACAAAAAGATTTTTATTGTAGGAAGAATTTCTAAAAATATTTCCAGGGCAGCAAATTCTTATTACACACAATTAAGAAATTCTTATTACACACAGAAAACAATTGCCCTCTGGTTAAAAAGGTAAAGTTATATTAGCTTTTAATTTCTATTTTCAAAGGTATGCTTATGAAATATTTAGATTTGTAATAATTTTTTCCTACCACACACAATGACTACTGTGTGTTTTCTCTTGTGCACTGAATGCATTACTTGAAGTGACCAGCACGTGAGCAGGAAACTTCCTCGGGATGCAACAGCAAAGCATACTACCATGTTTAGTGTGACAGAGTTAGCACAAGCTCAGGCTCAAGAACTATTACTCCATATGCTGAATAACTTGTATCTTGATCATAAATTTCTAAAGGGAGTAAGGGGAGAGAGATTTGCTTAGGCTAAAAACCCCACTTACTTTCTAAAGGCAAAACAGTCTCAATGTTTCTCTTGAAAATAACATTTCTGTGGAAATCCAAAATACTCTGGATCAGTTGACTCTGGTAAACCAGCCATGTTCTTCCTTTGTCTCAGATTCTTAACTTGTACTCCACAGCAAAAAACCCTCCATCTCAGCATCCAGAAATTCCCACCAGTTGTGACTCCCAACCCAGAAGTAATCTGCTTAACATCCAGATTTGCCAACAACTGTACAAGGAGGCAGCTGCTTTAAAAAAGGAAGTAAAAAAATAAAAGCTGAATTCCAAAAATCACTGATCTAGTTCACTACTATTTGCCCAAGGTCAGTTCTAATTATTTTCCAGCATGGTATCTACAAGGAAACCAACACATACTGAGCAGTCCACTACAAAGGAAAAACAGAAGCAAATTTCAAGGGCGGCATCACATCCAATTTTGCAGCTTTCTGGTTCTCTCTGTGCCAACTCAAACTCCATATATCAAAGTGCATTTGGTAGTTGGTTGGCAGCATGGCCACTACGGACAACCAAGGGCTCAGCAGGCTTCCCCAGGGCAGGATGGTGGAATGATAAATGACTCTACAGCCACCTCACTCACCTAAGAGGAAACTCGTGGACACAACGCCTAAGTGTCTGCAGGAGTTTTTGGCATCTGGGATTCAAAAAATTGCAAGTGCATAAAAACATCTTCCTTCTGATGTAAATCTAATTGTGAGACTAAAACACCAAGGTAAGAAAAACTAACCCTGATTTGAAAAATTACTTGATGGGAGTACACACAGTATTTTCCATCTCTTGCTTTTTGGAATAAACAGCAACACTACAGCACACACCTCCAGAGAATAGAGCCAGACTAAAAACTTTGGGTTTTGTCACTCTCACACATACTCTTACAGCACTTCAGCTCTTGGATGGCTTCCTTCTCAGCTAGAGCCAGCTGTTGCTGGAAGGGAGCTGACAGCTTCTTATGCATCAAAGAGCAAAACAAGTTACCTGAGCTCGCAGTAGCAGCCAGCCTGGGATAAAGGCAGTACTGAGGAAAAGGATGTTCTTATATAAAAAGCAGCAAGGTAGAACATTTACCACACGTATACCAGCCAGGGAAGATCTTGGAATACATATTAGCAACACCCAAAGAACAGTTTAGTGTAAGGTTCAGTGAAGTCTGAGATGACAGACACTCAGACCACAATGGATGAATATCAGCACTGAAGCTCAGCATGGCTTCTGTGGAGGGCCAGGGCAGGGAGCGCACAACAGCTCACCACGGGGCACACGAATGCTGCCAGCCAGCCCAGGAGCCTCCCAGGCCTGGCTGTACCCCGAGGAGAGGGAGTGCCCAGCCCTGGAATGGCCCTGTGGCCAGGACCCACCTCAGCACTGCCCAGAGCAGCTCGGGCACAGCAGCCCTGACCAGGCTGCACGTCCTTATCTCCTACTAACAGAAACCTTGTTTGGGGGCCACCAGGCATAACAGAGCTCAAATCTCACTCATGAAGTATTCCATGGCTTCTCACAGAGAATAATAACAGTATTTAAGAGATTCATTTCCCCCTTGATGTGCCCAGACTGTCACACAGATTAGTACCTTCAGTGAAATGTTGCAGTTAATACACTTTTCAGTCCAGCTCAGTTTGTTCCAAACCGATTCTCGGAAAATCACACAGAGAGTTTTCAGCTGTAAGCACCATTTTTGCACTGTGTTATTTAATTACTGTACAGGAGCTGGTCACAGACCTGATAAAGCACTGCAGTCCCTAATTCTCTTGACTTGTATCTGGTCTTCCAAATGAAAAGCTAAATAAAGGAATCATTCTCGGTGGTATTTAACAGTTTAGCACAACTCGAGCAAGAAAGCCATGATCTTGCATAACTATGCAACAACATGCAGTCAGCAACAGCATTTCCTCATTACTGGTTTATCCTCAGATTGATTTTTCCAAGTGAATCATGTAACAGTGAAGAAGTCCAAGACCTCTATCAGGCTAAGACTTAAACTAAGATCCAGTAGCTTACCCAATTAAATCTAAGATTTTTTTTTTCCTGCTAGATAAATTCGTTGTTTACCAGGAACCACAAAACTAAACAAAACAGCATTAAACTTCTATAATACTCCAAGTTTTCACTTAACCCTGGGGCATCAAGTTAACTTAATTTCTCAGTGCCTGATACTATTTCTGCAGGATATCCAATCTTAACTTCACATTTAGCTCAAAATCTTTATTAATATTGCCAGAAACCAGGGTGGTATGGGGAGATTGACTTTTTCTTATTTATTTCTCATTCCCAAAGAAAAAGAGGTGGTGATAAACTGCATGCCTGTTAGAACAACATGATTTAAAATTTTACAACAGAATGAAGCTCCTGTTGTACCGCCTGGTTAATAAGCTGTCAGTTCATTTATTAAGAACTATAGAGATCTGATGGAATTTGGGCAGGCAGCTGACAGCCCATCATATTTCTAATTCTAAGGTACATCCTGTCATTCAGTGAAGTTTGAATAAAACAATTCCACATGCCAGGTTTGCAAGTGAGCTATACAAAGAACAAAGGCAGTTGGGAGGAATCTTGTAAAGACCTAAAGCTTTGTAGAGTATCTAGAGAAATGTATCTATAACCAGACACTGAATCAGAGTAATTTCCCCTACTACACTCCCCAGTGCATTTTGTCCCATCCCTCCTCCATCCCACACAACAGTCTTCACCACAAGGAAGTTTTGAAGTAGGCTTACAGAAGGTCATCACTGTTGGAGGGAGGAAGGGTAGAAGTTTTTCATTTCCAAGGCTAAATAAATGAAGTTGACCTTCATGGATAGCATCTGCAACTGTTCTCAGAGTGAGAAGGGGGTTTGGACTAGCTGAGGAACAAAAACAAGTCTCAGCTTAAGCCTAAGAAAAAATGGTAGGGACAAACGGAAATGAAAAAAACCTTAGGAGCTGTGATTCTTAGCTGTCCAAACTGCCATTTGGGAAAAGGACTGCCTACCTTACAGGAACTGAAAGTGACGTAAAATATAACTTTCGTAGCCTTATTGGATGTTTTACTACATCCTCACCAGGATCTTCATTAAAATCCTACTTAAGATTACGTCAGCGGCTGGTTGCAATAGTAAAGTGGCACCCCTGGGATGTTGCCCAATGTGATTAAGAAGCACACAAAACAGTGCCACAAACTGTAGCTTTTCCAACTTGGATATCCCAGTGGTTTTGTTTTCATTTTTAAGGAAACATCAAGAAACCTTTTGATGAAAAGTATACCAATGGTTAGGAAATATCTTCTGCTAGAAGAGAAAAGGTGTGCAGCACCAGCCTGTGGGACCGGCACTAACACAAGCAGCTCTTCTGCTGTGACAAAACAGCATCAGAAGCAACAACGTGAGAGGCGGAACCAGGGGAGCCAGTTCTGTTTCCGAATGTTTCAAGTGCAACTAACATTTTTTGAAATACAAAAAATTGTAACACAGCCTTCCTTATATTACACAATGCTGGAAGACCACACATGAATAATGTTCAGACATATTTAAAAGATCCAAGGCCATCTGCTGCTGAAGTCTTCACAGGCCTCAGCTTTATTTTCAAGATTGTCAACTGGTAGAAGAGAAACAGTTTTACCTCTTGTTGGTAGGACAAACAATAAGTCACAGAAAGTTCCACTTATTTCCCCAAAACCACATAGGAGAGTCTGACTGAGCCAAAACTGAATGTAACATGTCCTGGTCAGAATAGGCTAATCAATCACAAAAATACCTACTTCTAACTCTTGTCATAAAAGAGAGTTTTGCCAAGATTCTCTGATTTACAAGTCTCCAAAAGCTGGAGTTCTGAAAACGGATTAATCTCCATGTCATAACTAGTTCTTTTTTGGTTACATGATCGACATTACAGTTCCGAGTCAGGACTGCACTACAAAATGTAATTAGGTTCACACTAAGTACTCCACAAAATAACATCATACTTAAGTTAAACATCTGTTCATGTTCTTTGCTAAGCTCTGGTTTTAACAGCGACACATAAGTAAATATTTTTATAGCTCAAAAATCTCAAAACCTTTACCAGCTCTTTTAATCCCTACTGTTTTAGGCACTAATATTTAAATGCATAAAATTTATTTATTTTATATAAAACCACAGCATACTGATTTCCCTGTTATTATAAAGATATGAGCATGTTTCCATTTTCGTAACTGTAGGTAATGCACAAGGGAACAGAACTTGCACACATTTTATCACGGAGTATTATACAACAGCAATTTCCAAAATTGCAGTTTATTCTCTGCCTTAAAACCAGAACAAATGCTGACAGAACAAAAGGGAAGATACACCTGCTCTCCTTGTGTTGTAATGTTTTGGGGGATTGTCTGTTCTCAAATGCAAGCTGCACAGAAGACCAGCCTAATATGCAGAAACATACAACTTCTCAATTATTTGAGCTTCAACATAAACAAACAGTAAGTGACTGTAAAACCCGACATAACAGTGGGAACATTTCTTTTGGTAAGTTACCAGCAAAGCTTTTTTTACCAATTGCTCATCAATTACAAATTTTGCCAAAGCAAACAAGCTTGCCAGTCTTTGAAACCCCTCAGAGGAAAAGCGTGGTAAAGGATGGCATTCTTGGGAGTTCCTGTTTTCGTCCTGCCTGCTGGGATCTGCAGCACCCCTGTATGGATAGCCCTTTCACAGCAAGGTCATGACAAACAATGCTGACATTTCCAGAATGGTTAAAAAAGTCCTATGGGGCCCTAAACTGGATGGCTTTAGCTTGAACCTTCTGAAGATACTTTTGAGAAACTCATCAGAGGCACTGAGCCTTCATGAAAATTCCATCCAGGCAGGTTCCTGCTTGCATGCAGCTCCTTGTTGGATCAGGACCTAGGATTAATGCTTTGCACAGCCTTTCATGATGAAATAAAAATTTCTTTACAAAACGCTGGTTAAATATGAAATGTTTTTAAATACCATGGCTCCCTGCCTTAGACACTGAAAGAGTCCCAGGTCCAATGATTATTAGGACTGGGACTTGCTCTTAAGGCAGGGATTAAGATAAGCCAAGGTCTTGGTCAGGACTGCCTTACCACTGCATCTCCTCACAGCTCAAGCTACAATGCAGGTAAGACTAATATTTTCCTTTACAGAATTAGAATGTTGATGTACACAAAGCTAATGAAAGAAACTGGAAGATGATAGCATTCTGCTTCATTTAAGAGACAATAGTTTCAAAGCAATTTTTTTGTAAAGCTTTTTTTTTTTTTTTAAATAGTGAATTTGGAAGACATGAAATTTCCAGTTCATTTCATTTGATACCAAAATTCAGACTGACTGAAAAATCCTATTTCTCATATATTTCTCGATTCCAAAATGAAGAATTTCCAAAGTCTTAAACTCACAGTGTTCCATTGTAAATGCAGGATGACAATATAGATGAGAAAAACCAAAATGTATTTTAATCATGCTACCATCATTTACAAGGGTAAAGTTCTAATGGGGTCAAATGTTAAAAGAAACGCTTCTTCAAATAAGAGAGTAGAATACTGTTTAGAATTTTATGCATAATATGTCTGCCATTCCCACGGTAGCTTGTCACCCAGTCTCCTCTTCCTAAATCACTTTCATAACTCCTGTGTTGCAGATTCAGTGAAAAATATAAATGGGGAGGGGGATGAAATCAGGGTAGAAGAAACCAAAACCATTCTTCAACTCACAAAATGCTTTAAAATACGTTATGTTTTATCTATCACAGCCAGTTCTCCGTTTTCAAAAGCCAAATTGTGTATCTTTTTTCAGGCATCACTAATTGCCACTACCACTGTGCAAACCTCCAAGCTTCCAGAGGTTTTGGGCCAGCTTCAGGAAGCTGACACACCTACCAGCATCTCTTTGGTCTAGAAATCCTGGGAAAGTTTCAATTCATCCCAATTTTGAAATGGTCACAAATATTTCAAGAATAGCCTTTTCTGTGGTATTTCTCTTTCCTCTTCCAAAAACCCCCAAACATCAGTTCAGAGGCATGTGCCAATGCTGTAAAATGCCTCTTGTGCTTTCTTTAACCACCTAAAAAGGATCAAAGCTTTGGATAACGGTTTGCCTTTTGAAGTAGGATATACAACAGTAACCCATGACAAGCATTATGAATGCTCTCTGCAAAAGTTCGTCTCCTTTTACAGCCCAAATAGGAACATCTAAATCTTCCTGGAGTCACAGAATCTTGTTGCACTCGCACCTCTTACAGAAAAGGTCAGAATCACACACTATGCTATCTCATTCACTAAAAAGATGTATCTTCTTCCATATTTCCCTCTTAGAAGTTACTGGAGCCAACAGCTGATCTGTACCTTTAACCTTCTGATAACCTCGCAACAATGCCACTGCCCTGCAAGCAACTGGGCCCTGCACTTCATCGATTCCAGCAAGAAGCAGGTTTTACACAAAGATGCATTATCTTCCCAAGACTGAAAAAGATTTATATAATGAAACTTTGATAAAAATCAGCTCTTTAGAGCAGTTACAGGATAAACTCAAAGGTCTAAGTGAGGCAACAAAAAGGTTTAGAACCATGTTTGATACAATACCTACCAAGGCCAAAAAACATCATTGTATCATGACTAATTTCAGTGCATGCATGTTCCCATGCTTGGCCTCAACTACAGACTCTTTGTATTTGAGAAATTAGGGGATAACCTAAACTTTTGCTGACCTCCTGAAAAATCAGCAATCATGCAAGAACTCTATTTCACAGAGATGATATTTCAACAAAAATAAGCTGCTTTAAAAAAGAAAACAAAAAAAAAAACAACCAAACAAACCCAAAAAAACCCCAAACAACAAACCCAAAAACAAAACATCCAACCAACCAAAAAAAACACAGAGGTTTTTGCTGCCAGCGACTCCCAATATTATTTTTTTTCTTAACTGTCCACAAAAACTTCATGTCAGACTATAATTGTTTCAGCCTTTGCTGAAGTATGTTCCCACTGAAAACCATCACTGCATCATCCTTCAAGGCTTAACGTAAGAGGTATCACAGACAGACCACCACCACAAAGTACATGCTGTCAGCAGCCCTGCTATTGGTTTACCTTCATATGTCAAGCTGTTGTTCACAGCAGGTCAGCAGCTGCTAGGTGAGCAGCTCTGCTGGCCCCACTGGAGCAGAGAAAGCTTCTGAGGAAGGGACCAGGCAGTGTGAGGTGAAAGCAGCTTGGTCGTCCCACAAGAAGCCTGGCTCCCCGTGAATCGCAGGCATCAGTCACACTGCTCGGCATGAACAGCGCGGAGCCGCAGCAGCGCCTCGCTGGGACAGCTGCATGCTGACTCGGACAAAGGTGCTCATTAAAGCCCCCCTTCCTTTTGTCTTCCAGATCCCCTCGTGCTCCCATGCCAGCCTGCTTTTGAAAACTACACTTACTGCTTCCACGAAAGCCTTGGCTTTTGGAAGAATAAGGCGTGTTGTCTAAGCAACATTTGGGGCCTTTCCAAACAGCTGATGACAGCTGAAAATCAGTATAGTTGCAGTATGGCATATCCACCCTAAGGCAGACAACACACAAGGGTTTTGTTCCATGATGACAAATACATCATAAACCTGCCTGTATTCCAGTGATGTTGTAAGCTAATGACCAACCTTTTATTTATAAATATACAAAAACCACCCCCATAAGCCCAAATTCTAGAAAGACAAGAAGCAAAGTATTGGTTCTCTTTTAGACAGTGGGACTGAATGGTTTCCCTAAGGCCCCACAGCTATTGAAGAAGTATTTTGTCTGTGCCTTAAGCTCAAAGACCCCGTCTCCAGTGTGACACCATATGACATCCTGCTTTGCTGGACCCTGTCCCCAGTGACAGCACAGGACATCCTGCTTTGTTGGCTTCAGCAACTCCATCAGCAGTTCTCTCTGTCGAAGAACTGCTGCACCACGTGCTCTAATCTAGTGCTACTGGGAAAGTGAAAAATCTCAGAACTGTAAGCCAATTAGCATCTTGCTAGCACCGCCTTCATATTTAATTATATTTAGGAAGTAATTATCAGCAAAGACCTTAGTCAATACCCTCTCTGTTATTAGCAAAGTCACGCCCAAGGAACAAACAGGAACTGCATAGGAATATTATCCAGAGTAAGCTGAACCACATGCACATTATACTGTATTCATGTCAGGTATGTTCTCTTTGTACTGTCTTCATTTTTTACTTTTTAAATTACTACATCATATGACATCTTTTAAAAGCTACAACAAATTAAACAGCTTGACAGAAATATTATTGGAGAGAAGACTCTTGGCTGTATGCAGGAGCACAGATTAGACTTACATATTTATCCTTTCTGACATTATAAAACAATTAAAAAGCAATCTTTCTTATGTTACTTTGAATTAAAGTGTTATTTTGTAATTAAAGAGTCAAGTCCTAGAATTAAGTGACTATCACCTGTAAACCTTAATTTCTCTCCCTTTTAAAAGTTTGGTAGTATGTTAGTAGCAAAATACTTGAAAAATAGACTTGCAGTGTTCTGAATGGCGTAGAAGAAAAAGCCTCAAAAACAATGAAACAACCCAAAAGCATAAACACCCAAAAACTTCTTAGAAAAAAAAATTTGCTCCTCTACATTGCAACTGGAAGCACGTAAGATTCCTCCTACTGACATGCAAATCCACGAAATCTCAACTATTAAACCCTGCAAAAGACAGAGCTGAATTCCCACAACTCAACCACGCTGCTCATCAAATGCAGTGTAGGGAAGAGCTTGGTGTGAGGCCAAGCACGGCAGCAGAAAGCCCTGGTGACACGCGGCGTTACACAACGAGCTCTCCTTCCGCACAGCCCAGCAGCTTCTCCGCACAGCAGCGTCTGCGAGTGGCCTGGATGCAACTCAGTGAGCTGGAAGGGAGAGGCTCCCATGTGAGCTTCCTTCCCAGCAAGCATGAAGGGTGTCTGTGCAAAAGGAGAGGTGAGCTGGAACGAGAGTTTCATCACATGGAATAAGGCAGCTACCTTCCAAAGCTCGTTAGCATGTCCAGGGGTCAACAATCATCATCACATTGATCAGGCTCTTCTGAGTGACAAGCCTTCCCCCAGGGAAACAGTCTGTGACCACAATTAAAATACACAATTTATACAACCCATGCCACAGAAAGCCCTCTAATCAAAAAGAAAATACTGCAAATATTCATGTACGAGGTTTTTTGCATCTTAGAATGCATTTGCAAAACTTTTCAAGGACTGTACAGTAACTCACAACATTTATTTAGCTGAATAAATAGCAAATTTCAGGTTAGAAGGTATTTGCTGCTTGCAAGGCAACACAGTGAATGAATTTTTTGTAGCTGAGTGGCCACCAGAGCAAGCCTAAAAAGAAATCCCTATCTCCATCAAAGGCTAGAAAAAACCCCTTTTATCCATATTTCTATTATTTGTTTTACAATAATATCTGGAAGACCCTTTGCCAGGTACTAAAGCAAACTGTGACAAGCATTCTCCCAGCAGAGATTTATAATCTAATAACAGGATATGGCATAGGTGAAGAGACTTGTCCAAGGTCACATAGTAGATACACGCCACAAATAAGAATGTCAATGCTTCCTGACACTTTCTCTAGTCCTTTGCCATCTAATTCACATTGCCTTCCTACACCTTTTATGACAAACAAACAAACAACCTATTTAGGGTGGCAGGAAGGGGATGTGTGTGATCCTTCAGATGAGTATGAGCCTATTTTGCTGATTAAATAAAAGGTTTCCATTTAACCTTTAGTTGCAGGTACAGTGTTTATTCACCTTTACCACAAAATCAGTACAAGTTATATCAATAAATTTAATTTATCAACAAACATATGTAAAAATCCTTTTACTTAAAGACTGATTCTTAAAAATAGAAAAAATCTACACCTATCTTCTTCTTGTGATATTTGTTGCTGCTAATTTTCAACAGATACTTTTTAAGGAGAAGCATTAAAAACATAAGCTTAGCTATCTTCCTTCCCTGCCTTTGTTTACCATGTAAATTGCCACCCACACACTCTCCCATATAGAGCACAGTGGGGTACTATTCACCAACACAGAGCTTCAGCAAATGCAGCTCCTGTCCCCAGCAGGAGTAAGGCTGCGCCTGGAGGTCACTCTAAGTCACATAAATTTATCTGGGGGTAACAGGAAAAAGAGGTCTGGTAAGAGTCACTGAGCTAATCCCACTTACACCTAATGGACCTGAGAGTGGGGCAAGGGAGGGAGACACAGAGCTCAAAACACACAGAGAACAGATCATTTCAGGAAAAGTAATTCTAAAACCATGAATTTACATTTTACTGGGGTTCCTTCATGACACATACACAACCAACATACCGTACTATGCATCCAAAAATGTGCCAAGTCAAGAAACCAAAAAATAACCCAAAAATCCAGAACTATGTAGGTTTAAACTCTTCAAAACAACAAAAGTTGTGGAGAAATACCTGAGGGATGCCTTTTAGAATATTACTTTCTTGCTTCCTAAAGGAAATATTCTCTTTATTCCTTTCCTTAACAAATGCTGTGCAACTTCAAAATCCATTTATGAAGTGCTGTCCTACCACTGCACACTCAGTGAAGGCACACTATGTTTCTCAGATAAGTATCAGCATTTGTATTTTTATGCACTCAACACAACACCCATCTGTGTGCCTGCGAGCCAGAGGTTTGTCATACGGGAAAGGAACTCCAGGAGGAGGGACGAGAAGTCGGGAAACCTTCACATGTCTCAGTCTTCCTTTGGGTAAAGTATTACCAACCTCTAGAGAATAGAATTAAGACCTCTACATTGCTGTATACCACAGACTGCAAAGGAGAAAACAGAAATTCACACGTGCGCTTTGCACAGGGAAAGATATTGTATTCCAAGACCTCAATGCAACCACATGAAAGGAGCAGAGAGAAACAGAATCAAGTCATTCTAGCATCCCCATCTGCAATTCATCTCCTTCTAGAGGTCCACGTGGATACACATGCACAATCAAAACCTCTACTTTCCATCAGAAGACAAAATGCATGTTGAACAAACACACATGTGCACACATTTACTAAAGCTATGTTCTTACCTTTACAGAGAAAGAAAAAAAATCCAACCCTGACTTAAAACATACAAAAACTTAATGCAAACTATATGCCTGAGGATTTTCAAGTATCACTTTTCCAGTTACATCAGTAATAGCTTTTGTAATTTTGAATTTCTGTGATGGGGGTATCCCTTGCAGGTTTCAATTAGTAGTCTTTATTGTCTAAAAGTCTTTACTTTAATCTAATTTTTTTTTCCCTGCAGTGAAATGTTTTGCCATTAAGCAAAATGGAGGATTACGAATAATGACAATTAATGGAGCAAATGTTTGTATAATGAAATCATGCTTGTATCAGCAGGCAAAGAGAGAGACTCAAGATAGCCTTTCTCCACTCCACTGTGCAGCTTCAGATATTATAGGCAAACAATTCAGAGCAAAAATTTATTCTTTGGCTCCTGATCTCGCATTGTGTTTACTAATGACACACAGAAGTGACATTATCTCAAGTGACACGTTAGGCAAGCTTAGAACTTACATTTTGTTCTTCCTCTTTCTCACTCCCTTAAAAAGTTTTTGGGGAACATGGATTTTTAAGAGTCCAACTACCAAGGAATTTTGTGGCTGAGGAATTCAGAAATTAAGTTGTAAGGATATTTTTTGTAGTGCCAAGGTAAGTATCTCTATATAAAAGAAGCTGTGCTTGGGAACCTGAATGTTAAAATAAAGGTATTAATTTTGAAGGGAAGGAAAAGTCAATAAAAATCAAATTCAATCATCTTCAAAAGAGTTCAGTTCACCGCTCAGAAAACACTGGCAGAAGTAGATGCCTTTACCATAACAGAAGGACAAATGAAAATACGCATTGGAAAGGGGAACTTGCTTTCTTGGAAACTTTACTGAGAGTTCTAGAGGCCTTTGTTGCCACCTAGTCAGAAGTCAGCAAGCTTCAATCCAGCCACTGAAGTTTTAAAACATACTCTAGCACTCTTTCTTTAAAGGTTAAACCCAAACAATTTTCAGTAGGTAATTTCTGATACTTTGACAAGACTAGTAATGTGCAATAATACAAAGTCTGGCTAAAGTAGTATTTCCAAGAGTTCTGCTGGTTTTACCTCTGAAGAGCCTCTGTCATTTCATTTCTACTCTCTCCCTGAAAGTGAGCAGGCAGCCACCCAAAACACTGCAACTGAATGACACAAAGTGTGTGCACTTCACTAAATTTTACTTCTCTGCCCAACTAAGTGATACCATGGAACACGGCTTTTATATAAATATTTGAGCATATCATGTTTATTTCAGAAATGTATATAACCAGAAAGGACTTCAGAGAAACAAACTCCTCTTCCATTCTCTTAATTCCGTGCCTGAATAATGGGTCAACTATATAATTTCTTCTCACTCTGTTTTCCCAGGAGATGGAAGGCATGGTATACACTCGGGGCTGTATTTTTCACATGCTAAAAAACTCCAACAAATTTAAAATAGTGTGTGCACACACATGCACAAAGTATGCTTTTTTTTTATTCCTTAAACGATTTTAATTGGTTTTCTTTGGAGTCCCAAAGACACATCTAGATGTAGTTTACTTCTGTCAACATGTCTGTACAATACATCTATTCAAAGTAGTGTGTCTTGCGAGATTAGGGTCTGTTTACGCTTTTACTTAAAACTGCTGACATTAGTATCCTGTGATGTACAGAAGTTAGGACTGGTAATTCTGGGGATAGATACCAGGTTACACTGTATATTTATTGACAGAGTCAGGGTGTCCACAAAAGTAAGGTCTAGATCTGCTCTCTAACAAATTCTGACATTGCATCTGCAGCTTTGGTTTGGACCCAATATATTCTAGCTGGTAGCAAAAAAGGACAGCTCGCACACGAGTACCCTCAGAGATGTCCAGCAGAAGGGTTAAAATGTGGACACACTAACAAAATGAGATGTGTGATTGCTCCACATTTGGGCTGACCCTGGAGCACACGTGGGAAGGCAGCAGCCTGCAGCTGACACCACCAGCACCACCCCTCACACACAAGCCTGGGCACACACGCCAGCACAGCAGCTGCCCTCTCTGAGCCCTCAGCCTGTTGAATCCAATGGAGGAGAGCAGGAAGCAGCTGCCAGGAGCCCTTCCACCAGTAAGGACGCCCAGTGCAGACCATCTCACCGTCCCCATTACAACTTGCCACACAGAGGTTTCTGTCCTACCCTTCATGCACTGCAGTTCTCACGCAACTTCCATGACAACGGTCTTCAGAACATTTAAAGAAAAACAAAGAGGGCAACAGGGTCTCTAGGGACATCAACTGCAAAACTGACTTGTGATAAAATTTGTTCTCTCAGCTATACACACAACAGCCTTTCTGCGGTCAATAATGTGTGCCACAACAACATGAATTCTTTTTATGAATGGTGTTTTATAGTTCAAGTCTTCTGAAAAACCCACTAAGTTAAACTATACAGTTCAAACAAGTTCTTTCAATTTTGGCCATGTTATGGCTGGTTCTTCTTGAACAATCCAACTAGAAGATTCATCATTCATAAACACACACTGAAGAGGTCACAAAACCATTTCTAATGGAACTTTTGGAGCTGCTTACCTTTTCTACGTGCCACTTCCTTACTTGAGGTGTATGACTGGACAAAAAACAAGCACTTACTATTGCTACTCCAACTACACTGCCGGCAGAGAAAGAACACTGCCTATTCTTCTTTAATTCCCCTTTTCCCTCCTTTAAGAAAAACCTCAAAACCAAAAATATGTCTCAATACACAATTTCAGGAAAACCTCGTAGGCTAGAATCTGTGGGACTCTCTCAGTCATTAATGCTGTAACAAAGAAGCCCTGCTTATCCACGTACTTCAGAAAGTATCATGACCCTAAGCTTG
The DNA here is from genome assembly GCA_013400735.1 of Pomatostomus ruficeps. NCBI lineage: Eukaryota > Metazoa > Chordata > Aves > Passeriformes > Timaliidae > Pomatostomus > Pomatostomus ruficeps. The sequence goes on along the minus strand of VYZT01060811.1, from coordinate 233,407 downwards.
ATTTTATACTCTGATTTAGTTAATATTTTTGCATTACTCAACAGCTTTTACCCAGCCAGAGCACATTCTCAAGCACACATACACAACAATGTGTTGTTAATTACTCTGTTGGTGGGAAAGTCTGTCAGGTTTCTTACCTTTTATTTTTAGCCACTTCCAAGTACTTTTTGTCCAAGTCTGAACCGGAGGGCAGGGAGAATTTATTTCTATTAATCAATCAATGATGGCAGTGGTGGTGCACTCTAGTTTTTCATTCTGACTGCAAAGCAAAATTAAAAGCTATATTTTGCAAATTTACGCATTATAGGTTGTAGCGGCAGCTGGTGGACTGCTGCTGAGACAGACCGTCTTTTCCCTTCCAGTCCCCTGTGACCGAGATGGAAGAATTACAGGACAGCACTAGCAGCTGCTGCTGCTGCCCCAGAAGCAGCAAGCCAAGGTCTCTGGAAAAATAATTGGGGAGGCGGGGGAAGGGAAGAGGTGGGACAAAGAAATTGGGGAGGGGGAGGCACTGCCAAGGCTGGCCACACAAACAACACACTGCACCTTGCCCTCAAAAGAAACAATTGAGCTGGTTTGGGCTTCCTTCAGTAGACACAAGTCTCTTAAGACTTGAAAACACGACCAGTTTTTGGTAAGGACTTTGATAGAATTAAAGAGTGACAAAAGGCAATATTACTTCCAGTTCGATGCTTGCAGCAGTTTGCACTCGAATCCTCTAAAAATTAAGCGCAGTACCACGAGCAACACCCTTCTTTGCAGCTTCACGAGGGAGTCATTCTGTGGAGCACTCTGCCACTGCACAGACACAGCCTGCAAGTCAATTCATGCCCTGTATGTCTCCTGTAAAACAGGGGTAACCAAATCCTTTCTCACACACACGTAGTCATGAAGATAAATAATTAATGACTCCAAGATATCATGTGAAAACACTAACAATCACTCATTTTTAGACAGATTTGAAAGCAGAACTAGTGAGAATTATGCCCGTTTGTAAAAAATCTGCTCAGTGCAAAAATCAGCTTGCTTATGTATTTGGTCACCTAAGCAGTGGCTCAGTGCAAGCAATCAATGCCTGTCTATGCTACTCAGCACTCTAAATATGAAGCTCTTCTCAACGGGGTTGAAAAACACAAATACACTGACTGACAAAACAACATCTGCCCACATCTGAAAACCTGAAGTTCACCCCAAAGCTTTCATGTTTCCCAGTGGATCTCCTGAGTTCAGGCTGACCTCCAGAGTCCCACTGAGTGGGACAGCAACAGGCCTCACTCCCTGTGAATGAAGAGCCCCTTTGCAACAGTGACTTCCAGTTTAAACAGAAGAGACCTGTGAATGCTCATTTTCAAGAGGGACAATCCGTTACACACAAACCACACATGGGTCAGGTGTGCATGTCTCACTGCTCCTTCTCCTAAGACACTTCAGTGCAACATACTGCTTGGTCCAGTGGACACTGCTTCATTTTCGCAGCAGTGGCAAAGGCTTCCAGATTAGCCACAAAAGAGATTAGTTGAAGAAAACATTCAACAATTTCAAAAGAAAAAAGGAAACAAACACCACTGCCACCACAAGAGATGTTTAGATGTCCTGTTTAGAAAGACTGATGAAAAAGACAAATATTCATCATTTTATTCCTGCATGGCAGAATATGTTTCATTTTCAAGATATAGCTTATCTTTTAACTGGAGGATCTGTTTTCATCCAGTATCTTTGGTCATTAAAAAAACAAACAAACAAAGCAGGAAAAAAGAAAATATCAAAATTTCTTTGAATTGATGTCACACACATAAGCCAAGAAATACTTAAGGTCAGAAGAAAGTACTGCTGGCTGAAACAGTTTACATCGGTTTTGTTGTGTGTCAGAACCTCTCTCAAGATAAGCCAAGAGCTCTGTACACAAAACCAGCACCATTGTAAGCAGACATAGCCTTCTTTCAATGTTTGTATTTCACATTCATTTTGGGAAGCTAAGCTAGTGATTGCTATCTGAAGAAACAGCTTTTGATATATCATCAATTTCCTGAAGAACATATCAGTTTATTGAGCGAGGGTTTTTGGACTCTTATCTCATTTGACAGTATTATGCCTTACTTTTTTTAAAAATTTTTTTTTGAAAACTGTAGTTAAAATATTGAGATGCCAGTAGAAGACACTTGCTCAAAATCTAACTACAGGTATCAGCTGCTAAGATTATCAGGGACTCAATCTGTTTAGAAGGCTTAAAAAAAAATAACGGCAAAATTAATGGATCCTGCATTGTTTCTAAATCCAGAGAGTATCTAGTCAAAGGACTTCTACACAGGTCTCAGGTTAAATCCACCAGCATACGCATTTTTAAGGCATATAGGAAAGAAGTTTCAGCAACATTAAACCATTTCTGCTGCTACAAATCCTTCAAAAGTCATGACTTCAAGGTGGTACAGTGAGGATAAGGATGAGAGCATAGGTCCAGCCTTTATGTCAATTTATAGCTGTGTAAATGAGTAAACAGCTGAGGACAAGAAGGGTTAAATTACACAAGAGCCTTCACTGTCATCTTGAAAGTCTTAACCAGTTAAGGAACAGGGCAGGTTTTTTCCTCGATAATTCATGAGAAGGATTTATAGAATGGTTTGGAATATTTCCACAAGACAACTAAGGCATGTGGCCTCAGAAGTCCCAGCATCACACACATGGAAATGGAGGATAAATAGAGACCAATAAATAGGGCACAATGACAACCTGCACCTGACGCAGCCCGTTTCTGGTAGTGATATCACACATTGCTATACTGAAAATATTAACTGCGGCAGGCCTCTTCCTCAGCAGCAGCTCTCTCAATGACATCTCCGACACTCAAATGTTATCTGAAGTTACTCATCTCACTGACTATACTGCCTCTTTCTCCTCCCTCCTTTTTGACCCAAAGCTATTTTTGAACTTGACCTTCTTTCAGTCTCTCCAGTAAGAATAAAGCCTTTGATTTTTCTAGCTTTTGGGATCATGATGGAGAGGAAGGCACCATCCACTGTTCTTTGTGTAAGAATGCTTTTTGCTCTCCTTATATCATCTCTTTGTCACTCATATTTATTTACCACAACCCACTTGTTTCATTTATTTAACAAATCACCATACCTGTGATATTTCTTCCCCTCTCGGCTGGGAGGCCTCACAATACAGAAACTTAAGAAAACCATCTACCTCATGAAAATAATTTCAGCAGATGTTTCTCCTTTGCAGTAAGCTACCTTGTTGTAAGTGGTTTTAGCCCTACTAAATATAAACACATATGGAGGTATTTAAGGTATTCTGTCATTCACTTTTCAAGACTGAGAAGTCTGAAGTTCAAGGACATAAGAAGTTTGTTTTGAAGGCAGTGTGGCCTTACCACACACACATATTCGTAAGACACTTGAAATCGCAGACTGTGCCTGTACTTCACGTGCCCTAAACATACGTTCACCTTCTACACTTGAGCAATTACTTCACATTTCATGGAAAGCGCATTAGAAACATGACACCTGGGCTCACACATTTAGCCCAAAGCTTCAGGCTGATAATGCATTTTGTGTGTGTATGTGTGAATGCACATTGTCGAAAAGAGAATCAACTGCAAGCTTACAAAATGAAGAAAGCAGACATACTGCAAAGTACAGCATATCCATCAGAGAGCATTACAGCTACAAGTATTCTGGTAGATTGTATAGAATATTCATGTTACAAGTAGTAAATTGGGTTTAGGTGTATTCATATTAAAAAAAAAAAAAATACTGGCTACAAAAAACAAAGGCAAAACCTTCCCCAAAATGCTGGATATTATCACAGGTATATTCTTATACCACTATCAAAACAATCCACTTCATTAAACTGCTTGCAGAAGTCAAGCTATATTTTTGCAACAAAATGAGCAAATGTAGTTGATTCCCTGGTTTTGTGTATAAACCCAAAATGTCAAAGAACCAGGTGGTTATTATTCAATATCTTTAATAAGACATAATTTGAGATTAATATCTACAATCTACCACATTGTAGATGAAGGGAATAAACACTGAAATGAAACACCACCACAAACCCTATTCCTAAAATACCTTCAATTCATTATTAAAATTCATTCTGAGCAAAGAAGTTTCATTTTACAAAGAATTAGAAAGTGAACCTGATATCAGTTCAACTTTAAATACATATTGCCAATACTTAAAAATACTTTGACAATGGCTATTGAAAGAAGAGTTCTATTTTTACCAGACCTATTATTGAGGGTCCTTACTGAGGAACATATCAAGTTGCTGGCTGATTACTTTATTGCGTAATTATTCAGAACTTATCATATACACATCATCTTGTAACATAATGCGGCTTGTCGTACAATCTTCCGATTTTCATGACCAGTCCTTATAAGAAGCTAGAGACACAGGCTGGTTTGGCAAGTTTCTGGATCAAAACCATATCTGTCAATGCTTCAAACTGACAGCAATCAAAAGAAGTCACAACAGCTTCAATGGCCAGGGACAGTGAAGTCTGTCCTCCAGATGTTTGCCTTCAGTGAGATGGAAGGAAAACAGGCTTTAGCTGAGCACTACCAGTGAGAGAAGCATGATTATTTCAGTTGAGAAAACCAGACGCTGAATTATCTAAAACTTAGTGCAAAAAGTGTTGCAGCATCAGCAAATACATTGAAATGGCAGTACAAATAGCACAGAAACATAAACACCAGCCACTATATATTTCTAGTGTGCATAAACTACAATACCTGGTATACAGCATGCATTTGATAAACAACAAAAATCTCTCCCATTCTGAACTCCAAGGTATTGCTCACTGCTGCACCATGACAACTAGTACATGTCCCTTACTTAGGAAAAGGAATCCCAGAAAATTTCCATGTTAATTCATTTAACAAAATAGCTGGAATAAAGCTCTCTTCACAACCTTATAGCCTTATGGCTTCACACATACTTCCTCAAGAACAAAACTTACTTGTGGCACATAAAAAGGAAAAATGTGACTGAAATCTATTTTTATCTACAAGCTTCTGGAGAGCTTCTATACAGATGTACATTTCTTGTACTTGCATATGTAATCAATATTTTACATTTTCTATTTTTAGTGTAAAATGACAGCTCACAGGAGTAACTGCTAACTGCACAGATCACTAGAGACACACTCTGGGGAGTTCTTTGTCTATGGACATTTTTCAGGAAAGCCCACTGCCTTTAACTTGAAAAAATACCCAGTAGAAATGGTTGGACTGAACTGACTTCCAGATATACATTTTAAAACAAAAGCTGGTGACAACCAAAGCAAAATCAAGATCAAGAGAGAACAATCCTCAAAATCTAAACTGAAACTTTATCCTCTGTAAAAGTAGACTATATATATGAAAATAAAAGTTTAGTCTTTTCTCATGTAAAAAAAAAAGGAGGCAGAGGCTAGTGAATAATATTTGAAGTACTTTTATATACATGAAAGCAGTAGGAACGGAAAACATGCCATTGTGGGTTAATCCAGCCATCCCTCTAACGTGGTATTCTGAGCAGAAGACATTTATGTAGGCAGGGTGCACGAGCCCAGCTGTTGTCTGTGGTTACTGCCTTTACGGCCCAGCCCCAGAGGCAGGCAGCAGCAGGAACATGTGCCTCCCATCACGTCTGTTCTGTTCGTGGGCCTGCTGTCCCAAGCCACGCTGAACCTGCTGATCCGCTTCCACAGCCTCCATGGCAGCAGGTCTGCCAGGTAAGGCAACTCGCCCCCGGCACAGTCAACACTTCTCTGCAACTACGAGTCCTGCACTACTCCCCAGTGAGATGTTAAGGCTGCCTTTGGAAAGACCTGTAAAAATAAAGTCCAGTATCCTCACCACTCCTTTGGAGCACTGGTATGCAGCAGCCAAGCACACCTCTTGCCCATGAGACTTTTCTAAGAATTTCCTATCACATGGCATGCAGCAAGAAGAAAACAGGTACTACCCTATAACATATAGGTCCATCTTCTAGACTAGAGAAAACCAAACTCCTCAAATAAGCAAACTGTTTTGGGGTTCCCCCCTCAACCATTTGGTGCAGAGAAAGATCACAGCCATGCACCCCATTCATATGACAGCCACTTCGTTATCTGAAAAGGTTATGAACCCCTGACCAACCAGCGTGTTACCATTCCTATTCCCACCACTGGACATTATACAGCATTTCAACTTCACTTGTTGTCAGTGATTCTTTTCTTAAATTTTATTTTTAACAAATGTTCCTACCACTCCAAAAGCTGTAGTTTAAACAAAGTGAAGGAAAGACAAGGGAAGACTGATGTGTTGAAATTTCCTATTAGACAGCTAGGCTACTTGTGTGATGATTATCTGTTTCTTGCAGAAAGAATGCTCCAAAGCTACTATTTACATGTTTAAACTAACCCAGCCCTGTTTGTCTCTAATGGTGCACAGGATAATCATGTGAACTATCTGGCTAGCAGATCTGAATGGCAGCAACTTCTGCCAGAGGCAGCAATGAGCTGCTGAGAACACATGCTTTTCACAGCCTAATACTCTCTCTAAATTCAACCAGAGCTGTCTGAATGATGACTACATTTGAAAAGAGGTATCAAAGTCATTATGATGGGCGACACACATGAATTTAGAAGGAATTTCTAAGGCACAAAGGAGAGAGAGAGTCATTCATCTCCCTTAGTATATTCAATCACAAGAGTGCCCCTATCTTTTCTTAAGGTTAGTGTTAGGGATCTGCTCTGGAAACACCCACCTTGGAGCTCAGAACTTTCCATCATTCTGGACACCTGCTGACACCTGCCACAAAAGCCAAATACTTGAGTTTAAGCTTATCTATCAATTACTCAGATTCATACAGAAAAACCCAACCCTCAGTACAGTGCTCTCTCACCAGCCATTTGAGCCATCTGTATCTATTACTCCCCTTCCCTTCCCCTCTGTGTTTGTTGACTGTGCAAGTGGTGCCCAGGTGATACAGTGGGCTGAGACAGAGGAGGAACCCTGGTAACCAACGTGTCAGTTATTTTTTTTTAAACCCCCAATCTACATATTTGGAGAGGCAAAGAAACAGAGATTATATGATTCACCCTTGACATTCTGCCAGATAACTTCAATCCTGTAAAATGCCCCCTAATGACCTGAATATAATACCATGGTGTTACAGTGTCACTTAAATACTGCAGGGTTCTTCCTCTGGCAGTTCAGTCTGCAGACTTAATATGTAACGTACAGGATTATACTGCCACTAAAATACTACTTAGTGCTGCTGAAATTTCAAATTAATTCTGGGAGCTAAATCATTATTCAACTCTGCCTTTGCAGAGATACATTCCCCTGGTTGTTTTAATAACAGTGATTTTAGAACTTGAGGCTTGTTACTGTCTCTTCGAGGCTTGCTCAAAAGGCAAAGTGGCCTCTAAACTGTCAGGCAAGTTAATGCAGTGATGCATGGATGTTTGTGACTAAAACAATAATTTGAGAAAAATGGGCTCAAATATTAAGAGAGCTCATAACAATGTGGCTGATGAATCATTTTATTATTTCACAATAAATGAAGAGACTAGCCCAGTTTTCTCTGTATTTATATACATCCACACGCCTATGTTCCCATCCACCAGCACCCTCCTCCACAGACAGATTTCTTAATAATTGAGGGGACATATTCTTGATGAAGTAAATGACACAACTGCTGGTAACAGATGAAACTGATCTTTGCCAGTTGAGGGTGTGACTTTTAAGTCATTCTGAGGTCTAGGTTTTCAAACCTAAATAAACAGACTTGAACTTTTTACAGCTCTGGGTTTCTTCCTGAATAATTCCTGTTACTAGTGCGTATCCTGTACTTTTAGGTAACTGCAGCGCTTCAACACTAAGACGGGCCAATCCTTGACACAGCATTAGAGCCAGTGTACACACTAACTTGCTAACATATGAAGTAAGGGAAGACAAAAAACAGTGGACGGGCTAATCATAAAAGCAAGTTTCTGTCCTCTGAATGTTTGCCCATTTTTAACATTGTGTTTAGATTAGTTTCTGTTTCTCAGTTAAAATACCGGGCTGCTCATTTCTGCAATGAGGTTTCTTAAATCCGGGAAGTGTTCCCAAGATATATTGAGAAAAACCAAAACCCCCACAAAAACAGTGGTAAAGAGGAACAAGATAGGGCCAAACACACGGGCTGAAAACAACTTGTGGCAGTGAGTCCAAATTAGGAATAATCAAACTTTCTCTTTATTAAAACTGTTACCTACTTCCTCGCTCATTAATATTGTCCTTGTTTATGCTTGCAGCCACGCCAAAGATTTTCCCCTCCCTCCAAATATAATTTCCTGCTATTGACAGACACGTTCAAGTGTTGGATGTGTGTATGTCTACATGGCATACTGCAGGCAGAGGCGAGCCTTCTTGGCCACCATCCAAGCCAGCTGTAAATGAGCCAGCTCCAAACTGGAAGCTGTGTAAGCACAATTAGCACAGCAGTAAGCCTGATCTAACACATCCTGCCAAGAGACCGAGCTTATTAGCTCCAGCTCAACACAATGCGAGCGATGGATATGGGGCTTCTGCTCTGGCTCCACACAGAATGTGGGCAGCTGAAGACAAGCAGATCAAGCTCGTATCTGCCCACCAGACATGTTGTAAGTACATCTTCTCTTGGGGTGCACCCTCTGCTGCAAGCACTATCTTTTCCCTGTACAAGAACTCCCAAAATGCTCTGACTGCAAACCAACAGGACCTGAGCGCTGTGAGCAGATGGAGGGAATGGGGGTCTCTAGGTGAGAACTTCTGAGGCAGTATAAGAAAAAAGGCACCAGGCAAGTGTTTAGGCACCAGGCATCAAAAAGGCCAAAGGCGTGAGGGAAAGGCAGAGCAGAGCACTGCAAGACTCTTCAAATGAATACAGAGCACTCCACCTCTGGCTTCCATCAGGTCCAGAGCAATGACGACCAAAACCCATTACCATACTGTAGATGTTAAATGGACTCCGCACAGGCGGGCATCTGTCCCACCAGCAAATAAAGAATTCACTCCGTTTTTTGCACATTTGAACAGTCCAAAAGAGGAACGTGTTCAGAGAAAAGGAAATCTGTTATTAAACTGGGACCTGAGAAACCAATGCTCCCCTGGTGCCATAGTTTTTATTAAAGGAGCAGGGGTAGTCTAGTGTTTGGCAATAGTAGTACGAGAATCTTATGATTTCAGAGCAAAATGAGACACAAATCAAAGGGTAGCAATGAAAATCATCAGAAAAAAACCCAAACATATTTTAAGAAGAGCACCTGAAGAGACTGGGAATATTTACATTTAAAAGGATAGCAATAAAATGGTCATTGCTAAACTGTATTTAGCAGAAACCAGCCTATAAAAGTTAGTGAGCTTCTGCCCACCCAGTAAGGGAGCACATGGGCAAGAGGAAATTCCATTGAAGTGTCCCAATCAAAGGCAACAAAGAAAACACCTTATTCAACACAGAATTATTTTGTTGAGTTCTCTGTCAACAGACTGTTCCTGTAGCAAACACTTAGTATATTTGGAAGGTGGTGTTCATGCCTGCTTTCTTTTTCCTCCCACTCTACTGTAAAGGACTATTTTTAGCTTTCAGTTATAGCTTTCTGATGTATGAGACAGGTATAAGCAAGAGAGAGAAGGGACCCCACAAGGTGTGGCAGACACACTCCTCCACAAATTCAGATTCTGCAGATTAACTGGGTTTATTTTGACTTCTGAGATTTTTAGATTACATTGTATATACGGAAGTTTTCCATGATTTGCTAGCTTACAATATTTTCTTTGAAAAGTCTTAGTTTGATCTGTGGTGCGGGCTACACATTCTCAGCAGAGTACAAGCAGTTTATATACTTGTCCCTGTCCCTTGCCTGATCATCAGTTTGGGCCATACACCTGCTGGCATTTCACACAGAATTTCTCACACTCTGGTAACATAGATCTCAGTCATACAAATCTTGATGATTCACGGCAGCATTTGAATCACTGATACTTGCTTCAAAGGAGTGTTTTTCTCCCCTTTTCCCCATCCTTTCATAAACTTCTAAAAACACGACCAAATCAAACCCAATTAATCATACCAGGTTAAAAGACATAACCAAAAGAAAAACTGAGAGCTGAGATTACACTTGCATGGTTCTTTTGTCTTGAGAAGGAAATAATTTTCTCTCTCTTTTCCCACTTGAAGTCCTGAAAAAGAAAGCTATCCTGTCAGAAATATCAAGGACTAGTAAAATGTGTGAAAAACCAGTTATACCTTGAAGTTACTGACTTCAAGAAGGTGAAATAGAGAAATGTACTTAAATACTATTCAGTACAAAACATTTAAAAATAGGCAACAGAATGTTCATTGCAGGTTTTTTTGAACCTTATTTAGATTTTTAAGTAATTTAAAAATACATACATAATTGTCAACCATTGTTCAGACAGTGACAACTGTTCTGAAACAGGATCCTAATTTACACACACGTGTAACATACCTAAGATATACAGTATACATATGTACAAGATACAAAAGTCAAATAACCATTCAGTCCCTTTACTTACACATGCTTCCAGTAAAAAAATAAAAATTCTTGGCTTATAAAGCAGCTGATCTAAAATACCCTAGAACAACACATTTCTAATAGTCAGAAGAAAACACTGAGGAGATGAACAAGATTAAGGGAAAAAGGGAGGGTAGAGAAGCAAAATATTTGCTAGTTAGCTCTGAATACTTTTGTATTGAACAAAAATAAATATACAATCTGTGTATTATTTCTTTTGGAAATACTTCTTCGCACAGAGGAATGCAAGTTAACATCCTTTATAAGGCCATAAGGATCTTGTATGTATCACCATAAAGTAGGTCTAGTACGGGATACAGCAATCTCCCATGCAGTGATATGATAAACAGAATCCTTGAAGACTGATTTTATTTGGTCTCCCTTCAAAGCAATACTTAGTTTAAAAAAATTTAAAAAGGAAAGAATAAGAAGCCATCTGCCAAAGGAAGTACCTCAGACTAAAAGACCTGTCTACACTCACTATGTGTACATTGCTTTTTGCCTAGACAAAGTAAAACCAGGATAGACTGCAATGTGTCTGCAGAAGGTTCTTCTATTTTTAACTAATATGGTCCTGCCAGTATCAATTCATCCAGATAGAAAATCCTTCATTAAAAATATAATTTACTTTGGTTGCTTTTCACTGTGCTGAAGTGACATCTTCCCCAACCACTGTCAAAGGCCATTAGGAATACAGAGCTTTTGAGAACAAGTTTCAACCACGACTCCGGTTGGCCTGCCTAAGCAAAAGTTTCCTTAGAAAGGCTTGGGAATCCTTAGATGGGAAGGGGCAAAACCAAATGGCACGAAAAGTATTATTTGGATATACATATTATCATTACAAAATCATAAAGAGTCTTTGCACTGTCTCATGAGGCACAAAGCAACAAACACATGAAATAAACTACAGAATGAGACAGAACTTTGGAACATCTCCAAAATAAAAGGAAGCTCTTCGTCACTATTTCTGCTACCTAAATAGTGTAATTTTTCACCTGAAACTTGGGGTGCTATGGCATTTTACTAAAAAGTACAACACTGAAGACAACTCAAGCAAGAAGTTACCACCATTTTACTCAGCTATACACATTGCTGTGTGTCCATCTGGAAAAAAATCCCACATATACAAGCAGATAATGTTCAAATTGAAACACAGTTTGCCTCTGAAGTCATGGCTTACTTTTATAAAAGCTGATTAATAAGTACCAGAGCATTTATATTTAAGCCAATCTTTGAAACTATGTTTTTCCTTACATATTACAGTCCAATAGTTTTAGAACAACTTCTTAGCTTCATCCCAATCCCTTCTCAATGAACTGCTCCAGTTAGAGACCAGTAGAGTAGGAGTCAGACAATGTGACAAACTGTGACAATTAGACATTACAGAATTTATTGAAACAAAACATAAGACATACTTTATTAAAGGAAATGATTCTACACTTGATGCATTTCCACACTAGGAGAATATAATTCAATAATTAGTCACACTTAAGGAGAGAATTCAGAAAGTTCAGCAGAGTACAGGAGAAAGGAGTGAAGAAGCCCTGCCAATGTGCAGAATCCGAGCCCTTGCTCAATTCCAGATCTACCCATGCTCCTCCTCATAGTGCCAGTTTGGGGCCTGAAGGTAGGAAAAAACCAACTCTACTGTTTCATACTAAAAAGGGAAGCTGAAAGACAAAGTATGCTGCCTTTTTGTAACTTCTGATGCAATAAATAGTCTGATTCAGAAACAAGCCTGTCTTGATATGTTATGTACCTCCCACTGACCATGTCCTGAGCAGCCTCATGGAATACACAGACTCATTGCTGGGGCATTTTTCACAAAGGCCATCTGGAACAAGCCGTTCCTATCCCTGGCCTCCTGTACCTGCTCCCCTTGCACTGCCTTCTCCCCACCCCTCCTGGTGGGGTCAGGACAGCTTCATGGTGCTGTGCAGAGAACGGAGTTGATAAAGCTAAGAATAGTCCATTCATCCTCCCCCTCCCTCCCCATTTTTGCCAGGTTATTTTTAAAACGGATCAGTTCTCTGCCCTTGTTCAACAGGCAGCTTGGCTGAAGGAGAAGGGAGGACGAGAAGATGCAGCTCGGTCAGGCCAGGCTGTAATAGGGACTTCAGGGTCCCTCCAGCCCACCTGGCCACTGAGACACAACATATCCATGGCATTACAGCCACACAGAGGCCCTCATAACCCCGGTCTAAGGTGGTATTTGCAAAGTCTGAAAAAGAGCACGTACTACTCCTGCAGTTAGAAAGAAGAGTTTGCATAATCTTATCCCTCAGATCCCAGGAGCCAGAACTAATTCTGCACTTTTCTGATTTGACTTGGGGATTCTATGCCACCGCAGCAGGACTGAGGAAATGGCTCTTCACTGTAACCTTGTCTCAGTGCTCATCTTTTGTTTGCATTACTCTGCCTTGCAAGATGACAGCTATCAAGTCAGATTACTGAATGCCACTCACAGTGACACATGCCAAAAGTAAACCATTAAGACCGTCTAAATAAGAGTTAGACTTCATATGCAGGTTGCCAGGTATTACCTCTAGTAAGAAATAAGTCTAGACAAATTCAGCAATTAAAACATTATTAAATATTTTAACTTAGTTCTTAAAATGCACTGGACTGATCAAAAACCCCTTATTCTGAATTCCTAAAAGAACCCTACATTTAAAGTGTAATGAATATAGGCTGTCAGGGAAAAAAAAAAGATTGGGGGGGGGAAATAGAGCAATTTTTTTTAAATCTTCCTAACCCCCACTGTTTTTTCTGTGTGTTTATGAAGCCTCCGGAAATACCATGGCAAACATTCCAGCTCTACAGCAGCGAGGCCACATGACCCAAAGGCACAGCAAGGAACTTCTTTCTTAAGTTTCCTTACGGTAAAGAAAAGTGATTTTTATTTTATTTTTGCAAATGAGGATCCAAATCTAGGGAAATCTCCAGGAAGTTTTCACGAGCACAGTTTTAAAAACAGAGTGTTTCTTGATGTGATGGGGTTTGGTGTTGTGTTTCTTTTTGTTATTTATTTGCTACATTTCTTTGCCTGCACATACTATTTTTTATTATCTAAGACCAGCATCTTAGACCTATATTCAGGGACCATTAAACACAGTATACCATTTAAGGTACCTCTAAAAACTACTTGTAATTTTCTCTAAATCTCCTATTAGAGTTAAAATCAGTACTGTTGTATTTTTTAATATAGCCATGATCTTTTCCTGGCAAAAATCACAGCACTTAAAACCTCTCCTCCTTCTTGTCTTCCAGGATTATTTCAGCTAGCATTATTAATGAAAGGATTTATGCAAATGAGCTTTGCTAAACATTATGAAAAAAAAAATACTGAAAATCTGAACCTGAATGGTAACCTTGCATTTTTACAAACAATCATGTGTACATACTTGGAAGTAACGGAAATGTAGGAGTATTGATGAATCATAATGTAATAGGCGAGTATCAGCTGAAATTTGTGGTTGTCTGAAAACAACACAGAAGAAAGCACTGGGAAGGAAAACAGTCCTGCAGCAGAAGTGCACAGCAAATGGCAGGCACTCACCACTATCTTGCTTTGTAACCATGTCAGAAATGCTTCTAATTATCAGAGGTAAAAGAGGGATGGCATTTCTGCTGGAAGCAAGTTTTACACTTTAGTCTTTCCTCTCCCTTCTCTTTCAGCCTATAAATATTAGTCTTACACATTTTTCTCCCATACAGCTCTTGAAAAGGTTGAGTTTTTCAAGGCTGAGAGCAGACAGAAATGTTCATCAAGAAATGCCTTGAGGTCAACTGTCTGTAACTCATCAAAGTGCAGCACTGAAAATATGGATAAGGAGGATCATATGACCAGGGTAAAGCAGATTTTTCTTTTTTAAAAAAAGTCTATGCTCTGATGATCAGTAACATTTTTTGGTTTTGGAAATGAAAAGTTATGCACCCTCAGTGGCGATGGTCACAGGGTACTGATTCCCCCCCCCAATTTCAGGTGCATTCAAAACAATTACAGATTCATGAAAGTGTCTTTAGTGCTATTTGCCGGTATATGGAAATGCTACTGGGATATGACAAGGAGCAAAAATGGAGATGACCCACATTGCAGTGTAAGGGGAGACAGCTGGTTCACAAGAAAATTATGATGTAGGCCAAATTCTTGAGAAGCACTGAACTACATTGAAAATAAGGCACCAGATGAACTTACCTATAGCTTTATAAAATACTTAAATATATCTAAAAAACTCCCAAAAGCAAAGGAAAAGCAGGAACAGAACAAGTCTGTAAAGATTATTTTTCTTAAGTGAGGGAGGTAACAGAAACCCTGGAGTGCCCACTCTGTGCTTTTTTTACAATTCTTTACAACAGCTGGACATAGGACATTGAACAAATTATTGAAACCACTGTTCACTTCTGCTCAGGGATTTCTGCTTTGTTTATTATAAATGCACATTTATTGGCAGCAAGTAGAACATATTATTGCTCTGTTTTATAGCTTGAATGGCTCATGCAAGGAGTAATTTGTTTGCATTCTGTATCAGGATCAATACTGTACCAGGGTTAGCCCAAGGAATGTTTATGCTGAGGGCTTTGCTTGCAGTGTTTTGTTGTTGCAATCAATTGACCAAACAGGGCTGCTTCTTGAAACAACAAATAAACTATGATAGTGGCCAGATCAGCCATTCAGGCATCAAACACGACAGAGTGTCTGGAAAAAGAATGAAGGCCCACAAGTGTTTTTTCTGCTTGATGATACACACAGCTTTCCTACCTGAATATTTCCCACCGGCTTTCCTTCCTCTCAGTAGCTGGGATCTGCTTCCTCAATGCCCTCACATAACAAGATCCATTTTCCTGCAATAAAAATACAGACACATCATGCTTCCATTCTCCTGCATAACACAGCAGCATTTGAATCAGCTCAGTGAAAAGATCTGAAATGAATTAAGAGCATTTAGGAGTCCAATGACCAAGCCAGGAGGACCAGATCTGAGGCTGGGTTGCGGTTCCAGCCCAGCTCTTGCCACCCCCAAGCTTTTGAGACTCACTCAGCAGTTTAAGTATTACAGGTTTTTATGCTTGTAACAATAAAATGAGGAAAAGATAATGAGAATTCTGTTGAGGTTTATATCAAAATTTCCTGAGCCAAATGGTAATTTTTTTTCTGTTAAAGGTCACGCTGAAGTCTCTTTTATTCTCTTTATAAAGGGTGCTCACTGACTGTTGTGAGCTAAGTGCCATTTAAAAAGATAAACCAACCCCCAAACACTGCTTAAGAAAATACAGCAAAATACCTCAAAACCACCATCCTCTCTGTAGCAAAACAAAACAAGTTTATGGATTATGCTGGCACAGCACTGCAACTTCTAGGAAATGTTTTTTAATTATAAAGAAAGATTGCAAAGGGAGGCAGGGGAATGTTTACAGGCAGTCTGTGTTTTGTTACATGCTGTTTCAGCAGGCAGACAAGGTGTCCTTACAGCATTATACCACCAGGCTCCAAAACTCAGCAAATATTCAGAAAAGTAACACAGTGACTACATTTTGCCCCTCTTTTGACTAACTTCCAAATAACTTTCATTCCAAAGAATTTTCTATTATACATGAAAAAGCACATACTAACCGGAAAAAAACCACCAAAAACCACAACAAACCCCATACAATTTGCAACCAGTCCAGGTTCCTCCCCAAGGACTACCTGTGGGAGCAGACACTTTTACAAGAACTCAAATTATGAAAAAGCCACAGGTGACTTAAAAAAATGCAGAAGAAAAGCCTCAAATTATTACAGATAACTTCTTAGTTGCAGTCAATGTTTGTTCTGCAGCCATACTTAGCCTTTTCACTGATAATCCACAAAGAATAAAAACATGACTGAAAACCTTGTTAGAAACATTCATCCCACCCCAACACATCCAGTGTCACCGAGAGACTGTCTGCTTCATACAGGAACGATGCTGGTTTTCTTGTCTCACAAGGTCAATTTTAGAGGAGTTACATATTGACAAGCACCCTGGGTGAACGATTGGGTTTTAAGACCTCATTGAACTGTGAATGTTTTCGTCCAGAATGCATTTACTCTCATCCAGAAGTTTTCCCCAGTGCTTTTCTTCTACTTATGCAAGGCAGGAAAAACATGTTAATTGATTCAAATTTAGTATGTGTTAACATGACTTTCTCAGCTAATGTAGACTGGTCTTTAATGAAGTTGCAATTAGCTATTTTAGTTTGTTTCTTCAAAGGAAAAACTTTTGTTTTGCCTGCCCCAAAATCTGGGTACCATTCCAGGAGGAACTGGATTGGACTTTGTGAGATCAGGCTATAGGATTTACATGGACACTTTCCCACTCACTCCTCTCTCCTGGACTCTTGCTTCCAACAATGCATTTGTGCAGCTGCATGGTTAGCTGGAAAAGGGGAACTCACTTCCTTCAGCATGTTGTCTCAGAAACAGCTGTGCCAACACAGCACAGGGAGCAGGCACAGGACAGGAGAGATCAACTACGATGACAGAGGAGAGCAACAGGGGCTGTTTAAACCAGCTTCAACTGCACTGCTGCAGCACACAAACCCAAAGGTTTGCCCCCTCTCTGTGCTTTATTCTGCCCATCTGTAAAACTGGCACCACAACTCCTACTTTGTTTTATAAAGCACCCCTTAAAATAAAAGGGCTATCCATTAACATTTCTGTGAATTCACATTACAGACCGCCCACCCCTTTCACAAACCAGGTCCAAGTAGATTCTAAGGACACTGGCACTGTCCCCACCGGCATCTGCTCCCTGGCTTCCCCGCACAACCTGCTCAGGGGTTGTACAGTGTCCCCCCACCACTGCAGCCTGTTCCGTGTCCCCACGTCAGCTCCAGCTCTGCCAGCACACTTCATGGGGTCCTGCTGGGAACTGCAATCAGCTTCTAAAAACAAAAATAGCTTCTTAAGCCTGATCCCTTTCTATCATCCTGTTTCGAGGAAGATCCCCAAAACAGTCTCACTGGCAAAGTTCGGGGGTAGTGGGCTACACCTGAGGATGAGCATAGATGGTAGAGAAGTGTCAGCTGGAAAGCCCTTGCACCTGGCTTGCCTCAGCCACCCTTCCCAGGTGCCTTCTAAGCCTTGCTGTGGCACAGTAACTCGATGCTGCACAATTCCCAGCCTTTTCCACACTCAGAGCCTGTTCCCGGCCCCTTGGGCAGCAGCACGAGCGGGCTCCGGGAAGCACCAAGTCCCTTCTGCAGACACGCACCGGTGCCCGGGCAGGGAGCTGGGAGTGGGAATGGGGGACGGGGGGGAACCAGCAGCGCTCCTGCCGGGAGGAGCTCTTCCTGCTCTTCCAGATCCAGCAGAGGGAGCACAAAAACGCACGGCTTTGTTTTGGCCAAATGCTTTTCGGGCTACGACCCGCTCGATGCTCGCGATGCCGGACACTCTGCGTTAGGCTACTCCTGTAGTACTGTGTGTGCGGTGCACTACAACAGGAAAAACTCCTGCTCCGAATAGATCACACCGTAAAAATTAACACTGTGAAGGGAACGAGCAGGACAGGCCAGGGAGGCTGCAGGAGCCGACGGGGAGGAAGGAGAGGCTACAGAGAGGGCTGCCAACTCCAGTGATTTTATCGTGTCCCCTGCAGCAATAGGAATTTTTCCTCAAGCCAGCTCTCCTCAAAAGTCTCATCATCACATAAAAATTTCAGCTTTCAGCTCTTTGCTTGTGTGTTTTTTTCTTGTTGTTGCTTTTGGTTTGTTTTGTTTGTTTTGGTGTTTTTTGGGTTGTTTTTTAAGGGATATAATTATCCCTAGGCTTCCAAAGTTCGAAGCTGTAAAACTAAATCCCAAAGATATAAAAAACGGGCAAAGAAATACAAGCATCCCCCAAATCTGTTGTCTGTACATCGTGGCCAAAAGAACCTCAGCTCGGGAAATTTCACATAATTTTACTTTATTTATTGCCAATTAACACACTGTTAATTATTGTTTCAGAAGTTGAGGAGGAAAAGAAAGGAGACTAAGCAGTTCAGCAACCACTGAGGGTAAGTCTCTTCCTGCACCTTCCAAGGGTCAATTTCACTCAAACACCTTTTCCCCCTACCTTTCCAGGCCCAATTCCCCTGGTTTGTGCCACGCCTTACCCTGAGCCCAGTCCATACCTGTGGTGAGGCAACAGGCAGAAGCACAGGCAGCTGCGGGGTGTGTGTGCAATGCCTTCTGTCTGCTCTCCTTGCTTCTCATCTCTCCTTAGTCTGCTCCTTGCTCCATTTCCCGTGCCCCAAGCTGGGCCAACCCACCAATTTTGGCCCAATATACTACACAGTTTCAACATTTTCTCTTTTAACATGATGCTCTGTTTCTTAGTGATTTTGTCAAGGTGAATGGCAGAGGTTTCTCTCTCTCTCTCTCTCGATATATATATATATATGGGAAACACCCAGACCAAACTGTGCATTACAAGTCTTAAAAGTAAAGCATATAAAAATACTGTAAGGAAGAAATCCAATAGGGAAGTAACGAAGAGTTTGTCTTTAAAGCTCCTCATCAAGGTTGTATCACTGCAATGGACTTGGGTCAAGCACAAAGAACTTTCCCTGCTTTCTCATCACATCCTGGTCCCACCTGGTGGCTGCCAGATTTTAGAGATAAGTTTATTATTGATATCTCTGCACTATCACAGATCGTCCCGGAACCCTGCTTCTCATCCTCAATCGTACCCTCTGAGGAAAGCAAGAGGGACCCCAGGGTATCTCACTGTCTACACCTCCGCACTCAGCCTTTGCTGGACTTAAATAACTGTAAATAAATCAATTTCTAAAGGTAACCAAGAGTAAACCCTTCAGTTTTTATACACAAAGTATCACTTGGACTCTACACACCCAAACAAAAATGAAGCAAGCAAATAGCAAACGCCCTAACAGAAATTCTTGAAAAACAAAAATACTGCTAAGAAAAACAGGTAAAGTATGTTGTACGATCTTCCTATGGAAATGCATAAGGCAGGTACATTTTAGGGTATTTTCCTACTTTCAAAAATTATTTCGAAGTTCCAGCATCATTGTCCTTGAACTGCAGAACATGTTCAAACTCAAAATTCCTGCAAAACCACAGCATGTCAGCAATCCCAACTTCTCATTTATTCCCAACTGTAACTGGGTCATAAGTGAAGAACACGAAGTGCTGCTCTTCCTAAATAAGCTTACTGGTCAGCAAGCGTACTTCTGCTATGCAAAAAGATTAACAAACTTCTACAGAGAGTTTAACTGTTATATGCAGTCCTTATTAGGTATTGTAGCCTTCTATCAACTCAGGACTTTTTAGAAACTTGGGCTTTCTTGAAATTCTAAAGCAACTCAAAATCAACAGTGAGCATATGTCTGATGAATACTGGATGCCGTCCTCACTGACAAAGAAATAGCCTGCTAGTTTAATAAGGGAAATGCAAAAAATGTTGTTAAAGTAAGCAATGCAAAATAGGTGAGGGTTTTGGAGAGGAAAAAAGAGAGACTAATGTCAATGCAGGTCAATGTGTTCCTTCCTGGGCAGAGACAGAATACAGGAGGAAAGTAAAGCTGGGAAGATCTGTGAGGAAGGAAATAGGACTGCAGCTTCTGACACCTAGACTGGGTCCTCAATGATCCTTATTAAAACAAGAACCAAAAAACACACAAACACATCTCACCAAAATGCAGCAGCCACATGGCTGTAAAATACAGACACTTATCTGAGGGAACAGGCAGGATGCACACTCCTTCCAAACACAAGCAGCAGAAAGCCACAAAGAGTGGCCAAGCTGCACTGGAACATGCCACGTGCCCCACCTGGCACCACCTAACCCATCCTCCTCCAGCCCCAGGAAGTCCTGGAGTCTCCCTCCTGCCTTCATCCCACAGAGGCTCCCAGTGCCTCGCAGAATCCCAGGAGAACCCTGGGCCAGCACTCCTGCGCTACCCCAGTTCCTCCCGATAAGGTTTGTTCCCAAAATAGAAGCAGGTTCTCACAGGGGCTGCTGCACCAAACAGCGCAGCCACTCAGACCCTTGGTCAAATCGGGGGCTCCTGTACCACGTCATTACTACAACCAGTCCTCCGGGGAGATTTCTCAAGCTCGCCCTGTAAGGCAGAATGCTACAAGGGTACAGCAAAGTAAGAAAGAATCACAGTAATAAGTATGTACATTTTGGTTGGATTTTTTTCCCATCGTCTTTCTTGCCAGAGTGTAAAAGCAAAAGTTTTGTTTATTTAGTCACCATTTTCTCAATGAGTTTTGCCAATTTAAAAAAACAAACAACTACCTTTAGTTTTTTCTCTGCATAAACAGAAATGAAAGCCATCTCAAACTTGTATTTCACATTATTTCAAAAAAACAAAGCATACACCTTTTCTCAGCTGTAGAAAGCCACGAATTTGCAATTTTTCTTATTTTGAGATGGAAGGGAAAGGTCCAGGTTGTTGTCATACCCTACATATTTAAGGCTCAACAGCAGCAGCTTACAGTATCATGATGTCCAGTTTAGAAGAACAACAAAGAAATCCTTTGCTTCTCCCCAGTTGTTCCACAAAAATCTAATTACTGAACGAACCACTTTTCCAATCCTGTTCTCTTTTTCAGGCTGCATCTAAGATGGGTGCAGTGCACCTATAAACACAGGCATGAGAGTAGGCCAAGATTGCTGTAGTCCATGTCTCTGCTCTCTTGTCACAGCCCTGGAAACCCTGAAGTCCCTGGGGCAGGGCTGCACCCCACCTCCCTCCCAGCCCCACACCGCAGCTTTAAGGGGCCGCACATGAGTCAGTAGGATAGGTCAGGGGGTTAAGCAGGAACAGGGAAATAGGACTAGGAGGACAGGCGTTTCAGCACATCTTTGTGAAACTCTAATTGATGGAGGTGGCTTTGGCCCTAGCTGAAAAAGATTTGTTGTGGCTGCCCCATGCAAGGCAGTCCAGGCAGCTCCTTCTCCAGCCCAACAGCGCCCAGCTAGCCACAGTCAGAGTCAGCTCGGGGTTGATGGACCCCAAAAAACGGAGGTTTGCGATTTGTTATGATTTCACAAGTGACCATTGCAGTCACGGCTCCTCCCCAGGCAGCAGCACATTAGACTAAATCTGCTTGTGGCACAGGACTGAGCTGCCAACTCACAGGCATGGATAACAAGCACTATTAATCTTGGCTTAAACTGAACCATTGTTCTGGAGATTGGACATCTCTTGTAAAATCCCATTATTAGAGACCATTTGCCGTCTATTTCCGTAGAAATCTTTTTAGTTTGTTTTGTTCCATTTTAGAAAAAAAATTTTCCCCTTCCCTTTTCCTTAAGTCCTATTGTACTTAGAGAGCCTTAAACAATAATCCACTCAAGCACAACCATGGAAGTGGCTTGAAGGAACAAAGGCTGCTTCTGGCATGGGCAGTGCATCTGACTCTCCTTGCATACAGCTGCCTGTATAGCCTCTGCAGATTTGCAGGGTACCAGCAGCTACTGATTTCCCTCTGCTCCTCCTGTGTGTTGGATACAAAACAAACTGTAAGCATGAGGAGTCTACTCAAATTATACTTGAACCATCAGCTAAGGGTGCAGGTGAGTTACAAGCAAGTTCTGCAGCCTATCTTGCTAAAAGAATAGGGAAAGACTGACCTGAAAAGAAAGCAGTAGTCACGAGTAAGACAAATGAAAAAAAAAACCAAAAAAACAAAACTAACTCCAGGGAGACAAAGCAGTAGAAGCAAAGTGTCTCAGGCTCTGCTAAAGAAGATTATTGCCACATCTAGCAGTTAGCACCCACCCAAGTAGAGTGCCATCTACTTAATTCTCAAACGAGACTAGCAGAACAGCCAGACAGGATTAGACATGCTTGTTTTTAACCATTCTTTGCTCTCTCTAGTGGAATACTATCAGCACAGCATTGGCATCAAAATTATTACCCTTCAAAATGTGCAGAGCACATTTTTTAATTTTACATGTAGCAGTTATGTCATCTGGGGTTATTTATTTTTTAATATAAAGTGGTACAACATACTTAATCTGTTTTGAGAAAAGAACAAATTGATTCAGTGAGCAGTTCAAGGCTCTCCCTGGAGACACTCAACCACACTCAGAAATCTGGATATAAGTTGAGACTTCACTAAAGTAATTTTAATTGTAGGTCATAAGAAATGTCAAGATATAAACCACCAAGGAATACTAAAAATTAAGCCATCATCTCTGAGAGTAACAAATGTCTTATATTTGGCAGTAGAATAATTTCTAAATCTTAACAGCATTACTACTTAAGGACAGTAGCAGAGCAAAGGGCTTAGAACTACTACATGAAACACGCGTGCATTATTTTTGCTGGGGGGCAGAACCCCAAACCTACCTAAAGCGACAAAATACTGGAGTGAAGGAAACATATACCACCACCAATAAAAATGAAGTGTTTCATCCTTTTCACTTTGTTTCACTACACTAAACATCTTCTGTTAATAAACAAGTTTTGCTTTGTTTTGGTCTGAAAATGTTCCTCCCTAATGGAATAGGGTTGTCTGTACAGTAACAAGAATGTGCAAAAACAGGGCACCAAAGTGAGGAAAGCTGGTTTTTAAGAAAATTTTAAAAACAAACAAAAAAACCCCACAAAACCTTAGACGACTTCTAGAGCTTTGTGCCTAGATTTTTCAAGGAAGAACTCTTCATTTTTTCTTAGCTAAAAAGTACTTCTTAAATGGGTGTTTTCCTGTAGAAGGTAGATCCAAACTTCTGCATTTTTGAGTTCCCATTTACTAAAACCCTTTTTAGGACTGAAATCTCCAAAATTTTCCTTTGCCCACTTACCTCAAATAAAAGAGATAAAAGAGGGCTCTGACCTTAGCAGATCAAAGTGGAAACTCCTCCAGTTTAACCTTCTTAAAACAGAGGAAGTTAAAAATTAAGTGCATTTTCAAAATCAAAGAACAATATCTGAGAGCTCTTACTAAAGTATCTAAAGAGAACATGTAGTATTCTCCCACATTCTCCAATCTGAAAGTTAAAAGGCCAGCAATGTAAAATCAGGAGCAGGTTTTTTTTGTCATCTCTGCCTAATAACCTCTTAAACTTGATCAACACACAAATTTCCTTTCCTGCCTTTACCTTCCACTCATGGGAGTGGAGATGAGAAGACTATTTCCCTACTTTTAGTTAAATCAGAATGGAACTCACCAGCGAACAGCAATTTGAACAGAAAGCAGTTCAAGTGATGTGAAGACCCATATTAAGGGAAACAAGCTCATGTATGTGGAAGGAAAAAAAAGTAATTTAACATCCTATATTGCTGCCAGTCAACTCAATTAC
The DNA here is from genome assembly GCA_013400735.1 of Pomatostomus ruficeps. Taxonomy (NCBI): domain Eukaryota; kingdom Metazoa; phylum Chordata; class Aves; order Passeriformes; family Timaliidae; genus Pomatostomus; species Pomatostomus ruficeps. The sequence goes on along the minus strand of VYZT01060811.1, from coordinate 209,586 downwards.
AAACATCAATTTTGTTGGGTTTAGCCACTGTCCATAGCAGGTGTGCCAAGACCTATGGGTGAAATTCCATTTCTCTAAATGTGAAGGTAGGCATTTCACAAAGGTTTAAATCTATCCTCTGGCAAGTCCATTTTCTTGAGTGCCTTCACATCAGCGAACTGAATACTGCTATACTTTAACCACCCTCTTCTGTAATGCTAAACACCACGCATATCCAAGCCCCTGTCTGCACGGGGTGCAGCAGGGGGGCTATTGCCTGCTTTGCCTGCCTGAGTGGTGCTGTCATGGCAGGGAAGTGAAGGGCAGAAAAGCTGCAACACTATGACCCAAATAAGATGCAGGCAAACACAATTTTAGACATCCAAGCCTTTAATGCAAATTAATGTCATAGCAATAAAAGCTCCAAAAGGAATAATTGCACAGATGTCTCAGAGGAAGAGTCGTATCTTGGGATTGAATAGCTAGAAGCAGTTTCCCCCCATCTTCTCTTCAGGTCATTTGGTTTCAACAGACGGTGCTCCTTGCTGTCTATCACACAAGCTATTACACAAGGACTCTCAAACTGGTAGCCCTGGATCCTGGTTTTCTGGTCCCCTGGAGGGCTGCAGGGGCCTTCCCTGATGCCAAGCCCCACCAGGCTGCCCATGCTAAAACTCGAGGTCATCGGCAGCGTCGGAGAGGCAGCGTTACACAATCCATGCTCTGCATGGACATCGGAGCTGGAAAGACAGTCATTTCAACGCAAGATGAAGTTTGCCTCAAGATCTTCCAAGTTTTACTGCAGGCTGTTCTTAAAATCTTCCACTGATAGCATTTGTAAAACTAGAATTAATTTTCTGTGACACGGAAAGAGGGAGGGAGAGACCCTAAACAAAACCCCAGTCCTGCCTCACTGACTTCACTCCTTGTATCTGCACAAATATTCGCTCGTTTCTCTTCTGTCCTTGAAAGCCCTTTCTCTCCAGCACACCAAAAGCTTTTAACCCGTACTGAAGCCACTGTCATCCAGCCCCAGCTCCAAGCAGGCACTGCTGTGACAAAGCCACTGCTCTGTAAGAAGCAAACCCTGGAAAATCTTGCCCATTCACCTGGGGATGTGGCTGCCATGGCCAGTCTGCTGTGTCTCCCCACCAGAGATGAGGCTCGCTGCAGTGCAACTGGCCAGGGGCTCCTATCACACCTCTGCTTTACATGGGCGCGGGGGGGGGG
>VYZT01060811.1:149287-208358 GCA_013400735.1 Pomatostomus ruficeps | reverse complement strand
GGGGGGGGGGGGGGGGGTGGTCAAGGAAAGTACATTTTTTACAGGAAAGGGGACTGAGTTTCAACAACTGAGGCAGAGACAAACAGTGCCTTCTGGCAGCTTCTCTCTGGGGGTGGGATGGACATCCGAGCAAGGGTGAGTTAGAGGGAGAACAGCTGTTTGTTCAGTGAATGAGTCACAGGACTCAGCTATTAATTCTTCCTCTCAAGAGAATATGCCCCCATGCCAGCCCACCCACCATCCTATAAAACAAACAAACATATAATGGAGGTCAGGGAGGGGAGCTCAGTAAGAGGAAAGAAGAAAAAAAGAAAGGAAAAAAAATAGCCAAGCATTTAATATTTACATGAGAATGAAATGTTTCATTAATTACATACAGAATCAATTTGCAGCTATTTTCCTTAAATTTCTCAGTCAAACCCACAGATTTGAAGCACTTTGAACTGTGCTGCACCAGTAATTGTGGATGAATATTTTAGATCAGTTTTGAATCACTGTAGTGCACACACCAAATGAACTAATAAGCTACTCATGTGTGGACTACTAATGTATTTTCTTTCTTTGCTAGACAGATGGAGTACAGTCTAAAAACAGTAGAATTGGCTACTGGTAATCTTCAGAAAGGCTTAGAAAAATCTTTAGTTCTACTGTTTTATTAAAAATACCACTCAATAGGCTGCATACATTAAGAAAGGAGCTGGGAATATGCAGAAAAACCCAAACAAGTTTAAAAGATATGAAGGAAGAGTCAGGCATTTCACGTGACTGTAGGAAGCTTCAGAGAGTGACAATGAACTATGCATTGTGAAACGTTTTTAAAGGACCACTGCAAAGCTGGACACCCCTGCCATCTATATGGTATTTATCACAATACAACCATTTATGGGCAGTCATTTTAAATCACATATAGGAGCATATCAGTTCTATAATCTGACAGATGTGTTCGAGTTTACAGAAGCATCTGTTGAGTCATCAGGACATCAGAATAGTTAACTGCACTTTGGGGATGCTTTCAGAGATTAAAAGTTGCCTTACTTCAAGCAAATTTTAAGTGTCCTTATAGATTAAACTCCCTTTTCATATACAAAATTAACATATGTACCCACACTCCAGAGAAACTAATGTATGAAATGTAAAGAATAACTTCCCTCGGGGATCATCTGTTTTTTTCCGCCTCCTGTGCATTGCCTCACACTGTGCTCGGCAATATGGAACAGGAAACAAAAATACAACTTGAATCATGCATGATTCTGAAATATAAACTAAGACATGGCCTACACTGTCTAGGCAAAGATTACAGAAGAAGCTGCTTTGGGTCAAGACCTTTAAAAAAATGTCTAAAAACTAAAAACTGCGAGATGACGTCTGTTTCTTTTTTTGGCAAAATGCTTATAATTATATTTCAGAAGGTTTTATTACTGTTTATTCTAAAAGGAACGTTGTACAGGCTGTGTCTTTCATCACCACAAGGGTATGAGACAAGCCAGGAGAACCACCCACATGATTAAACATGGACTGATAGACATTGAGCCATCCTCCAGCTGAAGTTGTACCAATTGCTTCCTATACACAGTTAAGGACTGGAAGCAAGCAAACTCCATTCATACACATAATCAAAGGTTTGAATTAAAATGAGTAATAGTTGTGGAAGACTCTTACGAGTTTTCAACATGTGTGAGCAGATGAAATCTTTCCCATGCTTCCAACATGAGTTTCCTTCTGGCCTCCATAGCAGTATGAGGATTAAGAAAATGTATCTCTTAGAAAGAAAGATCTATCATATAAACCTCGACATAAAACAATTTAGGAGTGGATTTTTCGTTTGGTTCGTGTTTTACCAAAAACCCCCCCAACAAAACCAAATGAATCAGTCAAAAAAGGTATATTTGGCTGTTTCTCAGGAGTGATTGAATCCATCTGGTCTGTAGCTCCCAAACCACAGGGATCCCATGATTAATTCAATGAACTATTTGATTTCACTCAAGAAGCGATCATAAAGCTGAAGTGCAAGTGCATAACCAAGAGCACCATACAAGACACCAAAACGGCATCTGGGCTTTGCTTCCTATAAATCCTGAAGTGACAGCACACTTCAGCCTAACTGCACTGTTATTCTTTAGTGCAGAGCAAATCAAACTTGAAGTAAGAGCGTAAAAGTTGAGACAAGCACTGCAATCATGATCATGCTTTAAAAAGGTCCCATACTTCTGCAGTTACAGCATATTCCCTTGCTGCTAAACCAAACCCAGATTGCTGTCTCAGTTGCATTAAATTATTAGCTAATTAGCTCTGAGTAAGGACAACAGTATGTTGATGCTGGCAAGCTGTGAAAAGAACACTTCAGCGAAGAAGATCAATAGCATTTTTTGTCCGGCTTACAATAAGAAAACTGCTGGCCCAGGTTATGAGTTTAAGCCATTTTTCATTTGGCAGACAAGACAGGACTAGTGACAGATCAATACAGTAACTTTATGATAGGCTGCTGCTCCTGCAGATGGCAGGACCATAAACAGGCATCATTTTTAAAGCCTGAAGCAATCCATTACTTGGACAGAAATCACCTGACCTTTTATAATAGTTACCGTTTTCTACTGAAAAAGGAAAATTAGAGAACAAAACAAGGGAAAATCAGCACAATTAGCTGTCCTGCAAGACAGAAGAGAATATTACGTGTTTGAGAGTCAGTATTTAAAGTAACCAGCTTTGTGCTGTTTGGGAGATCCCATTAAAGCCACAAGGTTAGCACCAGGGAACTACTCATCCCTTCAAAGAGAAAATGTTATTGGGGATCACATCTTATATGATCTGATTTTCTTATCTCTAGGTAATGTGGGATAGCAAAAGAGCTTATTTATTAATCTTTAAGGGGAAAAAACCTCAAAGCAATCAACCACTTTAATGTGTCATTAAAACATTAGATCAGTCCCTTTTAACACCTACAATTGCTATGCATTTGAGAGCATGCAGTTACAAATGGGCAGTTATTTTTCCCATATTGCAGTATACACACTGTAGCATTTGCACATACGGTTTCTTATTCCGCACCAGTATTGGGATTGTTGGAATTGCCTACAGTGTTCCACTATTTTAGCAAAGGCAAAGCAAAACAAGAGAAAGGCTTTAAAATTCTGGTTTTTTATGGCAAGACCTCTAGCTGAAGAGAACGTAAAGGACAGCACCTTAATAAATTATTCAGGCCACATCTTCAGCTAAGGACCCAGGTGGAGCATCTGGCCCTATACTTACAGTCTTCTCTTTACTATAAAGATGAAATAACCACAGAACATGGTGAATCAATCATACAACCAGCTTGCCTCTGCCTCTCTGTCTGAGGCTGGTTTGTGTCAATTACTACAGAAATATCTGCTTAAGCAGGAAACTAATTTTACAAAAGCACATTGGGTTCATGGGCTTTCATCAATACTTTTTGGTTGCTGCAAGTAAGTAATTAACATTAATGTCAGCATAAAGGATAGAAGGAGGAGGAAAGTATTAACAAGCACAATATAAAAACTGAGCTGGCTGCTTCTTCCCCATACAGTACTGCCATGCAACCAGCTCTCAACCCATGCCTGAAAAATGAGTTATTATTAATTTGGTCGCTAATTTTACTTTGCATGATGTAAGCAAACAGCACTACATTTCCCCCTTAACGAATGCCAATTATACACAACATTAGTTTAAAATACAACAGAATAGCACACAAACCAGAAGTCTTTTGACTGGGCTCCACTCATGCTAAGAATAACTTGGCGCACATGTACATGATGCTAAATCTGCCAATGATTTGCTTTGCTCCCAAACTCCCCCCTCTGCATCTTCTACAAGATCCTAAATACATGAGGCTGTATTAAAGCACGAAACCTACGTATTGAACCTATTTTTAAAACAAACTGAATTTCTTTGAACTCAAACACATGGCACAGTTTCAGCACTTTCACGTTTATAACCTCATGCGTTTTCAGCAGGCACAAGGGCTCTTTATTCCTGACCGTGCACAGACACTGCCTGCCACATCTGCCAGCCCACAGCACTTGGGCTCAACCCAGAGACTCTGTCAAGCCTTCTGCAAAATCACTGACGCAGACACACAAAGCAGCAGCCCACAATTCTGATTCGCAGGACACAAAATATCCTTAGAGATAACATCCCCATGACCGGCTAAAAAGATACTAAATAAATGCAATGGCTTGGGGTTTGTCATTATGTTCTGTAATTTTGTTTTTGAGGGGGGTTAATTTCTTTTTCAAGTCTACTAGGTTTTTGTTTGCAACACCCCCACTCCCCAACATTCAAAATAATAAAACAAAAATTGCAGCACTCGGAAATAATTACTGATGCTTCTTTTACAGTGCCTCAATGACATTGTTTCAATTCTAAGATAATCCAAAGCATTTCATTCATGCCGTGGTATGTGGATGTGAGTAGTGACCTCAGGCTGGCTGTTCCAGAACTCTGGTTCAGCCTCAGCACACCTGGGATGCACATCCCATTTCAACCGACTGCCACCTCTGGGGAGGCGGGAGGGCGACTGGGCTTGGCAGAGCTCAGCTCCAGGGACGCTGCTGAGAGCAGTGTTAGGAGTGATTATATAACCCGGCATCGGGCTGCTCGTGGAGAGAGTTCAAAGGGAGGCAAGGGCTATGCCAGGAGTGAGGGGGAAGAGAGCCCTCACCATCAAGTGGGGGATAAGGCCATGCTCCTCCTGCACCCTGAGTGGTTGTTACTTGCTTTTTGGTCCAATGACTCCTTCTCTGAGCATATGCCCCTATTTCCACTTACACTTTCTTGCTTTATTCCCTACATCCAATACTCTAATCCCTTTTCAGCAAGGTCCTCACAACAAGGTTGCTTTTCTATTAGTATCCCTCTGTCACTGTTAAGATCCAAACTAAACCTTATACCCAGATACTCCCTGCAGATGCCTGTTCTGTCCCTTCTTCAATCAAATTCCCTGAACTTTGTGTACTGAGTTTTAGTCAAGAAGGACATTAATTCTCCTTATTCCTATTTTACTCTTAAAATGACATGATTCTTGTCTGAAGATAAGACCACGTGAACAGCTTTATAGACTTAACATTAGCATCAATGAAACCCCACTGAGGACCTCCACAATTTCTTGTTGCAGAAAGAGAATATAAGTGACAAATCCACAAATACAAATGACCATGCAGCAACTCTGCTACTGTTCATGAGGTTAATTAAGTTGTAGGGAAAGAAAACCAGGCTTCCAACATCATACCAAACTTCCTTGTCATTATAGCTCCAGACTCCACATTAGCTACAAAAACCATAAACAACACCCCATTATCTATTTTTTTTCCTAGAAAAACCTTGCTCAGAAAGTTATGTCTTAACACTTGCTTCACATCCATCCAAAAAAACCCCAAAAAACCAAAACCACCCCAAGAAAACATCTTTGTGTTTTGGAGATTGCATTCATGTGAGAGATATTCAGTATTTCCATATTTGCTACTGTAATAGAAGCATAAACTATTAGTTGGATAGTAAAGCACTTGTGAAAGACAACACCTCTTCATTACGTATAGTGCCACAATCATATTTGTGATGGTGACCACAAGGCAAGATCACAATGCACATAATAACACAAATAGGGAAACTCAATTCACATTGAGTGCATTCATATTGCACGTTGTCTGCACCACCATCCACCAGAGTCAATCCTTTCAAGCGTAATAAAGTGAAGGTATTATAATTAGAGAGTTCATAATGCCATTTAATCAAGTGTGGAGCTGGAGCACAGTGGGTTGTATACCAAAGACAAAACCACATGAAGCAGTACAATGCTGAGTGCAAGAAAGGGCACGCATACTCTTCAGGGAAAATAACAAGTTACTACAAAGCCATGTTTGTTTTCAAGTACTCAATCAAGAGTTTGCATACTAGGTAATTTTGCATCATGAAAATAAGTTATTTCATAAACTGAAAATGAAATAAGACCACAAAAATGTCTTTTGATTCTTACAGAGAGAAAACCCCAGTTTCAAGTTCTTAATTCGTGAATTAATTCTTTGTAGTTTTACTGGAAGGAATTAATTGTACTTCAACAATATTATAATTATTTTTCTACTACAGCTTATTATTTACAAAGTGCTTTATAATAACTAACCAGTTTCTGTGACACCTGTAGCAGTCTGCATGCAGTGAGGCTGAGACAGTAATATCCTGAGCTATCAGCAGCATAACAGCAAGGGCCACGTGAAATCAGGAGTAAACAGAAGACTTTTCTATAATCAGCTCATCTTTCCAGGGGTCAGAGAATCCTTGGCACACCTAGCATGAGATGCTTATCACAATCAAGAGAATGATACAAATGCTCCTTCCCATGTCTCAAAACTGGACTGGGGATTACCCTGATTCTCTCCCAAGAAACAAACAAAAAAGTACGCTTAAAAAAAGAAAATTAGTCAGAAATCAGGAAACTCCCTTGCAAATGGGAGGGATCAGACACTGACCTGCATGTTTTAGATTAGCCTCCTGAAAGACCTGAAGGATCTTGCATATCTGCCTGCCCAGGACCCATGTCACCAGAAGGCACCCAGGGAAGGACCCTAATGACAACGACTGCATCTACTACTCATTCCCTCTCTGATACATCAGAGATGTCTGGCACTATTCTTTATAGAAACAAAGACTACTCCTGTCCTAAGCAACCTGAATTTTAAACATACTGTAACGTTTCCAAGAAAACATCAAAAATAGTTTCCATTTTATGTATGGAGAAACTTGCTTGACAAACACAGTCAGGAGCACCACCACTGAAGAGCACAAAGTGCTGTAGATGTTATCTTGATCATGATCTGGGACCATCAGAGCCCAAATATAATTTTTCATTATAATACATATATAACAATAAATATACCTAATGTATGTATCCAATATATCAGGTAAATCTAAAAACACACAAGCAACATCTGAAAAATAATGGCAGAAAAATGATGTGGCAGCACAGAGCTTCCAAAATTATTCGTGGGCAAGCAAGAGTCTTCAGACTGAAGTGTTATTTAAAGATTTATTACATATATAACAGCACACTGAAATGACTGCAGATCAAGAAATGAAAAGGTCTGAGATAAAACAGGGTTTGATTTAACAGCCATTAAGGTTTCAAAAAAGATTCCCATGGGCTTTAGCCAGCATTGAGTTGTACTCTAATCACACCACCGCACAACTTCCCTGTGCCTTCCAGCTTATTTGTGTGGCAGTTACACACTCAGCCGATCCCAAAATAGCAAGGTACGACCTTTCCTCTGCCTGGATCCTCCACACAGACAACAGCGCGACACTCCTGATGGCCAGGAAAGGCCTTTGCAAATGAAGAGCCAATTTTAACATACACAGTAGAATACCACACCACCTTTGCCATCTCTAGAGAAGCACTGGATCAGGAGCCATTTATCTTACCATATTTTCAAAGTTTTACAGACTAGTTTTTTCCTTCCCTGCCCATCACGCTCAAGTCCTATTTCATAATTGCATGTTCAAAGCAAGAAAGCCACAGAGATCACATGCTTTTATTGCTTATTCCCAAATAGCTCATTAATTTAAGAACTGGCATTGATTTTATTGGGTCATTTACACATTTAAAATACTTAAGTGCTTAAGTTCTGTAGGAATGAGTATTCCAAAACATCTCCTATTCATGAAAGGGAAGTGAGATGTTTGCACATCTGCACCCCAAAAAGTATTCCTTGAAATATGGGAGAATGCTTAAAACAGAAAAGAAAAATACAATTCTAAGTACACCAAAAAAAGAGGCAGGACAAGTAGTTTAACCCTCACTTAACAGACATACATCATAATTCACAGCTTTGAAATTGATGAAATAAAAGTCTGCTCTTTATTAGTGGAGAGAAATGTTTGTCACCTTAATCTACAATATGCTATTCTTCCATAACTATAGGGTATATTCCCAGTTCAGTCTGAGGGATATTTAGGCACACAATGTTAAGCACAAAACTTGAGGAACATGAATCAAGTTGAAATGTTACAGAATACTTCAGCCACAAGCTGTTGCTCCCATCACACAGGACACAGTAGAGATAAAAATCATGCTGTTCTAATATCCTTAGGGATTTATCCTGCCAGCACTAACTGATAGTTTTGCTTATGAGAGATACTGGCAAAACAGAGCAACGGTAAGGACAGAAACATACCTGAGATCCTTTATTGAAGCAGGTAATTTTAATGAATGCTTCATTCTACTGCTTTTGACTGAACCTGTGGCATGATTCTAACTTGTTCAGATTTCCATCCGCTTCACTCTGCTTGCATGTGCAGTGTTGATTCCACAAACATCCCACAGGGCCATTTGCACCAAGGAGTATGTTGGCTGTATTGATTACATACTTCAAATGCCATTCATGTCTGTCTTCCAGAAAGTCTGCAGCACCTTGTTTGAAAGTCAAGCTTTTTAAGAGCTGCAAACTGACAAACTCAAAAATCAGCACCCAAATCCAAACCTGAAGGTTCCTATTTTACTGTATGTTCAATAGAAAAATTTCACTTTATTATATTCTCTTGCACTATTAATTGCTATCTAAAATATTAGCCCTTTATTTGCACCATAGTTTCTTGTTAATGCATCAAAGTGAAAACCAAATGCAGTTGTTTGACATGGATTAAAACTATTCGGCATCCACTTCAAACAAATGAATGTTCCACACCTAAATGCATTGCATCACCCCTCTTAATTTTTTTATTTCAGTTATTCTAATTTTTCCTCAGGCAAGAGACTAGAATAATCACTTTATTGTTACAATTACTGACAATGACCCTCAGAAGATGACAGCATTTTGATCCTATTTGATTACATTAGTCTTAATAGATCTTAATGAAAATACAAGTAAATCCTTTTTCTTATCACTCATTCTTATTAACTTCAGCAGTCGCTATAACTTAACTGCTCCAAGAGCTTTAAAGCACACGCAGAGCACAACTGAAAGAACTTGCGGAGCCTTTCAGATATACTTTTTATTTTGTTCACTGAACGAGTTTAGGGAAACTCTAAAAACGGACTCCCAAGTGTTCCAAGATAGAACTGTCACAGTGCCAGCTGGCGTTAACCCTGTACAACACAGACAACACAGCAGCAGCCCACGGGAGAAAATACCCAGGAAGGTGTCCACCCAAGAGCTCACATTCCAAGCAAAATCGACTAAACAGGATGTACCTGGAAGGGCACAAAAGAAAACAAATACGACTATTGTTACTGACTGACTTCCTGCTGATGCTGCAGAAGTATTGAGTTGTTAGGTGGAATTTGAGCTGAGCAAGCAGGGAAACGAAAATCTTATAAGGAAGCATGTCCCATGTGCAGAAGGTGAGGCCAGCAAAGGCGTGAAGACTCGCGGGAGAAGCAGGTGGCCAGAGCATCGAGACTCACACTGCTGAAAGAACAGCTTCTGGCAAGGACAGTCACCTACAGGTGCTCACAGCCACAGTGCCCGGAACTGCTCTGGCAAGCCAAACTCAAATGCACAGCTCCAGTGGGTAGGTGTCATCTGTATTTCCCTTCCTGACAGCACCTTTAGAAAACAGAGGTCCTGATGTGAGAAATCAGAGGAGCCCACAAATGAGCCAACTGTGCTGAAATCTGGTTTGACTGCAGAGGTCAGGACAGCTCATCAGCCAGCTGCTCTGCTATGTAAGTGTAACGAGACTCTCGCAGCTTGCTGCCCCTCCAGTGTAATTGCACATCTTGTTCTTTGTAATCATCCTTACCACTTATACACTGCTGCAGAGACATAAGTAATCCTCCCAGATCCCACTGAGAGGCAGGCAGAAAGTATTACAATCTCCATTTTGCAAACGGACAGAAATATATATGAGTGGAATAACCTGATCACTTCCACAGGTCTAGCAGGATTCAGCCTCATGCTCACCCGTGGCCAGTTTGGCCAGCAGAGGTGAAGTCATTTGTCAAAAGCCATAGGGTGTTACTGGGAGATACAGGATGAAAACTTTCAGCAGTGAAACGAGCTTTGTTCTCAGGCCACTGTAAAAACCACACCCAGTAAATACCTGTGCCAGGTTGGTCTGGGATTTTTCTCCTGGGGGTTGGGGGGATAAAGGTTTTTTTTATCATCATTTTGGGGTTTGTTACTAAACCAAGCCATAAGGTATTCTAATGAAAAATAAACTAAAAGTTTTGCTACAGTTTCCTCAAGTAAAAGGAGAGAAACTACCCATAGTTTTATTAATCCTGAAAATAAGCACAATTATTACTTGTTTCCTGCAGCATCCAGAAAATACAATGGTAGCTACTGCCAGAAGAGAGAAAGTGACTTATAAATGGAAAGTGTGAAAAAAAGAGGGCAGCAACATAAAAATGGCATGATGTATATACAGGAAATAATAAAATAAAAGTAGCATGATATATTTTTTGTTGTTACTAGGCCACAAATGCCCTGGAAGATGGCCAAAGTTTCAATAGTCATTTTTTATTTTTAAGGTTCCAAAAATCAAGTAAATGTAAACAGCTATTTCTGTGTTTAAAGCCAAACATGATCAATAATAATCAACCAACCATCCAAACTTCCATGACAATCATGAAATAACATTATTTGTTCCTTAAGCTCTTCTGAAATACTTTATTTACATTTTCCATCTCTTAGGGATTTAGCATTGCTAGGAACTTTGGGAATGGAAAATGATCCTATCAGCTTGGTTTAAACAATCATCTGATTCCAAAAAGCAAGGTTTTAAACACAATTATCAACACAAGGCCAAGAGCAACGTTGGGCAATTGACACCAGCATTATTTTCAGATCCACTGCTATTGCTCAGTCCCTTTTCAGTGTACAACACCCATCAAAATAGGAGTTATACAGCTTACAACCCTGCACTGAAGGTGCATCTCATTAGCAGGAAACATTCACAAAGCCATTTTAAGACACAGATTGATGTTTTAGCCAGGTTCACAGACAGAAACATCAACACAGTGGCTAACTTGATAAACTTTCCTCCCACACTGTCTTTATGCTGTTGAGAATTTTTCCATCCTTTGCTAATGTTCATTTTAAAAATTCTCTGCTTGAACAAAAAGCAGAAATATTATTTTTTGTCACCGTTAAATGAATCCTCTCCAATAACTTCATACTTGGGTGGGAGGTAAAAGGAGAGGATTTACCTCAAGAACTAAGCTGAGCAGGCAGCTGTTCCACCCAGGCCTTCCTCTGGTGAGGCACAAGCTGGAACAGCACATTTCCCTTTTCAGCAATGAACAAACAGTTCAATGCCTGCTCATCTCATGCATCTGTACAAAAAAAAAAAAATAAAAAAAGCATGATGCTTGTTGGTTGCCTTTTTTCATGACCTCTGCTGAAGGACACTTAGGTTTCATGGAAGGCATTGAGGCTTATTTTCTGTTTGAGGATACCAACCGGATTAATTACTGTAAAGTGAGATTGCTCTGCCTATATTTTAAAAAAACCTACATTTTTCTTCGGTTTTGGAAGTGAATACAGGATTGAATATACCTTACACAACTGAACTCAGAAGATGTGAAGGTGAATTATGTGACACTATGTATCTGAAATCCCACATTAACATAAAAAATAACTTTCAGATAATCGATCCAGCTTGTTTACTGAAATACCTGGCTAACTGCCAAAAGACAGCAATTTCAAGGGATTTTTATAGATTCACTCACAAAAACAAAAATGCATTTCCTAGAATAGGACTCACAATTCACCATCTCCTTAAGACAAAAGAAATGGATTAGAATTGTACCTTTTTTCAATCTTCAATTACACAGCTTTGCAGTCAAAACACACATCCCGGGATAAAGCAACTCGCCTGTTTACATTACCTTTCATGTTTCCACATGCACAATTTGCCTACCAGTTTTTAGGGATTATTTAAATAGTTATTAACGTCATGTGGTTTTAACTACTAGGAGAAAATCCCAGATAAAATTGCCCACCAAATGACCTTTATAGTTTTCCTTTAGCATGCAAAATTAAGCAAGAAAGTCATGTAATAATTATATGTGCTTTTTAAGTAACATTATTTCTGAGAGAATTTCTTTTTAAAAAAATAAAGCTGAGTTTGCACAAACCACTAAGACACTAAATAGACAGATCAGAAGACACATTCCAAGAAACCTACTATCAAAGTGCATAAACATAACATACTTCCACATGTTTTAGGGCCCCTGGAAATTCTAACAGCAATCTTCTAAACTGATCTCTCCACTCCCACTAATAATCATTCAGTACTGCAGGGATCTCTGAGCCATAGAGCACTTGGATACTTCTTGGATTATACAGCACATAAACACATTTTAAAAGCTTGATACAGATACAAATATATGTATACTACAGGCATTACAGAAGTCTACTAAGATGAAGTCAGAAAATATACTATTTTTGTTCTTTTTTACAACATAAAAGCTTTTACATTTTCTAGCAAAAATAATTCTGACTTCTCATTGGAGGACTGTAAATGAAATTCATCAGTTGTTTGGGGGTTTTTTTCCAGCAAGTGGAACTATTTTGGGCCAAAAACTGAGGAGGGAAGAAGGGGGGAAAGGAAGAAAAGCAAAGAAGCCAAACCAACCACCCCAGGGTACCTTGAGACAGTGGATACACAACATTTTCCAGCTCTACCACCACGTAACAACACTGGAAGATTCATTCTATTAGGATGTTAGACCTGGCAGTATGGCAGGAAAGGGCCAAACTTGTACCACATCAGGTGAGGCCGGGACTGTGATGTGAACCCAAGTCCAGCCTGGCAGTCAGCACCCAACCCCATCCATGCAGGAGAATGGGACACACAAGCCTCCTGCCTCAGTTTCTCCACCTGAAGCGACAACACTTCCCACCTCACACCAGAGCCCTGAAAAGGTTAACTCATGTGTGCAAAGTGCTTTTAGAATGAAAGTACGCTTTATTTCTCTCCTTTCAGCGACGGCAGTCAACCTCGCAGAAATGTGAGTAGCCGGGAGCTCTCTATTCAGCCAGTTATAAAAGTCACGGTTCTCCTGATAGCTCAGCGTGACCCACTTCTCCACCTCGAGCCTGCCGCAGCACTATTTAAATGTCGAGGAGTTTATCAGTATATAACTGAAATGTTAAGGGGGGAAGCGTATTAGTGGGGACAGGAAAAGGCAAAATTTATGACACATAAAAGGCACTGCTTATTCAGATGAAATTTATTATATCCCATTTGAGTTAAAATATCACATATGCATGAGACCCTAATGAAACCGTAATCCAGACAGGAGTGGAGAGAGGCCTGAGTGAGCTGTGTGCTTGTGCAGAAGGAATTCGCTCCCGAAGCCTGGCAGGCAGAGGCGTAACCAGCTGCCTGTCTGCCTCTGTGTTCAGGGCCAGCATCAGCAACGCAAAAACAAAGATCCCCAAGGCCCTGGAAATTAATGGAAGCGAATTGTGGAAACAAACCAACAAAGGAAGATGTATCAAAGGTTTCAAATCTATTCAGTATTAGACATTGTGAGGTAAAGGCACAATGAATCACAGCTGATTAGTGCTAAGCCTGGCTCTTACTGCCTGCATGCACAGCAAGTACCAAGACAGAAACCCAAACCCTGTGGGATGCTTCAGTGGTTTCCAAGACAAAAATGTGAAAACAGCCATTTCCACAGAAAGGGCTCTTCTGCAGACTGTTTACACAAAGTGGGTTCAGTCTATTCCATCCGTTACACAGGAGGCTTGGAGGAGGCTTTCACTTACCCTTCCTGCAGATGAGGCATGGATACCCTTGCTGCTTATTTGCAGATGAGGGAGTAGGAGGACAGAAACTGGTTCAGTCCCATTAAACATGCAGTGGTATAAGCAGAGCTCAGTGAGTCTGGCTGCAGCCCTTGCTGCTGAAGCTGCCAGTCACTCAGTAGTGAGGACTCACGGACACATACGCAGCCCTATAGAAGATGCCCTACAACTGGACTTCTGTGCCTCCTTTTCAGAGACTTCTTCCCACACTGCTGCTCCACCACCTCTTGTCCACCTCTGACCAGCATAGAACTGGACAAGGAAAGTTTGCATTGATAGCCTGCTGCTGGCATCACTGTTACTGAACAAAAGGCAGCAACATCAAAAGACATCAGCCTAGCTCATTTCAAAAATTTTGAATTTCTTCAATACCATCTTTCCCCTGTAGCTCCCTTTGCAAATACAACACATGCTGAACCACATCTTTGGTTCAGTTCATACTGCAACTGTGAGAAAAAATTCAAATACTGAATTAAGGAAGTCACGGTTCAAGGTGCCTGTTATCAGTTGACTGTCATCAAGAAATATTATTACTGGATATTTATTTGCTAGATTAAATCATGATTAAATAGTTAGAGAAAGCAAGATAGCTGTCTTCAGCACCAGTTAACTAGGAAGCCAAAAAGAGTGGCAGCGGATGTAGGAACCACTCATGTCAGCTGCTCACACACAGCGTTACAGGCAGCTGAAGCTCAGGAACCAGCAATGGCAATTGTCTAGGTGATGATCACATCAACTGCTGTCCTGGGAAGGCTTCTCCTGGCATTCACTGGCACGCTCTATCTTGTCTCATCTGAAAATAAAAAATCTTCCTCTGTTTCTCATCCTTATTGATAAAACAATTAAACCACAAAAAGCCAGGACATATGTCCCTGCAGAACACAAGGCAGATAGTTAAGGACAGACAAACGTATCTCTAATTTCCCTCATTTTGAACAAGGTGAAAAATTTTGAGCAAATCCATATGAGGAGAAGTATTAAATCAATATACTGAGTAAGTTTGGCTTATGCCTGTTTATGAGCCTCCTAATTTGTTAAAACTGTAAGCTGATATTAAGTGTTACCATTGAAGGAAGTAAATATGTACGTTATTCTTCAAACAGTAAACATGCAGCAAACTCATAAACCAAGAAATATACTGCATTTGTAAATAGCATAAAAAAATCCTGTGGATATATTTCTGAGCATCCAATATGAACTTTCACTTCAAAAATACTCATTTCTCCATAGGTACACTCATTCACAACTGCAGGTGTAGTTAGAACTCTGTCTAACACAAAGGACGACCTTAGCAACAATGGGCAGAATTTAGGAATTCCTGAAATGAATGTATCATATAAAGAATGGAACATCAACAGCAAAGCAGATAATAAGCCTTCTTAAAATGCAAGTTAACAACATCTAAATTGTATTAATGCTTTTACATCATTATTTTCTGAAATGCAACACATGCCTACTGTACTGAAAACATTAACTTTTCAGAAAACAATGAAAAATCTGGTCCTGGTCAGTGAGAATAAAAAAAAGTACAAGAAACAAGATGTCTTAGCATGGGCAAATATTGAAAAAATCCCCACAAAAACATAACAAAAAGAAGCACCACATCAACCAGCATTAGCCTGGTTTTATCTTTTTTAAAATACCTTAATTCATTATACTGGTTTACAGTTGCTTTGAGTTATCATACCAAATGTATGACTTCACCATAAGCTTTATTGTAAGCAATGGTTACATCTCCTGAAATTTGGTGGTTACCTGGGAAGACAGTACCTAGAACATGTGACCATTGAAGCACTAACAAGCAGTAGACAGAGGATTTTCCTCTGGATACCCTCCTTGAATTAGTTCGAGTTGCTCTGTATGAACATCTTCCATGGTGACACTGTCTGGTAGGACCTGCTGCCTCTTGGGGTCTGGACGAGCCCTACGGTACCATTCCCAAACGCCTACAAAGGGGCCAGGTGTCCGAGTCCTGGCCAGGCGTGGCCTTGGTGGCACTGCCCTGTGCTCTGCAGTAAAATGAACAGCTTGTTACTGGGCTTTGAATTCTCAGTACCCCTTTTAAACTCGCTCAAATTAGGAAGTGCCCCTAGACGAGCCAAGGTGCAGCAGGGACTCGCAGAAGTAGATGCTGTGATTTGTGCTAACGAGACAGAAATAGCAGCATGACCGGGCCCTGAGTACACGATATGACACGTGCAGCTGTCTAAACAGTTCTGCTGCCACTGTCACTGCGTGCTAATGGCATTCCCTTCTGCTGGGCCTCGGCTCTCCACTTTACATGAGAGCTTAAAAATTCAGGTCGTTCCAGCTCCACCTAGACTGAACCGCTTATTTAAGCAAGTAGGAAAAATAGCCACACAACTAGTTAAGATATCACTCCTTTGGAAAAACTCCAGTTAGAAATAAAAAAGAAAAGCAATCTTTATGCCTGCCAGCCTAATACAAAAGTCAGAGCCCAAGATTCCTGCTTGGCCTCAGCTGCAGGAAAAGTTTGTATCCCATCCAAGGAGATCACAGTCACCTGTGCATTGCGCCATTCAGTGCCATGGGGCACTGCCCACGGCTGGCAGTGCCATGCACATGGGCAGAAAGGACAGGTGAGGGTGGAGAAAGCCAAGTTTGATGGAAACATTCAACATCTGTGCAAATTAATGAGTTCAACTTAATTATCTCCCAACAGAAAGATTAAATAGGGTGCAACTGGTGATATGAAATCATCTTAATGGGTTCCACTGCTTGAATCCACCACTCATCAAGCTGAATTGATTTTTAAACAGTGGAAATTCAAACAACTCCCATGAGAAAGTAACACAATTCCCATCTCAATCAAATACATTGTAATAGTTACATATGAAATGTGATTTTTCAAGAGGGAGAGTCGATTATTTCTTTGCCTTTCATTTCTGTAGGAGACCTGCGAATTGATGGTATTATCAGACACTGCTGGAATACCAGCACGCACTGAGGATATAAAGTGTACAAGCATACTATGAAGAGTATTTTGCAAATAACTCAAAAGTGCACTTTAAAATAAAGACTGTAGCTAGCTATTACGAGTACTCGTTGTTCAAGCAGGACAGTTAGCATATTGCTAAGGTCTTTATAATCCAAATCTTCCAGAAATAAACTTGCAAGTATGCAAATGTCCTTAAAGTAATTTAAGATAGCAATTAATTTATATTTAATAGTATTTTCCCAAAGCAAATATTTCAAATTCTGCTGCTAATTTTGAGTATCCAACTGAGCTACTTCAAGTGTACCTGAATTCAGAATGTGTCACAAGTCCTTTACAAGGTTTTTACTTCAGCATGAACAATTTCTGAGCAAAAATCACTACTGAGTTCAAGGAAGACCTGATTTCAGAAAAAAAAAGACTGTGTATTTTAATTAAAAGACCCCCCACCATTGTACAAAACTAATCCCCATCTTTTCACATGTATATAAGAAAATTTCTGCATAATGCACGAAATATCATACATCTTTTTGAAGAAGTTTTTCTACCATGACCTCTGAAGAGAGACCTTTCACTATTTCCACTTAATTTCATCAGAAAAAAGATATTAAAAATTACTTATCTACAACTGAAAATAACTACCTAGACCTGAGATGCTGCCTGACAAGTCCTATCTCAGACGTGATTAATGTGCTGACAATTTGCCAAAAAAGGGTCCATTTATCCGCTCAGTGGGCAAGCAAACATTTGTGAGAACAATTGGTATCTATGCAAGGCAGCCACGGACTGAGTGGTCATCAGGTGTTAAGTAGCAACTGACATTTGAAATGGAATCCAAGGGCTGTCAGCATCGAAGGCTCACTGAACTGGAGCAACTGAAAGAAAGGTAGAGGAAAGAAAGGTAAAGGGAGGGGAGCAAATTAAATGGCTGGATGTCTTCTCAGTGGTAGTTCTGTCTGTTTAATTTTATTTTTGCTAATCAATACCATAACAATAAAGCATTTCCAATATTGGTTTTCTGTAGTAATTCTTCATTAAATCATACTTGCGTGAAAGGAAATCAAACTCACACAGCTTTAGAGTGAGGCTCTAGTCCAGGTGACATCAAAGACTAAAACAGGAGGGGGGAGGGGGGGAAAGAAAAGAAGAAAAAAACACCCTGTGCAATGTTAAATACCTAACAGGAGATGACAAATCAAATGGGAATTACTGTGGTAAAAACATAATTAAAAACTTGATTGAAGTTAAACAGAATTTACATAACACTACAAATTAACTTTACGCTGAAAGTATTCACTAGGAAAGCAATAAAAAGGCATTTCATTAGTAATCTATATTTAAACAATATGTACAATAGAGTTGTTCTAATGAGAAATGTAGGGGTTTTAATAACAGCAGTTTCCAATGACTGCCAAGAGACACAGCTATCATGGAGATCTCTGCACATAAACAAACAATCTTCAGCAACACCATGTGTGGATTATAGTCCTGATACTCAGCACAGGTTAGTGCTTCACAGCTGCTTGCTACAAATTAACTGCCTTAAAAACACTGGTACACAGCCCTGGGCTACCCATTTATATTGGGCCTCCTGACTTGGTGTGAAGGCACAGCCCAATTTTAGTAGGATCAGGATTTCAGTTTTCCTTTAAGTTTTCCTTCTTGAAAATGTATTACATTTTCACAACTATACATCTGTTGCTATGACATTTCATTCTCATTCCTTCAGGGACACAAACTATTTGTGATAGTGATGAAGAATCACACTGCAATCATTAACTAAGTCACATAGCACTAAATGACTGGTAAAATAGTAAAATGAAAATAGTTCTAAAAGCATATTAAATAGAAACAACCCAAAGCTGTAGCATTCAGTCCAAATGCTAATGACAGAGAGACATAGACAGAAGAAATGAACTACTAAAATCCCAAGACTGAAACTTCCTACAACCCATGATGGAGAAAATAAATACAGTTTATCACAGATTTCAGAAAGAATCCAGAAAGATACCATTCCCTTAATGATTTCTCACTTCTTCCTTGTATCAGTCAAACACGTTTTGGTCTTTTTCTAGCCACAGACTCTTCAAAAATTCTGTTGAAAGTTTAACAGGCTTGTGGCAACAACCCTGCTTGGCCACCTTCTATAAATAATCCAGTTGTCTCCTCAGGTCACTCAACCACAATCTTAGACCCATGTCAAAAGACCAGTGGGGTAGTTCACATCAATACTATTTCCATATTTTCACTTCTTAAATCTAGTGGCAAAGTCTACAATTTCAAAAAAGGATTAAGCTACCTTCGGGTGCAGGTAGCTACTCATAACAGCTTCTGACTACAATTGGGGTTTTGACAGTTGGAGGCAGCTTGCTGCCTTTCTGTCCTGAAAACACTTCGGGGAAGTTCAACCCAGGCAACAGCAACTCTGAAGGAAAAATAATCAACCAAGAGAAGAAAATGAATCAAAATCTTTGTTAACAAAAATGAAACCTAAAAGCTTCTTCTGGCAGACCTTTTCACTTGACACAACTATTTTTATACCTTTCCCATAAATAACTGTTGTGTGCTCTGATACTATAAAGTAGTATCTAGTAAAACCTACAAAAGCAAGATTTGTTCCATGTCTTGCCATGATAAATATCAGAGAGCTGCAGGTGAAAAAGGGCACTGGATACTATGAAACTATGATGTTGAAATGGATGCTACCTTGGAATGCACTCCAGAATATTCAGAGTAAGACTTAATTCCTTTGTGTGACATGTTTCCCACCTTATATGAGAGGACTTAAGTGAAATGGCTGTAAGCCAAGTGATTTATTTCCCAAAGTGCTGGAAACATAATCCTTAAGAGCAGGAATCAAGGGAGATGCTCTGCAGACTAACCTGGAGCCTGTAGAATAAGAAGCTCTTCTGAGACATGGAAATGGATTGCAGGTTTTCTGATTGCTGCTGGACTACTGCGCTCACTGAGAGACTGTCTACATGCACACCCCCAGGTTTGTGGATCTGTGTTTTAGGAATCAGTACTTTAATTTTTTTATGCCATTAAAAAGACAAATCATTAAACAATCTAAGTGTCTGAGAGATGTTTTCTTACCAAATTGAGTTTGTTTTGGGTTTTTTGTCAGTAAGAAATAAAACAAGCAAATGGTGCTTCATCCTGTTTTGGCTGCTGAACTGCATTAAAAATATATATACATAAAGATTAATTTCCTCACATTTATTGAAAGTTTCATTGACAACATTTGTTGAACACTTGTGCATCATGCCAGTTTCACTTTTCCTGTCCAACCCCCCCCCCCGCCAAGTTTTAGAATTATTTTTCTCTAAAACATGCATTTATTTTTTTAAAAAAAGAACAAAAAAGCAAAACAAACCCAGACCACTCTATCTTGCCTAAGCATATGAATGCAAATGTCATCTCCACAAATAGGTGTTCTTGGAGTAGAAAGGAGACAACCAGCTTACAAACCTCTCTAAGTAGATAGCAAGTCAGGAAAGATGCACAGTGAGTAACGTGACAAACCTCACCAGAATCACTCTCCTGGCAGAGCAGATCCTCCCCAGCTCGTTGTGCCAAGGCTGGATTTCTCCAACTGGCAGAGAAGGGCAGGAGCAGGCACATTGTCCTCGGGCTCACCCAGGAGCAGTGAGCTCAGGAGAAAGGAATTGCCCCATCAGTTCCGAGAAGAGCATCGACACACTAGAAAGCAAGCTGCACTCAGTGCTTTTCCTTTTTTAACACGGTGTATTTATACCCAAGAGAATGCAGCTCACATGCAGTATCGACCCAGGTTGGAGAGACTGCACTTTCACCACAGAGGACATAGAGAAGGCACATGTTTCTAAAAGCTTTTTCTATCCTAGTCTTATTCAGTACCTTGAGGACAATATGCAGTCTAAAGGGGATGCTGGATTTTGGGGCAGAATGACTTAACTAGCGCTTGGAGTGGGAATAAAAAAATATACAAAGATGTGTTAAGAGTAAAAACCACAGGCCCAGCCAAGACTGCAAGTGAATTGTGCTATGCACTGTGCAAACCCGTGAACATGAAATGGTATTTCAAAAGGCTTGTAATTCAATGAATAAGAGAAAGATCCATAGTATTTTTAAGGCCACATATAAAAATACAAATACCCAGAAACATACCAAGAAATGGGTTTTGGTGAAGTTGTTGCGAGCTTTGTATTTTTCTTTAGATAAAAACTATCAAATTAATTATTCTTATCTGCTTCTTGAAACTGAAAAAAGCTGTGACTTTATGTACATATGTTAGGAAGAGGGATATTGGAAAAAACAGAGCCAATGATGAGTGGGAAACTGATTATTCCAATATACTCATAAGACTACTGATTATAAGTAACAGACAAGGCAGGAAAACTTCCCAAAGCCTCTAACAGCTGTACCACCCCCCTGTCCACAATGAAATTCCCTTCCCTGCTCCCCATTCCAAGGGTGTGCCATGCTGGCCAGCAGGGAACTGCAGTAAAGCCATCACTCAGATCTGAAAGCAGGATCCTGTGCTGTGCAGCAACACTGCCCACTGGCTCAAGCTTGGAGAGCACCCGGACAGCTGTGTCTGTATCATGGTACATTTTATTTCTGAAGCTCAAATTGTTCACACCAAACCAGCTCAGCTGTATCTGCAAAGACATCATAAAAATCAGAAGCAAGCACTGTCTTCCCACACATCAAATGTTCAAGACACTCCTGATGTAAAGTATTTGCTTCCAGATTTGAGCGACCAGCACTAAGCATTTGGTACCTAAATCCACACCAAGTGGAATTGATGAAGTGTTAATAATTATAAAATTGCTGGCTGAAGCAAATGAACAAAAGGATAAGATGGGCTGCGTCCTACAACTGCCACCTCCCTTCTGCCATAAACCTCCTTGCACATTTGACAACCTGGAAGTATCTGCAACCCCCATTACACACGAGGAGACCATGTGGCAGAAGAGACCTGGGCACATTAGGAAATATATGACTTCTGAGAAGATTCTTAGCATACCCTTTGTTCTTTTCTCTTAAATCTGTCCTGTCTGAAATGGGGACAGGGATAGCAGCACAACTTCTGTAGGAGGCCCCAGTGTAGCTAAACCCACTTCATACAGCAATAGCCACTACTGCAAAACCCTAGGGAAAACAGCAGAACAGACAGAAGATAGTGTGAACAAAGGGCTTATTCAGTAAATTGGGAAGAACTCAGAAGCCAAGTCCTCTTCTCCTGAGTCTGAGCACTGCTGCTGTTCTCTTACTCAGTTCAGCTCAAAACAGAGAGCATCTCCAGCCATGTGCCAAGTCCTCTCGGCACCAGCTGATTTCCAGAGGACCTCAAGAACTGCGCAGGCCTCTGCAGTGCTCCGCCTGAGGCAGCATCAGTGCCCAGCCGTTCCTGCTTTACCTTGCCCATGGCTCACATAACCACTTCTCATCCCTGCAGGCAGCTCTCTATGCAGTCCAAGTTCTCTGCAGACAGCAGACAGCAATTAATACTGCACGTGCAAGGTGGCAAGGCAAAATTAACCTTTCCAAAAGTGTACCAGAAATGGATGTTTAGACTAAAGAAGCTTCTGAACTAGACCCTGAGACTGAGGGCCTGCCCTGAAACATGGTGCAGCTCAGCATGGCATCCTGGAATGGAGCAAATGCTTCCTCTTCTTTGTAATCCAAGAGCTCAGCACTGCTGCTTCAGTGCAGGAGCCATGGCAGCCACAGAGACAATTTAGGTGAAAAACCAGAACCTACATGAAGTGCAAACCAAGGGGCTTTGCAATTTTTACATAAGAGGAGAAGGAAGGCTTTAGTTTTCAGACACACAACATTTAGAAATATACCAGTTGTTGGTTTAGAGTCACTTGCTGGATGCTGTTGGCAAAAGAAGCAAGGTGAGGGCAAACTGAGGTAGTATATGTATAAAACATTTTTATAAAAAAATCCTCAAGTTATGGGTTAGAAGTAGTGACAAAACCTAAAAACTGCTCCTACAGAAGACACAATCTTTTTGCAAAGACAATCTATATGCTCATTTGATGTGTTGCACAGATAAGAATTTTTTACAAACTGAGAAAAACTCACTTGCCAGATTTTATACAAGAAAAACAAAAAGCAATCTGCCATCTTTGAACCTGCTAGTCATTGCAGGAAAGAGAAAGAACACTATTTTCAGCTGACTGTACACAATGCTTTTGCTGTCTTGCTCCCCAGCCCAGCCTTAGAATCATCTCATGCCTATAACGACCTACAAAAGTGTACTCTGACCTGCCATTAAATTCTTTACTTACTATGAATTAGCCCTGACATTTTTTTTAAACCAATATTCTTTGTGTATGTATGCACATGAGTGCACACATATTGTGTGGATTTATTTTACACAACACTTTAAAATAAAAATACATGTTAATAGCAAGACAGAAACCTCTCGTAAATGCTCTCTTCCCACTTCCGGCTAGCTTACTGGAAATAACATCAATTCAGCAGTCCATGGCAAGTGAAAGTATGAGTTAGTACATGTTAGCTAATTCAAAAGGTCTTCTACAAATCTAATAATTATATTTCATTTCATATACAAAGGTCAGCATTAAATTCTCTACAGTTTTGTATTTCAACATATTAAAACTTCAGCAATAATTTACTTAACATAAGAAATAATACCACAATATTAACTACCTGCAAACAGCAACACTGCCCAGATTTTAACAGGGTGTATTGTAAGCTGTACAGTATTTTAGCTAGTGCACACACTTCAGCCATTTTTAGACCATATCATGAAAAAAAAGAAAAAAAACCCCCCAAATTCTAAACCCAACAATTTCCTTTAGTACCCAAAGTCAAAATAAATGCAATTTAGTTGAAAAGCTGAATAATTTCCAGTTGTGAGAGAAGAGGAAGTAATAACTGTAACTGAGGCTGTAAAGCAGTGATGCAGCCAGCTCAGAGCAACACCACAACAGGCAGTTTGCATAAAACCAAGGCTGAGCCAAAGACTTAAGAGACATTACTAAATAACTGTATCTCAACAGGGCACTGCCATGATCTGGTACGGTGTCCTCAAGTTTCAGTATGGGTGTGACAGAAGAAGGGGATATTTATCCCATAATGATCCTGGTTTCCCCACCTCTAATCTGCAGGCCGGGCTGACAAACCAGAACTGACAGAAAAGCCACACAAGATGAAGTAGATTGGGTGGCTATTGCAGAACAGACCCCAAAAGGCTGGCTTGCCTATGAAAAGGGGAAGAATATGTTGGCATCATTGCTTATACTCAAAAAAAAGCCTGTACCATTAAAAGCTAAGGGAATACTGGGAGATGGAAGGATGTAAGATTACTTTAAAGCAAAACCAGGAAAAACCTACTGGTTCCCAGTCTCAAGCGCAAGCATTTCAAGTTTTGACCATCTGAGCTCACAAAGTCATACCCAGATCCATTCATTTTTGTGTTCATTGATAGGCTGAAAAAAAAAATGCATCCCTTCCCTCCTGCTGGGCCTAGCACTTAAATATTTTAAAGACCTGAAAAATGCATCCAAAATCCACAAAATCACGCAACATTGATCCTAATGTTCTGGAAGTCACGTAGCTGGTATACAAACAGCAACCTGAAACAGCATCCCACTGGCACAGTGCTGCTGTACCTGTGCCTTATGAAGCTGCCAGAGAACTGAATTAAAAAAAAAAAAAAACATGATACACCAAAAAACTGCTACCAGTAGTTTAATTTGCATGCAGGACAATAATAACTAAACCAAATAATCCGATTTAATTTTTCTCAGGTGCACAACATCTAGACAGAAGGAAGCATCAGCCCCAGCAGAAGATGCATTTGTGCACTGGAGGGCACAGAACATGCATGTGGGCTGGGGGCGAGGGGATGGGGGAGGGTGGGATGGCAGGGGGCACTCAGAAATGGCGAGAAGAGCTTGGGTTTCCCCAGCCAGAGGAGTTTAGCACGCTGAGCCAGGTCTGGACAGTGTAGCTGCAGTTTCCAAACGCTGAGGCAGGCCAAGGCGAGTGGCATCCCCTCCAGCTGCCAAATTCTGGGCAATTAGAGCCACCGGCGCCCTCGGCTCCCTGGTGGGTGCCCGGACAGAGGTGCAAGACAGCAGGGAAGAGCCTGTTACTGGGGTAGAGAGAGGAGAAGTGCTGCTTTATGGCAGCCTGGTAAATCAGTTGCGTTTTTTATTTCCACTGCTGAATATTATTATGCTCGCTGCATGGCTTTTATGAATGTTTTGCCTTACCATAGTCTATTTGCCAGAAATCAATAGTCTCTTATCCTTGCAAACTAGTAGCCAATGTCACTGTCTTCCCAGCTTGCAGATCAACTAGCGTTGCGCAATGCATCCAGAGCAGGAAACCTGGTTTCTTAATTGTCTCATTTCACACAAATATTCAGCTAGGAAAGCAAAGAAATACATCTTTTGAAAGGCAGCCACCAACAGCTTTTAAATCAAGGCCTGTGTCCTAAAATACGCTTTTCCATTGAGCAAGTATGGAGGTACCGTTACAGGCCCTCATTAAAGAAACAGTTCATACCACGAATATGAGCATTTTGAATTGCCTCATCAGGATGTGCTGGGGATGGTTTACTCTCAAGAGAATTGGAAGGGAAAGATGCTCTTATACAATTCATAGGACAGTAGCAAAATATAAAATTCTAAATATAAGTAATATAGAGAGGACCAAATGCGAAAGGTGTTGCACATTTATCTAACAGTCTTAAATACAATAAATTTTTAACTCTCATGAGAAGAAAAAAAATCAAACAGAAGAGACCCCACACATGTAGTTAAAACATTAAAAAAAAAAAAAAGATTCCTGATACTCTACATATCTCATTGCTATCTCCACAAATTCCTTTCTTCCTCTATCAGCCCTCTGCTGAATCATCCAGATTCCAGTCTCCAGCCTTTGCTCCAAAGTTCAGGGCAAGTCCCCTAGAAATTCTTGTTCTGGATTGTTGTTTGTTTTTGCTTGTAATTGTTTTCTTCTTTGCTACAGAACCTCCCAAAGCAGGAATAATGTTTTAAGGTAACATCTGTATATGCCCCTAGCCTCCATATTCTTCCTACTTTTGCTTTTGCTTGGTTTAAAAATTTTCTCAACTGTAACGAGGATAATAGCTGTCTTTTCACCTTCTCTTACTTATCTCCATTTACTGTTTATCCTCCTATTCTGTATCTCCCAGTGGGCAGCATCTGTGAAACTGCTCTTCTGACCCCCTCCTGACTCATCTGCAGCTGTGGGGGTTGTATGGAGGAGCTCTACTGTGGCTGGCTTTCAGAGCTTCAGACTGCTCCCTCTGACCCTTACTGAAATAGAAGTGTATTGTCCAGGTGATGGTGCCTCAGGGTGTTCCAGAAAATCTTTAGGGAAAAGGGCTTGCTTATCACCCAGCATAGAGGGTATCTTCTGTGAAAAATGGAAGCCTTTGCTGGGACATAGGAGACTGCAGGAGGTCCCCTGCTCTGTGGGTGCAAGTAAATCCCTTTTTCTTCCCACTGATATGGACTGTATTTTAGCAGAAGTTCCTATGACTGCGTGCTAAACAGCCCTAAACTTAAAATAGCCAAGAAGTCCACATGTAGTGCAGGTAGGAGCTTCTTTCCCGTCTGCAGCACTGAAGAAACGAAGAGAGTGTGGGTTTTATACACAACTTCACGTAGGTAGTCCAGCTACTGAGCCTTTATCAGAGATGAGCTGCAGCTCCTGCAGCACGGCTGTGTGTGCCCTCGGCTGCCTCACTGGAGAATATGTGCCACAAACCCAGCACAGAGGTGACTGTACCCACCAGGCACTGCCATGCTCACTGCCCAACCTGCATCCCCTCCTGAGGGCATCACTGAGCTAGAGCAGAAAGGATCACCTCATGCTTTTGCCCAGCTCTTCAGCAGGTTAGAAGTCCATCTTTTTGCAGGAATGCCTTTTCCTGCGACCATCTCTGAGCACGAAGTGCACGATGCAACCTTGCTACTGCCCCAGGCAAACACGGGAGAGGAAGCACCCGCTTGCTGCTCCTGTGAGCAGCCCCCACGCTTTGTCCTCAAGGGACTCTCTGTTGCTGTCTAATATTCTTCTGCAAACGGGCAAGTGCCAACTTCCACTCTGTCAGGACTAGTAAATCTTATGTTTGTAATTTCTGGTTGGTGAAAAGAAAATAACAGTCTTGCTTGTGAAAAGCCCAAGGTTGGTAGTGCAAAACAGAGAACCAGGAAGCTGCTTTGAGCAGCTCTGGATCCATCAGGCTGGGCTCAGATTATACCTCTGCAAAGCCATAAAACTGCTTCTGTGGGGGAGAGCCATCGTTCAAACGACAGCCTGAGATAAGCCACAATCTGATGACTGTCACAGTCCCTGTGACACCAACACTTACCATCTCCTAGTGTTTACAGACTAATCAGTTTAGCCTTCCCAAATGACTGCATACAAGGCAGCTGCTCATCATGACTTGCATTTTCTTAAAGCCTCACAGAGCAGACACCCAGGGCTCTGTCATTTCCTCCACTCCTCCATCTCAGACTACCCAAAAGAACAAAGAAAAATACATTCATCTGGACAATTCCTGTGTGGTTCTCATTTCTAGGGAATGCTTAGGGTTTCACTAGCTCTTGGATAAAGAACAACCTTTCATATAAACCCAAAAGTTAACAGCGACTACAGTAACAGTTAATTTAAAATAAATAACTATAGGAAATATTTTAAAAATACTTATATTACCAAATTTTACAAAGGTTTTCTCAGACCCTGAAGTTCATATACTTGTAATATACACAGTTAGACATCTTGCTTAATGTCTAACTTTTTTTAATAAATAAATTATATAAATAGGCTTCTTTGATTGCTCAGAGCATCCATCATTAAGTACTGGGGCATAGCTTTAGGCATAATTGTACTACTGAATTCATCAGCTGCCTAATCATCATTCATTTTGCATCTATTTCTGCTAATTAAAAAGAGAAAAACTCCTAACAACTTTTACATAAATACTGTATTTGTTCTCTGCAAAGACATAAGCCTAATTTACTAGTGATTAACTGATTATCTAATTTTATAGCTGTCACTCTGTAAAAACCAGCACCCGGAGCCACCAGGAAAGCCCAAACAAAGTCTGTCAGCCCTTACCTGCTGTCCCTCACCCTCGTCTGAGATGGGTAGCAAGGGTGGCAGCCTTGGCACGGGCTGTGCACACAGGCTCTGCCCGTCCTGCTGGCCGTAAAGGACAGGTCCTCCGTGGAAAACCTCCCTTAGCTTCTGTGAGTGCTCAGCCAGGGACTCAATGATCCAGTCGGAGACCAGAAACCTGGCAGCCATAAAAAATCTGTCAGGGGCACTACACAGCAGCAGAGTTCAGGGTGGTTATGCAGCCTTGCAAGACTCTCTGTGGCAAGTTGGAAATTAACTTCAGTGTGCTCCCCCCTGCCCTCACCCTTTTGCCTGAAGCCCAATATAATGCAGACTGCAGCAGCATCCCCTCTGCTTAGACCCCTGCTAACACCAAAATGTTTCACTTTCAAAGAACAGCTGTCAGCATTTAAAGATCTGTCTGGCCAGCTCTAGGGAGCAGAAGAACTGCCTCAGGTACCACCTAATCCCTGCAGACACACGTGCCTTGCTGAGAGCAGAACCCAGCTGAAACCACAACCCCACTGGCTATCCAGAGCTCCAGGGTGAACTGCAGTGCTCAAGAGGTGATGCAGAACAGTCCTACAAGGAGCAGCTTTTTTTTTTTTTCCCCTCATAACCTGGTTATGTTTAATTGGGAAATCAAATAACTTGAGAAATGTACCTTTAGCCTGTGCAATTTTCATGAATTTTCACCAATTTTCATGCATAGGTGTTGCCAGCCTTGTCCTGGTTCCAGAGGTACATACAATACAAGCTGCTCTTAAAGCAAGAATAAACAAGGGTAACAGCACCAACATTCATTTGGTAGGCAAGTGCTGTTCAGTTCTCCATAAACTTTCTATTAGAGTATTAATTAGAGACATTACCACTCCCAAATTCTCCACTCCCTGCAGGTGACAGCAGGATAGGCAAATTATTTCCACAGGCAGGGACAGGCATTTAAGATCATTATGGCACCCCAGATTTTGTAGCTACATATTTCAAAAGCAAAAGAGGAAAAACCAGCATAGTCATATTCACTTTTGATAGCAGGTGAGGAATCACTTTTAAATATTCCTTTCTCGATCAAACTTAGTAATACCCTCAAATAGGAGAGGAAGTAGGAAGGAGAATCTATTTCAGCTATAGAACTATGTGGTCATCTGCTTTTTTCATAAACTGGACAAAAGAGAGAACCATGTATTTCCTGAGGTGCTTCTCTTGCTATTACTGAAAGCAATTCCCATCCCAGGGAAGGCTGATACAGCCTGTTCCCAGCAACTGACCAGGAGAGTGCATCCTGGGACCCAGCATATAAGCACCATTCCCGAAGCACGGTTATATGGCTACCACCATATACACTGATAGAGGATGATAAAGGACCAAATCAGACTATGATCAAACAATAACCCTACTGTGGCTCCTGACCAGTACTGACTCACAACATGCAATTCTGTACTACTTTTGAAGGCATTACAGAGTCTATCCCAAACAAAATGTTCACTATGATGCACTAAATTATGCACTCGGACACGTAACAGAGACAAACCAAATCAGTTACCTTGGTAGACTTCTTCCTAAATGAATAACCAAGCTGAGGAGATTATGTTATTTGAGGAGTGGAAAAATTATTTATCATAAAGAGAGAATCCCATGAAGAACTGGATGCATACACAACTCTAACTTGATACACCAGAAAAGGTGCAACTCAGCGTAATTCTCTGAGGAGGATCTGCCAAACAGTGCATAAAGCTGAGTGTAAGCATGAATGCATCCTTAGTGGACTACAGAGAGAACACTATTTACAGCAGCAATTAACTGTTCCATAGTTAATACAGTTGCTGAAAACAGTTTCATACTGATAGGGACTAAAATCAGCTGACACTTCTATACACGAATACTGAGAGTACTGAAAAGCACTAATTCTGAACTTTATTAAAACGTGGGAAAAAGCAGCATGCTATTCATAAAAGGCAACTTCTTTGCCTCCACTTGACACAGAAAACACTTAGATGCAAATTTAAATATGCAATATTAACTGAAAATAAAGGATTGGCAGCTACCATTTATTTAGTACCACACTGAAATGTGGTCAGAAAGACAAAACACTATAGTAGTAAGTACAGGTTTTCATCAATATTTATAGAAAAGACATGCCACAAACACTTCAGACAATACATATTTACAAAACATGGTACACTGAGCTGACTGTCTAGACCAACTAAGGATAGATTATAATCTTACTTTAAAACTTTAGTAATAGATACTATCTTAGGTATCAACTAAAGGATATAGAAACAGTCTTGGTAAGTTTATGGCTGAAGAAATAATGATTAAATAGTCATCAAGTAAGAGCAGATTGCTTATAGATTTCAAATCAGATTTTCTCCACACAATTTCTTCTACAAAAAACCAGTGCATTTTTTAAACTTTAATCTAGGGACATAAAACAACAACTGACACATAACTTCATACGCTACAGCCATGCACTGCATTTTAAAGATCCTGATTTATCAGATGAGTAAGAGATATACATTTTTGCTCAAGTGGCTCATGCTGGTTTGTGGATTGCAGAGCCATGTAGAAGTGCTGAGCTAAAGCAAAGGAGGAACAGATTTTGTACGTGGATCAATGCAACTGAAATGTTCAGCGTTCAATGATGTTTTCCTAAATTTTAAAGCTATGTCAATGAACGGTCTGGATGCAGGAAACAGGGATGTCAAGTTCCAGCTCTGCCATATGTTATTACATAAATTACAGTGCCCTGTTGCACCTGCAGCATTTATCCACAAAAAAAGGATATTCTTCCCAACTTATTTTGATAGTAAACACACCAGGCAAAGGCAGCCTGTTCCTGGGTACTAACATGGCTCCTAAAGTGACAAAGAAATTTTAAAGCTGCTGGAATATAAACCATAGTGGTAAACCTAGGACTGTTTACATCAAAACTGCCTGAGAGACTGGCTAAAATGTGTATTTCTAACTGAAAGCAATCTGAAAAGTTATAAAGTAAATCTATTTTACTTAATGTAATGTAGTTAATATATAAATTAAACATAAATTCAGACCTGAATTTCTAATTCAGCATGGTATTAATGACCTGAACCAAAATAACACAACTTTCAATGCAATTCTTTACATTTTTGCTGTTCCTCTTTAACACAAATGTTCTATTAATGGCTACTTAAAAAAACCCCCAAATCTGCCAGTAAAAAGATACACGCTTATTTATGATGTTAGAATTATATTCTGGAATTACATGTGATATCTGAATATACACACAGGTGACCAGAGGAAAAAATACTGATGAACATTTTATTATGGTATTCCTCCATGAAAATAATTTCTATTTAATACCACTGTACAGTTACAAATTGTACAACAGCGTTGCTAGATAATATGATAGACTGAAAAGAACAATTCAAACTTCAAGAATTTTTGCAGTAACATTTCATGTCATAGCATATTCCTTAATATCCTCATTTTATTACCATTACAATGTTAAAATCATAGGGTTCCCCAAAAGGCATGTAAAATCTGAAAACCATGAAAGAAATAAATCACAGACTGATTTTAGACAAAGTTTTCTTCCCTTTGCTGTAGAAAAGTGAATATGTACACAACTGGAATATCTACTACTTCTCATTTACAAAGCCATCTTTTACACCTCTCCTGTCACCTCCTCAGAGGCACTGGCCGGATCTTCTCTTGGATGTTACGTTTGCTAGTGAAATCACTTGAGGGACTGAAGCCAGTGGCAAAATTCCTACAGCAGCTTAATGGGACCAGAAATTTGATTCTCCACATTCATAATCTCCTCTTAACTTTCTAAGTGGCAAAGTCGTTCCCAAGAATGAATTTCTTTTCTAAAGTGGTTGACGTCCTCCCACCCCAGCAGCAATAGAGCTTACCACACGCAATCACATATGGTGCTCAAACATCCCTGCCATCTGAAATCCAACAATTAATAGTTACCAAGGAACTGGAAGGGTTTTTGACAAGGCAACATTGCAGAAATGCATTATCCACTTAGATTTTTATAATCCTTTGAAATGCATGCTCGAATTGCAAAAGAGAGTCATCACAAATGCATACAATTTTTAGGTCTCCAAAAGCTGTACCTCATGGTATATTTAAAATACTTCACATTTAGCAGGAGAAAGCAATTAAAGAGATGTGGGAATAACAAGGATTAACATGTTTGTTCTTTATTTAAATGGACTGAGTCCCTGTGAGGGTTTTTTACAGCAATTAGTTCCAGCCCACGAAAGGCTACAACATCGATACCACATTTTCACATTCTCCTTGCCAAACGAGACACTGTATTCTGAGCCCTTCATTTCTAAATCAAGTTAACTTCTAAATATACCCTGTCATGCATGCACATGGAGGGCACACACATGTAGTCCTTTACCACTGGCTAGCTCCACTCCTGTGCCAGAGAAAGGGAAGGGCAGCTGCTGGTCTAGGACCTGGCTGCACATGAACTCTTCCAGTGATGGGGGCTCATTCCCAAATACAGCCAGTGAAGGGCACAGACTTGTAGCAGATGGACAGAAAAGGTCCCTGCATGGGGTGGCTTTTCATTCTGCCCGCTGGCCTCAGCACGAAGACACTCAGTGCTCCTTCCAAGCCGACAACACAAAGCCGCACAAGGCCACAACATCCCCCCTTCCCACAGATCCCTGCATCCATCTTTTCTTACAGACATTACCAGCACATCGCTGGAGAGCCCTGTGGCAGCTGTGAAACTGCAGGGAGGTTTCCTTCACAGGGTGAGGAAGTGTTACATCGGACTGCATGCGACTTGGCTTCTCCCTTGAACTGCGCCGGGGGAAACTGAAAGAGCCTCCAAAACATTTGGACTGGGTAATCCTGCTCCTGGAGGTCTCTCCATGCCTCAGGCAGATGGCAAAACCAGTTTCCACTCTTCAGGTGCAAAAGCATCAAGCCAGAACTCTTCAGACACTCAGCAGACATGCAACATCCCCAAGTGGACTCTGTGCCCTGACTGACTGCGTGTCCCAATGCCCTGTGTGTGCCTCCCCCAGGGCTCACACTGCTGTCCTCAGCGCTACCCAGCTCGGCTGCTTGGAGATGTGCAGCCCCCAGTTAAAACAAGGCATCATCTGGGGATCAGCACTAACCCCCTACTCTTTTGTGGGAAGAAAAAATGCAAGTAGTGAGTCAGACATGCAAAATCAGACAAATTACCTGAACTCCCCTAGCAGCTTAAAATAACTTGCCTGCCTCTGGAAGAAATTTGGGAGCTTTCAGAGGACTCCTGCCACACGCAGGCTGTGGGGAAGGTGATATGCAAAAAGAAGAGTGCTGTGCAAAGTAACTTCCTCCATGTCCTCATCTGTGTTTCACTCTCCTGCAGTCTTCACTTTGTGCTATGGCCAACCAAGCCTCCGAAGACCATAACGCACATATGGGGAAATACGGAGAATACATACTGTGAAGCTCCTGTTCTTCACACTGCATGTAAAATGAAGCTGAAAGAGTGAGGGTTTTGCAAATGAGACAATCGAATGGCTCACTGCTGTCCTAAAAGCTGGTTCCACTCCTGGCCACGCTCTTCTCTGCCAACCTTGTGTTGGCTCTGGCACTCGACAGACTACAGAAACCTATTCACTTTAGCTCAGCACAGACTCTGAAGGGTGAGTGTCCTTGGGCAGGTCAGTGAGCTGATTCACTAAATACCTACTCAGGAAGACTTACGGGTGGGTAGCTACATACTTGCCCAACTAGGAGAACTGACCTACTCAAGGGGATGCAGTGCAAACACAGGGCAGGAGATCAATCTTTCCCTTAGTTGGTTGCTTCAGTTATCTTACAGAACTTCACTGGTAAGTGCTAGATCACCACCACCCCACAACTTTGTTCTTTGACCTGAGCTGAGCTACTTCCACTACTGAAAAGATAAATAAGAATTGAAATTACATAGGTTTGCTCCCTTATCTGATTCATCCTACCCCTCTCTAAGTGCAGACCTGTATTAGAACATCACCTAATGTGTTTATCTATCTCCTTGCACAATAGTAACCTATCTTTAGTCACATGAAATGACCAACAGTAAAGCAGACAACATTTTTCCCACCATTAATATATTATTCTGCACTCATGTTAAATTCTCAACTCCCTCTTGTAGACCAATACACTTAGAATAGCCAAAGCCTTTTTGTACGTGGTATGTCTTGACATGGAGTTGTTAAGTTCTGCCCATTTCCTCTGCTGAAATGGCTGACATCCCAGCTTTTATTTTCTTTGATGCATACTTCTTCCTAAATAACAGCCTAACCAAACTGGCCAGAAACTTGCTTTTTACATGTCTTACAGATCGCCACACAGTCTTGAGTATACAGACTGAAAAGGGGGACTAAACAAAAGCGCCCTGCAAGATCCTCATGTTAATTCTTACATGACTCTGATTTCTCTGGGTACACTCAGGCTCCTACTCCTGGGAACACCATGTAGACAGCAAAGGCAGGAGAAAAAAATTAACAAAAATCAGACAAAAAAATCACATTTTCTGTAAACTTCCCAATGTTTTTATGTTCTTGCATTCGAACTTTATGATGAACAAAGTCAGAAAAACATTTTCCTTCTTGTTCTTCTAATCCTTCATGTTTAATCTCAATAGAAAAACAATTCATTCAAAATCTAATATTTGAAATAATAAAAAGTGGCATTCTAACAGGTAATCCAATGATTTTTAAAATTCTGTGGTATTTCAACAAATATTTAGTTGAGAACAATTTCAACCAATTTCATCAGCCCACTGTTAACCTTTCTATGCTCCCACAACTACAGCTTCTCCTTGTACAACATACAATATTGCATGTGTTGTTGCCAGTGACAGATTGCCTGTACCTTTCCAGTGGGGGTACACCAGGCTTCGAAAATATAGTCAGGCTCAGAGAATCTAGCACATAAAAAACTCACAAGTGTATAAAAGTTTGACATACGTGGATAATTGATAGCAGACAGAAAGCAATGGCCAAAGGCAGCCCAGGCTGCTGCCAGAAGGCTGCCCCATCACTACTACTGCAGCAACTCTCCACAGGGGTTAAACAAGAACAGTAGTATCGAGGGGAATGGCAGGTGAGGTGGGAAGTTTTCCAGAATGAGATTTACAATCCAGCTATTTAAATACACCTTGCATAATAGTAGTTGAAAAGGGGTCAGTACTGGGACAATACTCTGCCAGACTCAGAATGTTAAAATAAAGCAGACAGCTTGAACATGAAGTACAATTTACACACAATTATGGAAAGAATTGTTACTTTTCCAGCACCATGTGGATTTTTTTTGTCTTTTCTAAAAACCTTTAGTTCATTTCCACCCTTCTACCCCTGTAAAGCGTTATAAAAATTAGTAGCTGGGGAGGAGGGAGATTTTTTAAAAAAAGAGAAAAATGGAAAAAAGAAAAAAAGAGAAGGCAATGTGATGCGCCAGTTACTCTGAGTGTGTTTACAGAGGGTGAGTGGTGGGATGAGTCTGTGAGCAGGGGAGCAGACAGCCCTACTTCCTCACCCAGTGGGGCTCTCAGGCAGCTCTAGCAATGTTCATGCCCTGGCTGATGGGGCACCACTGACCCCAGCAAGATCATTCCTTCCATCACTCTTGGATGTGAGTGCTGCTCTCTCTCTGTCTTCTCAAGAGGTTACAGTCTCTCACAGGTTACCACTCCAAATTCCCAGGCTTCATCAAAAAGGTTTACAGAACTCAGAAAGGAAAGTGGGAACAGCCACAGCTACTCTCACCAACCACAAAATTAGTGTCTCCTGAGTCTCCCCCACCTGTATTCATCAACTGTGGGGTTTGGATTTTTCCACAAGGCTGTGAAAAGTCAATGAGACTTGTGCTGCAAACTGATCATTATGACAGGGAAAGCTCTGCAATGAAATTGATTTGTGTGACTCTAACACCACTACTTACGCTCCCCCACAACTTCAGGGGGCAGACACTCAAGAACTAAGACAAAAAGGTGTGAGGGCTAAACCTCCTTGCTATGCTGTGTCTTCTTTATTAAACAGAATTGGCTTTGAACCAGTTCAAATGAAAGTAAAACAGCAGAGATGGGGAGTGCAAAATAGTTCAGTAAATGAGTGAAACCAGAGTAATACATTTTATAAATTACATGCAGCAGCAAAGATTAAAGATTCTGATCTGTCCCCTGTGTTTTGTCCTCATTTCACCTCCTCATAAGTGTAGCACTTGACTAGTGGTATTTCCATAAAAGTTCAAACACTAAATATGGAAAGTCTAACATGAATATGGAAAAGAGAAAACCATAATGAGAAACAAAAACGCTGGCTGTTGTTTTAACCCACAACTAATATTTAAGTAGCTTGTATCAAAATAAGTCCACCCTGAATCCAGTGCCTTAGTTGGTTCAGCAAATGCATCACACAAGAGACAAAGCACTGAAGCAGGAATTGAGAGCTGTTTTCTGTCCTTGACACTTCACTTTCCAACATGATTTGTGACAAATTATGTCTCTTATGGAAGGAAAAACAGGCACTCACAACTGTTGACTCAAATCATGAAGTTTTGGGGCACAGACTGCCTGTTGCTTTGAGTGAGCAACATGGAGGTTTGCCCACAGGTGAAGATTAATGACTGTTGTAATAACACTAGTAATGAAAGAACTATGAGAGGGTCTGGTCATTTAAAGCCCTTGGAGCTGCAATCTGTCCTTCCTATAAAAAAGTACTCAGGTCCCAGCCCTTTGAGGGAAAGGACACCCACGTCCCAGAACTCCATGGCTTTTGTATCTGTATCTGTAGTGACATCAAACAGCAAACACCAAGTGAGACCACAGGCACATTCCAGCATTTGGAGGCAGGACTCACACACTCACATCAAAGTGTGCACCTGATTAACAGACACAGTGTTGCAGCTGAATGGCATCTCCCTGACTCACAGGAACAAACAAGTACAAGTGGAGAAACACGTGTGATTATAGGTACAAAAACCCCTACAACATCACACAAGAATCACACATCCATTTTACTCTTCCACTAACTGTATTGCTAAATCTCTGCAAATCCTAACCTGAACCAGTAGAAATCTTACTACGTAATAAGATACTATATAACAGTTAAATAAAGACAGTCATCAGTTATACAATAAAGTCTTTTTAAGAGAACAAAACATACAAAATCCATCCAGTTTCATTAGATTAAATGACCTTATTAGACAAGCTTTGTTTCCACTACCATTAATTAAGGAGATTCAGAACACATTTCAGGAACAAAGTGACCAAGCCCACCATAATGGTTTGTTTGCTTTGCTTTCAAGCTGCTTAGCTGCCCTCCATTCTGGGTCAATTTATAGTTATTCCTAGAGAGAAGGCACAAAATACAACCAGAAGAGTAGATATTATCCCATGGCACAAATGGCTTGACTGTAATTTTTCTCCTCCTATTGCCATCCTAGGAGACCTCAAAGATCATGCCCACCACTCCTCAAACATCAGGAACGTATTGTGCAAATGTCATCAAGTGAAGGAGAGAGTTCAATTTCTCCAAGAGATACTGCCACAAGAGAAAATGACAGACTTCATAACAAGTTTGCAATGCAAATAAGCAAGTTAAAAGCCTTAATGCTATGACTCAACACCATTTTAAGTGGGCAAAAGTGTTCTGTTACATCCCATGGCTAATTTCTTCTTAAACATTAATTATACTCTAGCGAGAGGATTTATGTATTTGCAAGCAGGTATCAGTGGCCTATTGAAACAATCATGCTGTGGTGCATTTTGTCATAATAACAGAGGAATTTCTGTTCTCTGAAAACCATATTCATTGGTAAAAGCACATAATATATAAATGTATCTGTAAGTACACAAAATGTATAATTTACAATTTTTGGTCACAAAATTCAGGAACAAAAGAAGCTACAGACATGCAATATAGTATTTAACTTCTGTGTTACACATTACATTTCTTTCAGAAGTGACTGGATTAGTGGACCCCTATGAAAGAAGACAATTCATTTTCATGGAGAACTTTTAAGCATACTCATGAAGGTTGAAATACTATGTTTGGAGCAGGTAGCAGTTATAGCAAGCAGCTTGGTGCCTACAGCTCAAGAACAGACCTTAATGAGGAACAGAGTGCAAACACAACTGAGCCTCAGAGAAAATGGAAGGGGTTTCTCAGGGACAGAGAGGACTGCAGAGAGTTTTAGGCAACGCAGAACTTCACTGAGTTGGATAAAATCTGCTCTTAGGTTAAGACTCACCTGCAGAAACAGAGCAGAAAAAAGCAAGTTGCTCACAAACTCTTATTTTCACTTTTTAAATTTAGCATGCTTTGCAATTTTTTCTATTTAAAAAATCAGTTAGTCCAGTACTTATTAAAATAAAATCTTGCTTTCAGAAATTAAAAGCTTTTATGTTTTTTTGGAGTAGTTCACCATAGGAAAAGGTCTAGTCACATCCAACTCAGAACTCTGGGCAATTCAGGGTCCTCTTGGTTCCCTACCAAAAAGATAATACATAACAATCTACCTTGGTTCTAGAACCAAATTGCCAAATGCACAGTGGCTGAAATTCTTTTGGATTAGGTACTGGTCACACATGTATGCAACAAGCCCAAAATATTCACTCAAATGCTTGAAATCATGATCTTGCCTCTATTTCAGAAGTCCAACTGTTGTCAGACTGGATTTTGCAGTATATAGGAAATGGAAAAACCTAGGCAGGATCTCTAGACAAGGAGAGAGGTAGGTGGCAAACTCTGTGGGATTTCACAGTTGAAACCAACAGTTTAGTAGGACCAGATTACAAAGGCTGAGGACAAAGGCACTTGAACATCATACATACTGAACATCGTACTTATTCAGTATACCATTCTTAAAACATATGAACAAAGAGTAAGCTGCCCAGGTTCATGAGATCTACACGACACCCCTTTAGGGAAGAGTGTTTATCCATGCTGTGAGAGCTGTAGTACTAATACCAAACGCTGGCAGAAGCCAAGTCCTCCTCCCGTAGACCTCAAACGTATGGTTACACTGCTCTGACATGCCCACGTTATTCCCAGAACAATGCAAATATTTCTGCAAAAGGTTGTGCTATGTGAATGTACCAGAGGAGGGTAGTATTTGCTTGGGCATCTCTCTATGGCACTCCATTGTGTTGCTTCGGAATGCCCTAAAATAGCAGATTAACTGCTGAACGGCTTTGTTAATCTGCATGTCAATGATTTACTTAGCCTGAGAAGTGTCTTGGTCCCATACCAGTCTAGTATCAGTTTTTCACCCTTTTTTATCTCCAGATGACATTCAATTTAGAAGAGTGTACTGGTCAGTGAACCTTCAGCTCCAACACCAAAATTTCTGATGGAAAGTTGACTTTTAATGTACAACAGAGTGTCTGGTCTCCCAGTGTCATCTCAGGATATTAGCAGGTCTGTTTGGACATAGTAAATTTGCCCAGTTGTCCCCCCATACATCCTTGAAGGTCTGTCACTTCTCACTAAAAGATTAGGAACAAATCTTGTACTACTGTGGGACTCCCTTCTTCCTTTCTATGAAAGGATATTACCACTTCTTATTCTTCTGTTTCCTCATGAACAAGAAATCTGAGGGTTTGAAATCTCAACAATTATGAAAGTAATCACAATTTACAATCAAAATAAGATTAAAAACTGGTTAAACTAATTTA
Organism: Pomatostomus ruficeps; assembly: GCA_013400735.1. NCBI lineage: Eukaryota > Metazoa > Chordata > Aves > Passeriformes > Timaliidae > Pomatostomus > Pomatostomus ruficeps. The sequence goes on along the minus strand of VYZT01060811.1, from coordinate 168,859 downwards.
CCATGCTATTTTCCTCAAACAGGCAAAAGCTAGAGGCCTGCTGAAATACAACATTCTCATCACAGCAGTGAGTGTTCTTTGCTTTATGCTGCTCTAGCAGCTGCAGCCCATCTATTTGTTTTATTTGGCCTTCTGAACATCTGCATAACTTGCATTCTTCACATACTAGGTTACTTCTTTCTCTGGATGTGGGGGTGGAGAAAAGGGAACGGTGACAGAGCTCTACAGGGTACCTGATTTTAAAATCCACCATACCTGAAGTCAGACACACAGATTTATGTGCTTTAGATAATTCGTATTCACAGAAAAAAAAAATGAAGAAAACCATTTCTTTTCAGGTGCAATTTTTAACATTTCACTTCTAGGTATGTATAACAAAATTATTAGTAAGAAAACCAGCACAACAACAATGTATTCACAGCTCCAAAAATATTAATTCAGCCAACTCCTATGGCTTAATGGATGGTATATTCTGTGAAGAGCTAGAAGAATAATTAATAGATTGCCTCTGACCTAAAGTCTGCTAATTATTACAACTAAGTCCCTTAGCACAGTGATAGCGCAGTAAATGGGCATAAAACATGCAGGTCTTGCCACAGATACTGTTTAAACTATTGCAGCCACTTTGTTAGAAGTGTGGGTCAAAACCCACCACCTAGAATTATTTGCCTTTTTTTTTTTTCCCCAGCCAGTACTCCTCATAGGCTTCACTGCTTGCACAAATGGTTTGTGACAAGCACAGGAAATGAGAGAATGAGAATCACTGACACCAGTGACAGAGGAAGCCAGGCAGCGAAGCCAGGCAGCGAGAAGTTTTTGAGATTGTTTGCTGCTGTAATTTACCTTGGTACATGAATTAATACTGCACCAAATAGTACTAAGTCCCACCTATAGTCATTACAAAAAAAGCAAAAAAGCTGCTCTAGACTCAGAGCCGGTATGACCTACTGAAGGAAAGTACAAATTAATAAACTGCAGATCAGATTCAGAGCCACTGTAAACTACCAGAGTTCCAGCTGGTTCACATCAATTTATACAATTTGTCTTATGAGTCCAAATAATGGTAGTTTACCAAGCCTCTAGCACAGACTAGAAGAGAGACTAGGAGAAAACCCTGAAACCAGGGTAGGCAGCGCCAACCTCCAGGAAAGGACAGGCATACCATAGAAAGGAAGAAACAGCTGCAGCAACAGCAATCAGCTTCAGAAGCAGCCATGATTAAATAATACATCCAATTAAAACCCATGTAAAAACATGGCGTATTTCCCACTGCAGTGCAAATGAATTTGTTTAATAAAAAAATAGATTTTTTTCAATAGGCTTCAACTTCTTTCAGAGTTGCACTTCATTTCAAGTTAGTCATGAAGATCAGATTACAAACTACCTGGTCTTTTTACACATTGCAACACTCATTAAGATCCAATGACTCCTGACCTTGGATTAAGAAATCTGAGGCAGGTTAGATTGTCAGCCTGAAATGAGTGATGCTTAATTGCTCCATCAAAACATTAAATGTAACTCTGAAGAAATGTTCACATCCACAAAACACTATTTTTCCAACTATACTGTCTGACCTAATTAAAACCCCTCTACTACAAATCTTGCCCTGACAATTAAACAGAAATCCCTCCGCCCCTTCACCTTTACGTTAAGTACTAGTTTTAAATTTCTAAAGTAGAGAAACATCAAACCAAAATTGTTTCTTAAGGTGATTTATTTCTCATTTTTGCTAACATTACTTTAATGAACAAATATAGTCCCCTAAAGAAGACTGGATGGAGGCATTAAACAGCTCCCGACTCTTTTCATCTGGCAAGTAGGTAATGCTTCAAACATCTTTAATTTCCTATAGCCACAGGGGACTTTAAAAGACTCAAAAAGAAACTTGTAGACACTACTGAAAATCATCAACAATTGCAGCAGCCTTCTGGTTTCACCCATATTTACCATTCACAACTTTTGTTACCTACGGAAGAGTGGTTGTGTATGACATCAGACATTTCAAGAACCATTTCACATATTTACCTCCTCCCTGCAAATAGCTCATCTCCATGCATGCGAGAGAGCTGGATAAAGCTGGAAGAACTCTTAAGCAAGAACATTTCACTACTGAACTGGGCATGTAAAACCTATTACAACAATTTCTAAATGACCGAGAAAAGACGAATCTCGGGTAAATTGCTTGAAATTTCCTGCATAAAGAATTCTCTGTCTGGGAGAGGTTGTTATGAGAAGGAAAAAGAAATACAAGAGAAAACAGATGAATATCTGACTACAGAAGTGATGGATTTGGACCATTTAGAGAACAAATCCAAAACCTGCAAATGGGCTTCTGCCTTTATAATAGAAGAGGCAGTCAAGTTTACCTATTATCATCCACAAAAACCCAGCCTCAGTACACAGCCCATGTGTGTGTGTCAGTATTAGTAGTAACACTTTTGCACTAATCTACAAAAAATTACACTTTCTTCTTTCTTAAGAAGCTGGTTTTTTAAACAGCTATAATCTAATCTTATTGTGATGTCTTGGTACATGAAAGGTATGAAGGATTTTGATTCCATCAGTTTTATTTTCCACCCTTTTAGCCTATTTGATTCTATGTAAAATACTAATGAACTCCTTTAAGCAGTCCCTTGACACTCAATTGGGGAACACATTACCTACACCTCTGTTAGTGCAGGCACATGGTGATAAGCACAAGAATGCTGCAGCCATTGAGGTTATAAATGTTGTTTATTATCGTAGCAGCAAGTCACACTACGAATTGCAATAAAATCCCCAACATTTTATTCATATTCACGGTCATATTAGGTCAAGTGCTTGTGAATAAACTCTAGAGGATGGAGTGCTGGCTTTAAGACTGTTGTTACCAAGTGGTTGCATTTTAATAGATTTATTATCCAGCTCAAATTGCAGAGCTGTGACTTAATTTCATCAGGGACAAAATGTTTGTAAGATAAGTTTGAAAAGAGCAAGAGCAAGAAAAATAAATATGCATCTACATAAGTATTAGAGTCACCCAGACACATTAGAGGAGGATGTTGTTCTGGTAACTGTGACACCACACTGTACACATGCCTTAAGTTACTCCATTAGTAATCGTGTTTTGCCACACAAAATGCAGATCAGTGTTAGTGATATAAGCATTTACAGTCTTCAAATATAATAACCAAAAGCAGATACATTTGCTCTAGATAAAACTCTTGTAAATACTGCTGCTCCTCAACAATGTGATACAAACACAGCATCTGTATTTCTTGGATACTGAATTTTAAAAGATTGTCAGCTCCTCACAGGATAGCTAATATCCTGTTTTTCTGATCTTAATGCTAGCCAGTTTGCTGAAAGCATTATTTAATCTAATTATGGAATATCTCTCATAGCATAAATATTCCAAGCTCTACAGCAGGCTTCCATTTGTAACTCAAGAGTAGTGTAAAAACAAGAGTTAATTGCCTGTACAAATATTTCAGGGTAGCGTTTACGTAATCTACAGTACATTAAGTACCAGAGTTGTGCTCTACTGATAGGTGAAAGAACAACTTTGAAAGGCAACTGCGTTGCCAATTAGCTTTCAACAAATATGTACACAAGCTGTGCTTGCAGGCTTGTGCTCAGCTTCCTCATTCTCCCCAGACTGCCTGCTTTTATAATGGTGAACTCCTTTCCTCTTAAATACCCAGCTAACTTCACAGTGCTGGAACAAGGGAAGATGGCATATTTTACTTAGTTGGAGTTGTAACCCGTTGAAATTTCAGATCATGACCTGTGACCAAAGCCGCACTCCAGTCACAAGGATTGAACACAAATTCCTTAGTCATGTATGAGCAAGGGGGGGGAAATAAAAAGAAGAAACTGAAAAATCTTCCACTGTAGTTAGTTCAAAGAGGATGAGGGTTTGTTTGAAAAAAACATCCCACAAGTCCCAGCTCCTAGGTGTCAGTCCTCCTCAAGGAGGCTGAGCCAAGAACATGTACACCCACGTGCATTAGCTCTGTGCAGCAACACTGCGTTTTTGCCCAACAGAGGTGTACACAAATTAAGAAATAAACCTAAGTTCACCAAACCACATGAAGAGACTAATGTTTGCAGTCTGTGGGCAAATCTGCATGGTGCTCCACCCAGAAAACAGACTTCTTTTATCTCAGGAAAGCTGATTACCTTGGGCACAGCCCCGTGCCTAGGACACTGCTGCTTTGCTTTGGGTATCAGATTCTGGCACTGGACAGTAGTTTGGGGGTGTCAATGGACAACAGTGTGCAAATCTTTTGTATTCTCTTCATAATTTGCTTTGTAGACTACTGCTACCCTCATTGTACTAGAGTGTGTCTAAAAGAAATATTTTGCAATTAGCTTTCCAATAAATGTTAAACCATAGCTTTCTGCAATGCTTCAAAGTTTCAGCCTTTTCCATATAATGTTTTTATCCCAACTCTCCCCTCCCCCTTTCCCCCCAAAATAAAAAAAGTTATTGCAGTTACTAATATGGAAACATTCTGCAGAATCAAGAGAGTTAAACCAATTTTGGAATTCTGCTTCATAAATTCCTTTGGCTCACATAATTTATGTTATATAAATTGTAATTTTGATAATAAGGCAGCTGAAAATAAGTCTAGTCTTGTAAGTTGTGTGGGTGTATGGTTATGCTTATATAAAAGTTTAGTTATCCACATTACTTCATAAACGTATGTTTAAGTATGTTTTCATGGATATCTATGCTCTCTGTGGGCACGTTTTGTTTCAGCATTTAAGAAAAATATCACTGTACCATATAGTCTAAAGCTTGTGAAATCTTTTTGTTAGGTAAAGGTGAACAAAGCCAGTTATTCAGCTAGTAACCTCATGCTATTAAACTAGCTGAAGAGAGAGAGAGGAAGGAGGCATGGTGAGACATGAAAGTGGGGCAGGGAGTTGTGTGGCCTTGCTACTGTGGAGTTAGAAAAGTAACTTCTCTTGCCTTTTCTGTAAAGGACTCCATATCTGGACTCCGTTACAACAGCAAGGATCGCCTGATGATCGCTCTTGATCAGCCTAAAGATACCAGAGAATAAACAGCTGCTCCTTGGATTCATTTATGTGCGATGGTCACTTTAACACACTGACCATCTGTGGGTCTTCCTTTGCTAATGCAGTGAACAGCACAAACAAGCCCCCCCTATTTTTTTTTCTCTTTCCAATGACTCTTTTGGAAATGGACTGGTCTCAAATGCTGTGTTACCAAGCTAGGATGTCTGTTTTCCAGAGTAGCTTATATGCCCACAAATTCAGCCTTTCTCCAAACAGGTATTTGAACTTCTGTTGAGGGATATGCATTTCAACAAAACAACAGGGTAAGCTTAAATTTACCTTCAAGTGCAGCAGTACTGAAAAACAACTCGGAGCAGCTTGTATGGCTTAGGCTGCGTAGCTGAGCCTGAACAAACGAACACCTCCTTGCTCCTGGGTGTGACGGGGCACTGCCGCTTGTTAGGGAGGATGAGCAACAGCAGTCGGTGCCACTGCACTGGGGCCAGGGCTTTCGGCACTTCTTCACCTGCAGTGACATTTCCTCCAATAAAACCTCATCTGTTCATGTGCCTTTAACACAGGGCTCTAAAGCCCAAGTTCAACTTTTCAAATAAGGAAGGGGATTCAAAAATTCATTTCTGATGCACTTCTTCCAGATCAGACACCTTGGGATCAGTAACATACCCATGCACATGGTGGGTTAAAGAAGAAAAGCTATATACTGCCGAGTACAGAAATTACTTGGAATGCATTGCTACAGAATCAAAATCAAAGACTGGAAACACATATGGTGACTGGACTAAAATCATTATTAAAAGAAGGCCATAGGAGAAAAGTAATTTGCAGAAATAATACAAGCCTTGTAAGAAGTTATGTTATCTTTACATTATTTTTTAAGTTTCAAATTGTGTGTGTATATACATATAAACATACAGCTTCACATATCCTACTGAAGCATCTAAGTAGTCATTTTTTCCAATTACTCACACAGTAACATATGTTGCTCTGTTTTAGCTTACATTTAGATGTACAGAACCATTATTCTCTGGGCACTTCAAAACTTCCTTGTCCTTCCTCATACATTAGGACCTTTCCAATTATATCAACTGCAGTTTTATTCCAATGTAATGATGGCACAACTTGTAAATGATATATATAGAATTACCTATGCACCAAATTGTATTTCTACCTCCTAGAAAAAGGTCTGAAGATGAACAAAAGATTTATGTGGCTGCTTTTAAATAAAACACAGTTGTATCCTTTAGTTTGTATTTAGAATTAAAAGTACTCATCTGCTTTAAGAAACATATGCTTTAAATTTTTTTTTAAAAGCTTCCCCGTTATGCTTGTGTAGCTGTCACGTTTCTGATTTTTAACATTATTACAGTGGGAAAAACAAGAAGAGAAAAAAATATTCTCTCTAATCCTTTAGAGCAACATGACTTGTGATTAATGCTAAATATCCAGTGGTATTATTGAAGGCAGCACTTAGCCATATCCATGTACCTCGATATTAAGTGTTGCCAAATTTTTTTTTGCTACCACAGTTTAAGAAAATTCATCCAATGGCAAGAGGAAAATTTTGGAAAACTAAGGATGTTCACACATGAGGATCTCTCAACTCTTCAGAGTTATGGCAGATTTTATAGGCAGCACAAAACCCACTCAAATCCCCAACAGCCAGAAATTATGCCAGTCGCTGGAACGGAAGTTTTCCCCTGGCCTCCTGGCAGTTCATCTGCTGCCCAACAGGTCACCAATAGAAAAGGCCCTTGCAATCCCCCACCATTTGCTCCCCTCAGAACCATGGCCAACTTTCCAGGCAGCATCCTGGGCATTCTACTGCTTCCACACTGATGACAAGGTGAATATGGCAGCATGTCCTCAAATATCACTTGAAAAAACAAAAGCACCCAAAACAACCCAACTATGAGACTTGTCATTTTGCTAGCCTGCTGCAGATCAGAAATCTGCCTACATCTATTTAAATACATATAGGGTGGCTTCTTGACAGATTAAAGCCAGGGTTGCTTTGATTTGTCTTCCTGCTTCACCACCCCTCCACTGTGAAAGATGGAATTACTTCACTGAAAATTGTCACAGGGGAAAGCTTGCACCAAAACAGGGAAATCTGTACCAAAACAGAGGCTGCCCAGGCACACACTGCTCTCTCCCTGATGTTGATGTGCATGGGGAATATCTGGCATGTTTTCTTCTTCCAGAGTTCCCCCTCAACCCTGCACTAAGAGCATCCAAAGAAGACCTTCTGTGGTGACACAACCAGGCCCTGAGATAGGTCCCAAGGCAGGAGCCAAAACTGAACAGGTAACTTCAGGGCTCTCTGCCTCTGGTGGGGTGACTACAGCAGCTTCTTCGTCAGAGTGCAAAGGGCAAAAACCAAGGGAAGGAGAGTGAGTAGCAAGAACAGCAAATGTTGGTCAAAAGGATTTTGTGTTCCTTCTATATGCAATTAGTGTGTAGAGGGAATAAGTGGATTTGAGCACCTTCAGTCTTCGATGTTTAGTTGCATTCCTTTTCTGCTATTTAACTCCTCCTGTCTTAAAAACAAACAAACAAAGCCCACAGTAAAAGAGTCCCAAATATCTGCCCTTATTTCTAAGTCAGGAATACTGCTTTGCTTCAGTTCCAGGATCCAAAGCTGCACTAAGTCTGCTGAATTTTACCTGAATTTCTGACGCATCACATCAGTTTTAGACTGTTAACACTTACCTCTCAGTAACACTGATCTCTAGTTGTGCTAATTTTAGAACAATCTGAATCAATTCTGAAAACTGAACAAAACTATTGAAGCACTATAGATAAAGCTCAGTTAAAATCCTGTGCTAGCTTTTCTTGACTGATATTTGAAACCAACTCATCAATATTATGGATTTATATTGACTTTTGCTCTTCAGGTCACAGTATTTCTCCAGCTGTATTTAATGTCTATTACTAAAATTATCTGTATTTTAATTTTTCAGCATTCACATTTTTCTACTACTTTCCCAACAGATTTCTTTTATTATCATTTTTTTGGCCCACTGCCCTTCCTCACAGTGTCCACAATCCATAGAGAAGAGATTGCTGATGGCGTTATCACAGGCAAACAGAATGAAGCTAATGGTAACAGGCACTCCTTGCTAGGTAATTATTATAGGAGAAGGAATGCAAATGAGCCCTAATCTGTCTCACACAATGGCAGAGGTCTCGGATTTGCATTAAACCTTTTGCAGCTCTCCCAGATCGGGGACTCTGCAGATAACAATGCATCTGCAGCCCAGGCTGCCCCAGCGGTTATTACATTGTGCCCCAGCAGGTACAGTGTCCCTGAATGACTGTCCCCTCCTCCTTTATATCCCTGGTCCCCTCCTCCTTCCCCCCACCTTTGCAGGAAAAAATGCTAATTGTGCATGCCATTTGGCTCGATTCATGTTTACAATGAAGAAGAAAGCAGCGCTGTTTGGTAATTATAAGAGGGAAATGGACATCAGGAAATCTCCATTCTATTCCCAGCTATGTCATTCACTTGCCAGGGAACCGAAGGAAAATAACTTTGCTGTTTTTTGCATCCATGTGTTCAGTTAGAAATACAGGGCTGGCATTTGTAGTGGCCCAACAGACTCTCATTTTACAGTGGCACCTGCTGAACACTTTCAGGAAGCAAATGCCAGACTTCACTCAAATCTAGTTTGAGCTCTTGATAAGCTGCGGTCCTTCAGAAGAACCACTGCCTAGATCTCAATTCCCCATCTGATAATAGGTTGTAAAGAATGATATTCTCTTCCAGTATGGTGTTCTGCTATAAAAACACCTAAACTAACACCTGCCAGCTGGGGCCATGCTCAGTGTTCACACAGGTGTCTGCCCACTTACAGATCTTAAAAGAAGAAGGTGTAAGGAGCTCTGTTTGAGGTGCTCTGATCACAAGCCACATAGCAAAAGGTTTACCCAAACCTTATCTTTCCTAGCTTCTTCCCTATGGCTTGTTTGGATTAGGAGCATGGGAGGAAAATGTCCTGAACCCTTCCCAAGCAAGTCCCTGGTCTGAGGTCAAAACTCCTTACCAGCATGAACAGACTTTTTCCAACACTACTGCCTTCTTTCTTGGACACTCATTTTCTTCTGAGACATCTTTGTCAAATAGGATAAAATACAGTAATAATTTATTTCCAAAATCGATCTCCAGGAATCAAAGTTTCTGCCACAGACATGCAAACTAGAAAATGGAGACTACTAAACTGTAAGTGGGCATATAAACTAACTTCTCAGCATATTAAAACCCAAACAACAACAACCAAAAAAGAAGCCAAAAATCAAAACAAAAAATCCCCAAACACATACACATTTTGTGTGAGGAATGATTTCAAAAATCGAAATGAATCACCAATTTTATCTGCACATCATCACTACTACTGCAGTAACACTTGTTTTGTTTTTATCTGAAATACTGTATGCAAAGACTTACATCTTGGAAACTTGCTATTAGGCAGGTGTCACACTAACTCAAATTAAAATAATTTCATGAATACATAAAAGATATTTGCTATTAAGTTATTGACACAAGGTATGAAGCAGCTACAGTTAACTAAGGTGCATTAAGTGCCAGTGATGTCCAAAAAAAATAGTTTTCAGATTCCTTATACCAAGGGGGCAAAGAGGGAAATGAGAATCATAATTGGATTTTGCAAGCACCATATGCAACTCTTTGAATTTATTTTCAACCAAGCATTTAGGGACTCATGCAATACTGTATCAAACAACTTAAATATGAGTCCTAACCACAGATGCAAAGTCATCTATGCCAGGCCTAACGTGAGGGAACCCCAAGAGCCCAAAATATTGGAGCAGACACCAAAACCCAGTACAGTGTCACATAACTAAATGACATCACTCTCAATGACACCATTCAGAGACATTAATCATTCACTGTACTTGCTCTAGAGACAGCTACATCCCTTGTTCTTTCTTTCTATGACGTCTTCCTCCTTTCTGAATCTGCCAAAGCCAATACTGGCAAACAGATCCTTTGGAAATCAGCTGTGGGTATTTTTAAAGCCTCCATAGCTGCCTAGATTAGGTAAATACTGTAGATATAGTCCTTAATAAACTATTGCCAGAAATTAACAATTTCTTTTTACAACAACAATAGTTTAAAAAATCCACAGCTGTAGAAAATGCTACAGTTTTTTTAATAGCATGTAACAAGTTAATTTTTCAATAATCAAAGTTTTGCTCATTTCCATCTCATGGAGCAGTAGGTGGGGAGGTGCTGCTTCTTTATGCAGTTACTGGAATATACTGTACCTGTGTCTGGGATGGTCACTGATTGCTGGTATCCTCAAGAAACATTCATCACACCTAAACAATCAGTTTAAAAAATGTACTTATTTTTAAATGGTGCTAGGCCTTTGTTACGATACTGAAATTCCCTGAAAGAATCTTCTCTTTGCACTGACATTTAAGGTTCTTGTCACTTGGAAGGACTGATATGGTACAACATTATGAATGATCAATCTTCACATCAGAAAAGCAAAAGCTGTCTTGCACTGGTTAGCTCCCATAAAATAAGAAAGGGATTTTCATTCATCTGGTTCATAAAGCTGAAAACATTTTCCCACGTAGTCTTTGTGCTAACTTTCCAACACTAGAAAGCATTTCATTCAGAACACAAGAAGGGGTTACTTTTACATTATCAAGGTATGACAGGTATCAGAACCTACGATTTACAATTCTAACACACTCAGGTTCTGATTTGACCCTGGTCTCTAGGCTGCTCCTCTCCAGTGACCAGTTACTACCAGCTGCCTACTGGTGCCATTCATATGTGCATAAAAACCTTCTTCCAAATCCAGATGTAATCGTGGAGAGCCTGTGAGGCTCATCCTCACTTGGGAGTCAGGGATTACCACACTGCTGCTGGCCCAGAAAAAGCACCAGGGCAGAGAAGGTTCGGCAGGACAGCCTAAACCAATTTTACTGCCACCTGAACACTCCTGGCTGACTGCCTGGAGCAGACTCAGGTACCTCACCTCCTCCTGCCCACAGATCTGGGGGGTAAAGGGGGACAAGGAGGCATCCTGGAAGATAAGGAACAGGGAGCACAGATGTCTTCATGGGGAACTGCTGCTCACTCTGTGACCCTTGGCCCATCACCGAAGCCATGCAGCTCAGGACCACTCTCACATTAAGCATTAACTCAGGCAGTTCAGCTGTGTTGCCGAGTAGCCAGTCAAATATTTACAAGGGTTTTAGAAGGTATAAGATTAACCTCATCCTTTCAGTGTAAAACCCAATGTCCAAGACTTCATACTCTGTTTTGCAAGGCAAGAAGTCACAATTCTGAAGCTTTGAGACTCGCAACACAAAGTCATTAGAAAGAATAATCCAAACAGGAAAACTAAGAGGGACTCAGTGCACAGTGTAGACAAAATATTGGCACCACATACAGTGATGGCAAGTAGAGCAACATGCTGTGTGCCTAAGGGAGAGAACAAGTAAAATCCAGCTCCTAGAGCTGGTGATTGCAACCTCACCTGAACAGCAGCTTTCCCTTTGTCCAGCTGCCTCCAGGTCATTTTATGGTAAAGACAAAAATTGTCACTGTGCTTTTAAGTATCTCAACAGCTTTCCAACCCCGGGCTCCCCCCGACCCGGCCATTCTCAGCAGCCTTTTGAGAGCTTCCCTCTATAGCAGCATTCTGCGTTTCAGGGATTCAACCTTTCAACTGAAGCATGCGAGATCGCTTATAATCTTGAACCGGTGGAGCTGCCAGCCTCCTCTTTGTTGCACAGGGATTTACACTTGAATGGCACTGGGAAGCGGAGTCTTTTAAGGGAAGGCTGGTGGGGGGAAGACAATTTCCTTGCCAGCATCCTATTCACAAATCACGTTCATCTACCAGCTCAGCTTCTCCAGTTCACATAACTACAGGAACCTTATCGAACCGCTAGTTTCTAAGTTTACTGTGAGGTGATTTTATGAATAAATTGCTAATTTGAGTTTACTTCAACATAGCCATAAGCGACGTTCATTTTGAGCTTAAATGTGGACACTGAATTTAATTTAGCCCAATGTAAATTACGTCCTTATCTTAACCTATGGCTCATTTATGTATTTCCTATTATAGCCTTGCACTGCCATGCACATCGTAGTCCATCCAACAGCTTCTACAGCAGTTCTAGAGAGACACTGGGGAACATCACAATGGCACAGATGCACTGCAGAAAATCATGTGAACAAGAGTATGCAAGCCTGCTCCAGTTTAACAGTGGCACGCTGGCTTTGGCCCTCTACTTAATCATGTACACAAGCAGCACCAGCCTGGTGCATTTCTGTTCTTAAGTTGCGAAAGGGTAGATAATTACAGCTTGGTTTCAGGCTGTGTTAGCAGTTACTAAGCAGTATCATATTGCTGCCTTTCAAACAGCGGCACTCTGGTAAATCCACACAGTTTTTGTTTGCCTGCTTGCCTGCCTGGAAGCATACAGCCTGCTATCTCCAAAGAAAAATAATAGCATCGAAGTTTGAAAATTGGCAAATGCTAATCTGGCATAGAAAAAGATCTGTAAGGAACATTCCTTCTGGTTTTAAAATGTTACACCTGCTTCTGATTAGATTCTATTTCCTGAATTCTGAATTGGCCACATGCTGAAACACACAGACAGCACTGCCTGCAGAGTGCAGCAAGGAAGAGGCTAGCACAATCCAGAGCTGGTGGCAAACCACAGTCCCCATGAAAACCACATGTGCCAGAGACCAAATATTTTGCATTTTGCTTACTGCTAATAAAGCTTTTTCACTTCATTAAAAGCAGCTTATCATTTTATCTACTCACTCTGATTAATTAGCCTCTAGTTAAAATGAATGAGCACTTGATTCGAGGATTCTATTAATGTGACATTGGTGAACCACCACTTGCATACTTCTTCCATCCTTTTCCTTTTCCTCTCCATCCTCTCTACACCAAGTGTCTTATTAGGCCATTTGGACTGATGCTCCTGGAACCCCCTGAGGATACCAAAACACTTTTCAAGACAGGGGTGAGTAAGGAAATGTCCCACAGTCCAACATTCTTTCAAGGCTCAGTTTTCCTGCTGGAATATACAGATGTATGTAATCTGCTCCTTACTGTAATTATGATCACAAGCTTGGAAAGAAACAGCTTGGAAAAAGAGCCAGGGAAACACACTGCGTTGCTGGGAACAGGGGCAAAACAACACTACCTTTAATACATACAACTTGTTTGTCCTTCCAGAATAAAATCATTTTATTCTGGAACTGACAAACAGCAGTCAGTTCCATCAAAAACCTGACTTTCTTAGAGAGCGAAGAACTTTCTCCCAAGCCAAATAGCATGTGCTGTATATGCATAAAGACAGCTTCTGCTACAGTATATGCCTACAGATTTCACAGTTGTGCATGAGGGCCAAAATTTCAATTTCTAGCAGCAAAAAACGTATGTTACCATTATTTAGCCAAGCATTTGAAGACTGAAATATATCCTAGCTGCTCATTTTGCTGTAAAACAGTGCTTTGCTTCATATACCTAATCTTCTTCTCTAATCAATTGATTTTATTATGACTGTCACAAATACCTAAATGTATTTGGGAAACCTTAAAAAGTAAACAAACACAACCCAAGTCTACATGCCTTCCCTTTTTTCTTATTTAAAATGTTAAGCTTCCACTCTTTTGCAACAATGCCCACAAGAAGACTGGAAGATCGTTAGGCCTAAAACTGCAACAAATCCGTATTTTGAGGGAGGAATGGAAGGAAAGAAGGTGAGGAGAAGGGGAAATAAAACTTCCTGTGTCATTCTAACAAGTAGATCTAATTTCCTGTTTAATCTAGGTAAATTACAGATAGAATAGTAAGGAAGTGACTGCAAACTTTGTATTTATGCTACAAGCAATTTAGGAGATCTCTTGCAAGAGAATAGCTTGGTTAGGGTATGAACTGCAGACTGTAAGCACAAACTTGAAATTCACCATCCAGCCAGACAAGGCTGTATGCGAGAAGGCACCCAAGCAAGATCTGGTTTACATCACACAGCAGGGCAGTAAGTGATCATGAGTCTCTGATGCACTTCATCTGGCTTTTAAGGCCATCAGCGCCAGATAAAAATGTTTCAGGACACATTTTACAAAGCACTTCCCAGTATAAGTTTATCTGGCTAGTTCAAAATCTGCACAGAATTTTCTAGACAAAATTTCTTCATGACAAGGCTTCCCAGATGAAGTATCTTCCATCCTGCAGCTGGCAAGATATTAGTGCACCTCCCTACTGGTGCATGGACTAATGACTGGGCTACCCGAACAGGAGTCTTCCCATGGGCTAAGCTAAGAAGGGCTGACACAGGATGAAGGATTTCCACTACCACAGCCTGGGCTGCAAGTACTACTCAGTCCTCACAATACCACAGGCAGCACCACATAAAACCATGTGTATGCCAAACACAGTAGAAGAGAAACAAAACTGGACAACATGATTTTGAAATATCAACTCATGATTTTAGATTTATACTTTAAAACACTTGGTTTAGGAATGAAAAATTCTACTGGTTTGGGTTCATTATTAATATTTTATGAATAGCCAAATTGTTGAAACGCATAAAGAATTCACAGGTATCTTTGTGTTCCTGACAGGTGGGGCAACATGCACCCAGATGGGTCATTCCCTAGCAGAAGAGGACAGTTATCACTTTTAAGGAAATAAAGCAACAAACCAGGTCTTTTTCCATTGCTAATTTCAACAAGGACTTTACAGCTGATTTGGGCCTTGCAGCTTTCTTTCTGAAGGACCAAGAAGTAATATAAACAAAAGTAAAATACCAAAACCTGCCACCTACACTAATACGTATGCATTACACTTTGTTCCTCTCAGCCATTCATCATGGATTAGGCTCTTTCAGAAACTCCTTCCTGCAGACTGGCAGGTGGCAGTTCCAGGGATCTGCAGCAGTCACTGCAAGCCACTCAAGCCAGAGAGTTCCTCCTGGGAGCCCTCCAAAGCTCCAGAGAACACAGGAAGCCACCTCAACTCTCAGGGCAATTACTTGCACACCAGGGGTGATGGTGAGCAGGCATGTGGCCTCCAGAAGCATCCTTTCAATCCCTGGGTGTGGATGAAAAGAGGAGTCAACCCCTGACCCAACTGCAGTCCATCAGGGTGGCAGAAGAGGGAAGGAGAGGAGGCTTCAGCACAAGGGAACACGCTGCTCCATACAGGACTTATTCCTAAATAAGTAAACTCAGTTCTGTATTCAGAAGTAGGTCTGTACACCTTAAACACGACTGTGAGGAACACCCACAACTCCGCTGCATTACGGACAACTGAGGCAGGCAGACCATAACTGCAGAAACCAGAGGAAAGCCAAGCAACCCAGGGTTACTCTGCCAACACTAAAAACTGGAAGGTTTTAATGAGGGACAACAAATGGTCATTGCCATAGGCACACTACAGGGCAGGGGGCCCACACTAAAGGACAGCTCCTTCCAGCTCTCCATACACGTACAGATGACCCAAGACAAGCCCTTGCAGTGTTCTCACCTCATCTCCCTAGAACTCTACTCACTTACTCATATCTATGGATCTGCAAAGTTTGCCCTCAGAAAAGGGCTGACTCAAGACAATTGAAAATTGCAGAAAGTTCAAAATCATGTTTCTTACCATGACTTTAACCAACCTTCCTGTGCCTAGATATGCTAAATTTTCATTCTGCTTAATACCTTCTAGACTTTGTCTCTGAAAAAAGTGATTTACAAACAAGTTAATTTCCGGTCTGTACTCTCCACTTTCTGTACACTTAAAACCACCAAAGATGTTTAAAACTATCTTTCTGGAGGTATAAAACAACCATTTAGCTTTCTGAAATCCACGTGGTAAACAGATTCTAAACATAAAAATTACCTGAAAAATTTACTGCTGGGATGGAAATTATTTTTCCTTCACCAATAAAGTTTATGAGATTTAAGCCTTCTCCATGTCAGGATAAAAAATGAATACCTATAACATTCATGAAATGAAAATCTGAAAAAAATAAAATGTTTTACTAAAAAGCAAGAGAGGGGAGGCTCATTGTTAACATAAAATTAATTAAGTACTTTAAGACCTTAAGCAGTGGCAAAGTCCTGATTTAAAGTGGGAGATGGCTAAGGCTTTGCAAACTGAGAACTCTAGAAGAACCTGTCATCCTCTCCTAAGGTGCAATATAGCTTTGACAAGCACTTCATTTTACTGAATATAGTTACGGAGTGAGAAATCCTAACTCCAAAGATCTCAAAGGATTTGAGGGAGAAAAAAATCCAAGACCTGCAACAAACACCTTTTGGAAATGCTCTACAAATGCTCAAGAGCTGTGAACTTCATTTATATATGAAAAGAAAAATACAAACAATTTGGGCAAACTTCTGACTGACAGCTAAGTGATTACAGACATGCTATTTAACATACAGTGTCACCCACCTGAAATGTTAGCTAGCAGCAGTACCGCCTTTCCTTTCGAGATGGCTCAGGTTCACACAAATAAGAGAGGAAAATGGGGAAATGATGAGGGAAATGAAAGCTCTTAAAAAAAAAAAATCAGTGCAAAATAGTAATTCTAAATGCACTGATACAAAACACAACTTCTGAACAAATCTGAATGGAGGCAGGGTTGCTTTTTTAACAAACAAAAAAATTGAAAATTATCTTTGCCCAAATTTAGTTAAGAGGAACAGGCAGTGAAAAGTCCAGCATTAAAGGCAAAAACAAAACACAGCAAACTGTGGTCCACTGGACAGCCTGATCTTTTGTTGCCTTGTCCCTGCCCTTCCTCTCCCTCTCCTTTCTGACCCTCTCTTTGACACTTCCAAACTGGGAAGGAGTATCTGTTCCCCATCCTCCACCTCTACTGAACCTGCTCTAGTCCCAACAAAAGGACAAGAATTTCCTCTTGCTTTGGTTCTCAAATTTCAGTGTCACATCCAGCCTCTCCCCCCAAAGCCTTTCACCCGAGGACTTACAGTCTGCATGATTGTGTTTGATAATACAGACTCTGCTTCTTAAATACCGTACATTTGCAGACAGTTAAAGCATGTTTTACAAAGGTACCATAAAGGGGTTTAGCAACATACACTTCCTGGGCGTGCAAGCCTGCAGCAGCTGGAAAGGGACCCTGCCCGACACGAGACAGTTTCCCTCTCCTCACTAGGATGAAAGGAGCACACAGAGACGAGGCTTTCGTGCTGGAACCGTTCCCAAGTCTGTCATGTTGCAACTCAGGAAGCATGTGCAGGAAAGGGAGGAGGGGAGCGGCAGGCAGGGATTCCCCTCCAAATTTCCAGTGCTGTGGAAGAGGGATAAACAGAAGTATCCAGCCAGGGAGAAACAGCAGCGGGCTGTGCACAGCCTCTCAGCTGACCCTATGAGCTGAGCAGTGGCACTTGGTTCCACTGCACATCACTGCATAAGACATATGCTGGGAGGGAGACAAGAACAAGAAGCAATGCCCACAATCCTGCAAAACAACTTTAAGGCTTGTCCTTCCCTCAGCCCCCAGCCCAGGGAGTTTGAAGGCATTCAGAAACAATACAAAAACTCGGCTGGAGCTACGAATCCTTATAGAATCTTTCCTCCACACGTGCAGCTCAGCCAAGCCTCCCACGTCTCAGCATGCTCCAAAATTTTGTGTTTCAAAGGAATTTTAGAGCCTTCACTTGTTTGGGAGAAAACAGGTTCAGAGGCCACAAGGCAGCTCCTGCGGGCTCCTCTCAGCATGCCACAGCATCAGCGGCAGAGGCAATGCCTGCCTGCTACAGCACAGGCAGCTGCATTCCTTAGTCTGGCACCAAGAAGGAAAGCTATCATCCATTTTTAAGTCAGATTCAGGGAACCAGCTGGGGACCAGCGATTGCCATTTTTGAAGTGCACGAAGGGGAGTGTAACCATCCTTTCCATAGTAACAAAGATTAGCGGCCTTGAGCCTGACACTCCTCCTGCATTAAAAGATAGGAGACAAAGAGAGAGACAGGTAATTACACAGAAGGAGCCCTGGGGAAATTGCAAACTCCTTGAGAACCCTTTAGCTGGTCTGTATGTTTCTCCTTGTCTCTGCTTCAGCTGAAGGTCTCCAAGAAACATTTGCCCATTAGATCATTAGCTGTATTGTAGAAAGTAGCCAGACAGCTGGTAGTGGCTGTTCAATAAAGTCTTAGCTTGCCTCTGCACCGTCAAGAATGAGATGGAGAATGAGAAAAAGAACATCCCAAGGCACATTACCTGTCTGGAGCTTATCCTTGATAAGTTAGTGTACTTAGTCAGTGTGAAGGCTCTGACAAATGAACTCTGACAAATCTTGCTGGAGCAATTTAAGACATTATTGCATCACACTGTCTTTCAAAACCCTTCACAAACGTTAGCACCACCGAGCAATCTGGCAGGAAAACTTGTATCATGCACTGGCCTCTCCAATTCAGAACCTAGCAAGTTAGCATAAATCCCTTCTCAGTGCTGGATTAAGTTAAGATGTCAATCCTCAACCAGAATGGCTGAGGTCTAGACAGAAGATACTGCCTCCACTACAAGGAGCATTAACATCTATCACAAAGATGGAAGAGGAAATGACATCGCAAAGCACTGCAGCTCCCAAGGAAATACAAATCTTTGATATTAAAATACATACGCAATTTGTCTAACAACAAACTTGAATCTACTCATGCAGCTCAAGATGCTGTATGAATCAGCACTAATTTTTTGTACTTTATATATCCCTGACACATAAATTGAATGTCTTGTAGTAAAAAGACAGACATGGATTACATGTGGATCCCATCACTACAAAATTAAATTCCTCTCACCCACCACATTTTGCACTTTTGTCCAAAACTGGAAAAAGTCCGGAGAGTTGAAGACTCGCTATGTGTTTCCAACTTTTCACAAAAGCTTACCATTCAGGACTAGAGTTGGGGTTCCAGACAGCACCTGTCTTATCTGTCAGTGATACAACCTGCCACAAAACCATGACAGACCCCAAATAAGACATCAGGTTTAAAAAACTAAAAAAACAACAACCAAACCAATCTATATTTGCCTGATTAGAGGCACATGTATGATAATAATGAAATAAGCACTTTGAGATATGATTATTCAACTTGTCTTCTCCAGACCTAACTCTCTGTCCTTCCATCTAAGCTGATGTTCAGGCAAAGCTTTCGTTAATTGGTCTGCAATACAACAGTTTTACTTTTTTTCCTCGGCAAGCATTTAAAATATATCTCATCCTCTAGTTCTTCTCAAGGGACAGCTTGACAGTAGTACTGCTCCTACACTTAGTAGGAGAGCAAGAAGTGCACAAAGCTACTGTTTTGCATTCCAGTATTAGAAGGGCAATTCACATGAACCAGAAGCTTGGCTAAACTCCATGCAGACAAACTTCTTCTGCCATCACCTTCCCTTCCAGAAGGAGCAGAGCAGGCAAGACACCTTGAAAAGCAGATAACAATTACTCCTTACCTTTCTGAAGAGGCCGCCGCCAATTAGCACATTCCTGGAGTTTCTGAATCAGGCAAGAAGAAGAAGGGGGGGG
>VYZT01060811.1:100092-149279 GCA_013400735.1 Pomatostomus ruficeps | reverse complement strand
GTCTTCTTCCTCAGCACAACAGTATTTCCTGAGGGGAGGAGGAAAAAAAAAAAAAAAGAAAAAAGGAAATAAGCATTAGCTTTCATGATTTTCGAAGAGGCTTCTGATTACGCCTCTTGCTTGGCAGAGCTACTGTGCCACTGCTTCTGCAGTTGCAAAATACCAACTTAGGGTGTCCTGTATTTTTTCCATTGTCACCTTATCAAAATAGGGAATATGAATGTCAAGTCTACCACTACTACGAAAAGCAAAGTGAGATTCTTGCCAGAATGCGATAAAGTCCCATACTAGAATGGGTTAAAGTCTGATTCAAAAAATACTCTCGAGCACTTATTCTATTAAGTAAACATGCTTCAGCCAAGCTCACACCCACTTCTGTAAAAATTCAAATGAGCCACATTTACTATCAAAATACTTGGCAAAAGGCAAATTCCAACATGCATACTGAACATACAGGTATACACGGACATTCAAGTGCTTATGTACTCTTCTCTGAGAGGATCATACCTACAATTATGAGGTATTTGCAACTAATCATAAGTTCTATTCCTTTTAAAGACAACTACTCTTTTTCTTAAGACAATCTATTCCAGCTATATCAAATCTTTCAGTAACAGCAAGAAAAATTATTTGTGTGGGGTTTTTAAAAATCAGAATGAAGGAAAGGGATCTAAAAAACCTTTTGACTAAAGATACCACTTAGAAATCCACCTTCACTCCCATAAAACCACAATTCCTCACCTCAGACCATCTCTCTCTCTCTCTGCCCTACTCCTAACATGATTTTAAAGAAACTTACAGACACACAGATTTAATGGGCCACTCCCTACCTCCAGTACCTGCCTCTGATGAAAGGCAGGAAAATCAAGTGGAAAATTATTTTAAAGGGTGCATGCAAGACATTAACATCTTTGAGGAAATGGCAATCAAGGTTTTCCATGGGGAACGAGCAAAGGGAAACATGTCCAGTCTGTTCTCCATCACACTCTGTTGGCTTATATTTATACAGAAAAACTCTACCCTTCTGTCCCATGGAAAATCTGAACACAAGTTCTCAAAATAAGGAAAAAAGTCAGTGCTACCTTACATTTCCACACACACTCCTGCCATCCCTCAAAACAACAATTAGTCCATCTGCTAACAGCATACAGATCCTAGTCTCCCGGAAGAGATTTTAAATAAGGGGCCCCAACAGATAGGAAACAACATAAAAGGCAGCACTTCTA
The DNA here is from genome assembly GCA_013400735.1 of Pomatostomus ruficeps. Classification (NCBI taxonomy): domain Eukaryota; kingdom Metazoa; phylum Chordata; class Aves; order Passeriformes; family Timaliidae; genus Pomatostomus; species Pomatostomus ruficeps. The sequence goes on along the minus strand of VYZT01060811.1, from coordinate 148,053 downwards.
TCACAACATCTCCCTCAAAGCCACCACGTCTGTCCAATTCTAAATGGCCACAGTTCCTGCATTTCTCTAGGGGACAAAAGCTCTCTTTTTCTCTCCTCCTGTCAGCAAGACTTAAAGCTGCAAGAGTAATTCTGTCCAGACTCCCCTCTAGATAGGCAATGATTTAAAGAATTCATGAAGTAACAGTGGCAGTGTAAATAAACAATGAAAAACTAAATAAAGATCACAGAAGACAACACACAGAAAATGTGCACTAAGGAGAGAAAGAACAAGATCAGTGATTCAAAACCTCCTCTGCCTTGTTACGTGCACCCATAAACAGGCGCAACAACAATCTGACAATGCGAAAGAACGGATCCTGACACAAAAATGTAACCACTCAAAAACCTGCCTCCTCAACCTTCTGCCTAAAGGCAAATCTTCCCACAGTGTTTAATTTCACTTTCTCAATGTCTTACACCCCTCAGCTGCATTTCTGCTTTCTGTCGGCTTTCACCCTCTTGTACTAATTGATGCAAGGCAACTTAAGCCAAAAAAACCTGGAGAACTCAAATCGTTGTTTGTTTTTTTTGTTGCTGTTGGGTTTTTTGGGTTTTTGGTTGGTTGGTTGGTTGGGTTTTTTTTAAAGGGAAACAGTGTTACAGCCCTCACTGTGGGGACGGGAGCAGAAATGACCCTTAGTGAATTGCTCCTGACACGTGTACATCCCGAGGCTATGTGCAAATCAATACTTACTGAGCAGCTCAGCACAGATCAGGTTGCAAAATGCAAGAAAAAAAGAAATTGTATCACCCCCTCAAACATACTCTAGTTTTGTATCCCTAAATCAAATGAATCATTTGTTTTTCTTTTTCATTATCGAATCAAAAGGATGCTTTTGACAGCCTTTTTCTCCCTGCTAAGAAACCCCCTCCGCCACAGATCTCCAGTGAAGTTTGCTAAGAATTGAAATACTGGTTACATTTCAAGTGCTTAAAAATTTTGCCATCCTATTACTAGTAGGAGAAATAATTTAAAGCAGACATGGAAGATTCGAAGAAAGCATGTTTTTAAATCAAACATAAAATCAAGAGGTGGCAAAAGAGAAGTCTGAGTGAAAAAAAAAAAAAAAAAAAAAAGAAGTTTTTTAACAACATTCCCAGGGAGACAGAAATCTGTCTTAAGTACCATTTAGAGACACAGGTTTGACTCAACATCACTTGCTCCAAAGACGGTGAGATTGCTTTGTTCTCAAATCCTCAGGCAAGAAAAAAATAAAATGAATAAATGCATATGAAAATGAATAAATAACGCATTACCCAAAAGTCAAATTCTAAGTGGAGAAACCTCGCAAAATGACTTACGGTACCAAAAGACTTGACTAAATTTCTGGCAAGGCCAGAGATAATTCGTATGAAAAAAATGTCAAAATGTTTTGGGTACACAGCCACTACAGGAAGGAAACAAACAGAAAACTGGGAAACACTGTATCAAAACCCAACAAATCGTTGACATCAACATTAGATAAATGACTAGGCATATGTTGAGTCAAACACCCTCAAGATGGTGTGTGAGTCAACTTCTGCAATGAATTTAGCAGAGTTGCTTTCCTATATCAAGCTTAATAAAAATAACCCTCGATTATTCCAGCTAGGTCTGGGTTCCCATTGAATCTCACATGATGCGTGCCCATTCTGGACAGTACCTGAGCTGGAGATTTAAACGTGTAGCAGAGATCCTGGAATGTGATTTTAACTCATCTTTTCTGTATGATGATACCAGATTTATTCTTCCTGCTGCACAATGAAGGTAGTGTTTTTTCTGGGCATTTCCCAAATGTACCCCACTTGCTACAGAAAAATGCAAAGATCCTGCAGGACATTTGCCAGGATCTAGGTCTTAAGTGATCCAGACACTTTTTACATTCAGAAAATAAAATTTTGGGAAAGTAATGCCTCTGACTTCCAGTCTGCACGGCATGACTGGCAAAGAGCTTGCTGACCTTATCATATCTGACCCTTACATGGAGCCCCCATCAGCTCTTAGAGGAACTCCTGTGTCAACAGAAGCCCCCATTAAACACAACCAACCTGGATGATTTTCTGGTTTATTGCATTTTCTAGCTCTATGATGGCTAATAATTTCATTACACAGAGCAATTACATCAGAGCACTGTTGTATGTAACAGAACCTTCCCAAACCTTGTCCATAACATGAAACAAGTCAGGGTTTAAAACAAGGTGGGGATCATCATCACCACCTCTTAAAGTTTGAAAGAAAACCAAAAAGTGTTCTCAAGGTTCTTCAAGTTATGTTTAACTAACAATTGCTTTCCTTCGGATGAATTATATGTACATTCAGTGTGCACTAACAGATATAGGTAAAGTTTATATCACAGTAGAAAGTTTTTTTTTTTTCCTGTTGATTTTCAACCTTTTGATCTAGGAGAGGTAATAAACCAACTATTTCCTTAGTATCTATTGAGGGAAGTAGCAGTCTCCATTTCTCATTGCAAAAAACAAACAAGCAACCTAAGAAAAAAGAAGATTAAAATCCCTACTCTTAAATAGCCTGATGAAACTGAACAAAAACTCTCAACCTTGGGTTTGAGGCCAGGAACCTCTCCTACTTCTGCATCAGGCTCTTTCTCCAATCTATTTTCTAGTATCTACAGCTGGCACAGAATCAGTATGAAATAGAACTTGCACCTTTCATTTCATGTAACATTTCACAAAAACACACCATAATATTTACCTACAGCAACATAAAGAGAACAAGCTAGAAATTAGCAAATTCTCATTTATTTCAGTATGAATTAAAAGCATATCCTTATTATCCATGCATATCTGTGTGTTCACGTGTCTCATACATACAACAGGGTAAGTCTCCCACCACAAACACCTGTACTGGAGACATTTGTGAAGAAACAAGCTTCTTCAAACATAAATACTGTTTTCCCAGAACTGTATCTGCACAAAGACAGGAAGCTCTTCTCAAATATCTGTTACTAAAAGACAAGAAAAAGTAACCAAAATATTGTTGCAGAAGCACAGACAAAGCATAAAAAAATTGTAAGAATCAATGAAAACACAGATCCTGTAAATAAATTTTCCTTTCATTTGCCTTAGTGAACTCATGGGATCCACCACCAACAGATGTCTAAATAAAAGATTAGGCTTTACTTACATTAAATACATTTCCTAAACAAGCAGCATAAATTTTATTAATTTGAACAACCTTTAATTCAAATGCTAAATATATTGTATTTCTGTATCTTTATATAGAGGGGTTCACACAATTGTTTCCTACAGCCCTAATGTTATAACTGTCTGTATTTTCCCACCTGCTTTCTGTGGATCCTGAAAAAAGCTCTTCCCAAAATGACATTTGTCCATGTGAGAAGTCTGAGCTTTCAGAAGCACTATTCACATGGATGCATTTAGGTAACGAGTTTATTAAAGCATACCACCCTCCCTATGACATTTACCTACCAGTCTAACTGCAATGACTCCATCAAGAATGAAAAAAAATATTTAATTTTCTCTTTATCACCTAAAAAGGCACATACCTAGCACAAGAAAGATTTCTACCCCGTATTTTATATGCAAAGCCTTGAGGACCAAATCCAGTGCACTGAAGCACAATGAGAGACGTTCATCACTTGCAAAATTTGGTCCCTTCCAAAGAAAAAGGGTGGGAATAATTTTTTCAAACATTTCTTTCTCCCTTTTGAGCTAGATCTAGAAGGAAGCAATACCTTTCTCTAAAAGCCTCACTCCTCAACTTTCCCCGAGTAGTTTAGGTGACAGGATGCTGATAAACCAGCTAAAATAGCTGATGGGGTGGGGCTCAGGACCTGGGACAGAAGGGACAGGAAGGTCGGGTGCATGGGCACGCCTGGGAAAGCGGCATCCTGCTGGGGCTCCCTGCTGGGGTGGTGGCCACTGCTGCTCCCTGCTACTAGGTAGCAGCCTGCACGTCGCTGTCATGGGGTACGTGCTGACTGGACAACAGCCCAAAGGGTAAGGTGGGTGGGGAGGGGGCATGCAGAAGCATTTTTTTGCAGCAACTCCCTCTATCTTACAAGCCTGATTTCATATTTTTCCATCTTATTCTTAATTAAAAAGAAGATACACTTCATGTTCAAAATATGTATTTTTTGAAGCTTGAATCATTTAGCCTATTAAACCCAAGCCTGTAATATGGGTGTTATTTCTTAAAAACATACAGTAAATGCATTGAATTATTGATAGTCATTAAACAGGAAAAAATTTAAACAGCTCTCAGCTTTTATCAATCATTAATGCAGTTTCCACTTGCACATCTCACTGGGTTGCTATCATATAGCACAGAGCAAAGAGTACAAATCCTGAAGGCATGAATTCATTTTCTCTTGATGCAGAGTAAAAATATTCTTGGCAGCAGGAGAGAGGCTAAAACATGAACCAGAATGGTTGAAAGGAGGCTTCTGTCTTCTGCAGTAAACAGGTAGCAATAAGAGGGAGGAGCAATCTGAGGCACCAAAGCCCATGCACTTCTGCTGTAAGGGCCAGTAACAACGTCATCAATCACCTCCAACACCTGGCAGCAGTTACAGCCAGCCCAGTAGTGTTTACAAATTTGATCCCTCTTTGAAATACATGTTAATTCAATGGCATGGGGGGAAAACAAGGAGCATTGGGGTGAATAGTAAAGCATCCAGCAACTTGAGCTAGATGAAGATTTCACCCCTAGCTGCTCACCAGCTCACAAGCCAGTGAAACCGATAACGTGCAGAAAACCCCAGCTTGTCACACTGACAACCTGAGCTCAGAAAAGTGACGGAGACTGGGACAGTCTCTTGAAGCTATTATAAACCTTTACTGGGGCAAGTTGTGACTAGAGCTCATGCTTTCAGCAGGTCTGAGTGACTCATGTCAATATGGGCAATCTGGAGACAGATGCCAGTCGGTGGCACCTTGCCTGGCTGCAATAGGCCGGCTACCAGCGAAGAGAAGTAACATCCCATTTTTTGTCCATTTTATGCATGGACTGAAGACCTGTCTTACTAAACTGCTCTCTTAACTTTCATCCCTGGCAATTTATTAACATTCACTACTTAAAAATGCAACAAAGAAAGAACACAATCCATGGCGACAAGTCGGGTATGATTGCAGCATGCAAGGACCTATCTGTCGTACCTCTACAGCAGCAGCCGTAGGTGAGCCATAGCCATAAAAATATCAATGCAAAACACACAAACACCAGCTCTGGCTAGATATTCAGACAGTGAAACCTTAGCCCTGCAGCAGCCCTGCTCCTGGAACTCAAATTAATTCGTTTTAAACTACCTTGTGTCTGTTTAAATGAGCTGTAATAATAGCTCTGGAGGAAAGTGCAGACACATCCAGAAGCTAAACACAATGTTGAAGACTGCTCGAGAAATGTGTGCCCACACCCAGAGTCCACTTAGAAACTACAAGCAGGAAAAACTCATCATAATCCAAGTGTTCCACTCCCAACGATGGCTTCAATTCCTTCAAGAAAGCATCTCTGTCCACACAGAAAAAAATGGATGTTAGAGATTAGGAAAAAGTACAAAAAGAAGCATTGTCTGCAACCAAAATCTAAGTCCTGCAGAGGTTAGTATTTTTTCCTGAAAACGATTCAAGAATGCACTGAGTCGAACAACTAGATAATGCCAAATGTTGATACGAAAGCAGCCAGGAAAAGCTGTAGTCACTGGAAAACATTTTCTAGCCTGACTGTTTACAGGCATCTATGTTAGAAAATACAAAAATATTTATTTCCAACCATCATTAGTGCAAATCTACATCATGTTAAAAAAAAAGTCAATTAAGACACATATCTCATTATACTGAGTCCCAAGGAAGAAGGTAGCACAGTATTTAAAGTAATAAATAAGCTATTACACCACTGAATTTATTTCATCATATATCAACAAATTAAATAATTCACAATGCATTTCAATACTAATCCTTATCTATAATACAGAATTGTAAGAATAATAGCCCACACTATGAATGCAGCATACAACCAGCAGCAGCTTTCACACTGGCCCAGGAACCAGTCTCAGGCTCAGAGAGAAGATGCCTGCCTGTCGTTCAGGCCATAAGCAGGGTGCTACCTGCCAAGAGAAGGGAAATGGGAATCACTGGCAGGAGGTGCTTGGGCCAGCTCCACAGCTGCCTGCATGAAGCTGCTGCTGCAGCTGAAGGAAGCACAGGCTGAGCATCCAGCTTTGCCAGGCTGGCAGACCCTCCCCACCACCATGGCCTTGAGGTGAGACAACGAAAAGGGTCTGTTTTGGGTGGGGGGGGTGTGTGCATGCAAAAGTATTCATAGCTTGAAGCACATCCTTCTTGCCAAACGTTTTCTTTTTTTTTTTTTTTTAAAGTATGTGATGTTTTGGGTTTTTTAGACCACTTAAGTTCCCATCTCTTCCCTACACCCCACTGAGAATGTTCATTTCAAGCAGCTACAAGTGCTGTTAAATTTTTTCTGGCCTGTAAAGCACATTAGCCTTCCAAAGAAGTATCTGGAATTTTTATTTTGAAGCCACAGTCTGGATCTCTAGCGAAGAGATGTGGAGGGAGCACACAAGTCCCTAGCATTTTTCATTCCTAACCAACACAAGGCTTGTATATGACAACATAAGCAAGGGCTACAAAATAAACTCAAATCCCCAAACAGAATTCTCATGACAACTGCAGCTATGTCTAACAAACAGCAACTCTGAACTAATAGTTAAAGCCTTTTGAAATCTCCTTACTGTTTGTAAGGAATACTTTATCAGGGAAGAGAGATACATCTGTAGTACAGAACTGCATGTTTAACTGGACCAGCACAGATCCACACTCAGGGTTTAACTATTTGACTTCCGATAGTTTCAGAGACAGGACCTTTCTGTATTGGATAGCTGGGTTTTATACAGCAATATCGGTGTGTACTCACCACCCACCCCTCTTTGTTTTTATAAACTGATTCCATGATAAAAGTCATTTAAAATAACAAAGCCGAACAACTGTCAAACTACCACTAATATGAGCCTTCAAACAGGTTTCCATTTCATAAATCATTTTGGTGATCTAGTTTCACACCACCCCAGGGAAAGTTACACGCATAACAGAGAAAATTCACTAACAACATGCAGAGATCATTTGGCAACAATATCGCTACCAGTAAAGACCTGTGCAGTGGCACCATGATTTCAATGCATTGCATATGCAGGACAGAAGAGCTATTTAAACCAAATGCATTAGCTCTAGGCTTGTAAAATCATCAAAAGAGAACCAGTTCTGCTTCAGGTGCTTGGTCATCTACTCCTCCCTGAACCAGCACATAGCGGGCATGAGGAAGATAAGAGAGCATTAGTGGTGGGTACGAACTTGCCCCTTTTGCTGGAAAGTAATTTCAATAATTTTCAAAATATTTGCTAATGACCCCAAGGGTTCCGATAATGAACCCAAAGGTTCAGAGACCTCAAATATGGAAGACATTACTCTGTTAGGTGAAACTTTTTCACGTCTCCTGCTCAAAGATAGTGCTAGGAACATCATTATTATTTTGTAGACTACACATGTTTTCAGGTATTTATTACATTTATGCTTCCTATTATTTTGTAATAATAACCTACATTTAAACTACAGATATTTTCTTTGCATCTTAATAAAATGAATTCTCTTATTCTGTTCACAAGTTCTGATGTTTCTTTCCTCTGTCACAGACTTCTGCTATCAGTGGTCAATGGATGAGACTGAGCTTTAGTCTCCCAGAGGAGAGGAAAAAAAAAATAAATCAGTGAACCATGATCTGGGTGTGCGTATATAGTGGGCTGTATTTTCTACCTCTAGCACATTTCCTTGTCCTGAAGCTCAGATGGTCACAAATAGCTCTTAGTCAATACTTTTCCTCTGGAAATTCATCCAAGAGCTAATTTCTCATTACAAGAAATTCAGCATCAGGAATTTAATCAGCAACCAAAGCAGAGGGGCAAAACAACTGTCTCCAAAGGGCTCTTTACAAGAATGACATCCTGAATGAAACTCTTATTACTGACAACTCTGATATTCCTACAACAAACACTACACCACTACACTATAGCTGCAGTGTATCAATGCCTAATGCAGTATTATACAATTAATGACTTAATACTATATATTCCTCATGCTCCAAAATCAGAGGCTTTCCCATAGCTCGTATTTCCCATGTGAATTCTTTCCTCCTTTCATCAAACAATCTGAAATACTTTCAAATAGAATAGAAGTTGAGCAAGAAGTATTTACTAAATGGTTATCTGAAGTTATCAACTAAAGCAAGTATTTCCATAATAATTGCAGTTATAGCTAATGTGAAATGTAGAACTAGAATTCCTGTAAGAAGGCTTCAGCTGAGCTTCTTCTGTGAACTGTAGTCAAGAGAGGTCATTCAGGACTGAGGAAGGAGGTAACTGACAGAGCAGTAAGACCTCCACATGACTATCAGGTAACCAACTGTCTTTCAGCCAGAGGCTGCAAGTCTGCAAACAGCACCATGGTAGGAATCACTTGACTCCCCTGGGCTTTGTACAAGCCAGTTGGCAAAAACAAGGCATACAAGGTTGATGCTGCATCTCCCATTTGGTCAATCCTTACTTTCACATGTCAGCAGTAATGTCTTAGAAATACCAGCTGCAGTTTATATTCTAAGAATTTCAATTAACACAGACCAGAACCATTGCATGTCCCTGAAACTTGCACACAAAATCCGTGGCTATTTTTGATTATACCACCTGCTCCCTGCTTCCCCAGCCAGCATCCCCACATACTTGTCATGCAGCATCCCACACAACCACCAAGGTCTTGAGCAGGTGGGACAGAGACAGTCAATGGGTTTGTCACCAAAGTATTGGAGACCAGTTTAGAATACAAAATTTAAAAGCTGCATTAGCTACAGGTCCTCTGTTTATGCTGTGTGTCAAGAGCTAAGTCAATAGAGAATGTTAGATAGAGACGGGAACATTTTTCAACATTACCTATGTGATTTAGAAGGCTCAATCTCACTGTGTCTAAATCATTTACATGTATTGAAAAGCTACTTCTGGCTTTTTTTTTGTTATTCTATTAGATGTAACTACAAACTATTACCCTAAAATTTATGCACAAACATCACTTGTCAATAGGATGGTAAGAAGTAAAGAAAAGGTGCAATTTTTACCAGTCAGACTGTGAGAGAATTTCCCATCACACTGTGGCACGTATGCAAAGCTTCTCAGCAACTTGTTCCACAACAATGGATTTGCAGAGCAAGAACTGAGGGGATTATTTGATTCAGCATCTAGTCAAGTGGCCAATTCCTTCAGCAATCAATACTAATCAGCAAGCTAAAGCCTTGTAAGAAAAAATCAGACAGAATCTGAATCCTTCCTGCTGCAGCAAGCAGGGCTCTGAGGCCTTATGGTCCAACACAGACATCTCAGCCACTGCAATTTTGAAAAATGAATTTTACCTGGGGTTTAAAATACACCCCATGCTTCTTTCCAAATGCCAAAACACATGAAGAAAAATACATACATACAACTTGGGTGTAATATAATCTCTTTATTACTTTGCACTTCAGCTGTGCAGAAAAGACTTTAAAATGAGCACAGGGGACCAGGGAATAAGAGCAATACATTTTCAAGCAAAACACAGGCCATCTTCACACACACCATTCTGCATTAATAACATCAGGAATTTTGCTTTTTCCTATTATTCATATATTTCAGAAGGAATTATTAAGATATATGAATTACATAGCTATGACAGTATGCATGGGAAAAGCTGACTGTCAAAACTTTAACATGAACTTCTGAAAAAAACAGCACCTTTGGGGTCCTTAGGAAAACAAAACAAACAAACAAAAACCACTCAAGCAAAAACCCTCACAAAAGGCATTTAGGCTAGATTTTCGAATTCCCCTTCTGTTCCGTTAAAGCCCATGTTTCACACCCTTCTACTTCCTTTGATATCATATTAAAACAGAAGTCTTCAGATGATCAAGCAGACCAGAGGGCCTTTGGCAGCTGTTAAGACCTAGCATTCTGAGTTGTGTTTTAACAAACCTGTGAGCCCTTGCTCGTCTATCTTTAAAAAGCAGAAAGTACACAAATCTGTTTTCCCTTCCATTATACGGTCACTCCAAATCCCACTGCAATTACTAAGTAATCCTTGGCATAGCTGTATGAAAATGACCAAACCTACGTTCAAAGAGAATAAATTGGCAGGCAAGCCACGCTGACGAGGTGGAGGGGGAGAGCTGGGAGCGCAATGTTTCCAGGAGTGCCACACACTTGGACGACAGGGCAGAAATGGGACAATGCAGTGAGCTGGTAGAACAGAACGGCTTGTCTATGTTTATCAGTGGACAGCTTGCTTGGATAACAGGAAGCATAATGACTTCAAGCTGTAAGAGTAGCCAGAATCAGAAGGAAAAGTACTAGGGTTTGGGATTCCTAGAAAACAGCTGAAGAAAAAGAGTGACTCGTAGCTGTGGACTGTTCTGCAGCAATAAGTCTGGCAATGAGGAACAGCTGGGCAAATCTGAGACCAAAATACCAGCTTTCCCAGAAATTCACCATCAGACCCAGCAGAGTTTGACACACTGACAAAACCTGGATTTTTGTATTTTAAGTAAAGATTTAGGAACAACTCAGACATGTATTTAAGTTACTGTGAAAAATATACGACCAGATGGTAAATGCTCTGTGCTGAGGCCCTGCTAATCTGCTAGCACACCCAATGCTCAGTTCTGGGCCCTACTCTTCATTCACCAAAACATACAGCAGTTGTTCCCAGCAGACAAATCATTTCTTCCACAGCCCTTTTAAGATTGCAGACAAGTAAATATAAATGTGTATACATTACAGATACATTTGTGTTTTCAAAAGTTTAATATATAGCTATACTTTGTACCTATTTCCATGCATTTGCTATATAAATTCACACTTGTTTATGCAGAATAAAAGCTCAACATTTCAGAAATGACCAAGTTACAGTTTTTGCACTAGGCAATGATGATTAAAAACCGAATATTTCATAGTAGTGAATCACACTGCCAAGTCTCTAGAGACCAGAGCAATTTGAATTGGCATAAACGAGTATTTCCCAGTCTTCTGCTGATTCTGTAATGAGTTATCTTCCAGTCCTGCCAATCATTTCTCGGAAGGCAGCCCCACTCTCCAGCTCTTTAGCTTTATTCACCGCTCACAAGTGCTGGGAAGGCTATGTTTGCTTCCACAAGTGCAACTGCTGCTGTCTCACAACAGCGGCTTGTCTATGCTTTGGCCCTTTTGTCAAAGCCATCCATGCACGTCCTCAGCACTCTCATGACCCTTTTCTGCACAGAGCCCATTCTCCCATCAGCTTTTATCTTCCCAAATCACCAAATAAAATAACTTCCAGATCAGCAATGATAGAAAAAGAATGCAAACAAAGCAGTTTCAATGCGGGTACCCACATTTAAACTGGCTGTCCTCTAGACGCAGACCGCGAGCCTTTTCATGCCAGCGGCTGTGCCAGCGAAGTCTCTGGAAGCCTTCCGCCCTCAAATGCCAACATATTCCCCTGATGATACAAGTTTAACATCATAAGATAGGAAAGGAGCTGCTACATGCAGGTTAGAGCTGATGAGCAACAGGTAATGACTGGAGCTGTGCCAAATTTGGGTTATTCCAGCTTTTCTCTTTTTATGAAGGTACATACGGTTTCACACATTTAAGTTTCCTTTTGAGTTTACTGTGAAATTACCTGAACTTCAACCAAAACTGTGCCAAAAAAGCAGAGTTGCAGGAACTTGTACGGACTTGCCTGAATGGCACAAGAACATTCTGGCAAACGTGGATATACTTTTGCTTGGGGGTTCAAACAACTACACTTGCAGGTAACAAAAATGGATAGGAGGATAAACTGTAGACTACTAAACTCAGACTATTTATTCTTCCAAAAACTGACATGACATTGCCAGTCTGCTTTATAGAAATACACTAATTCTGCAGTTAATGAAGTAAAAAGTTTTGTTTCTGCATTAACACAGACAAGACACATTTTGCTGATACCTAAGCTTTAACTTTTTTTTTTTTTATTCTCCCACAGGTCCTCAGCCTCTAGTTCTAGCAGAACATTTTATTTTTACCTTAAAATGACCTTATTTAGGAGAGTATTCAAACTGCTGACAAGACACACTGCTTCAAGCTGGCATCCTCCCTCCTATGGCCATCAGTGCATTTTTATTATCACACAGCTGTTGTGTTTTAGCTTTGTATTTGGCCACTTCTTAAGGACTTCAAGCACAAAACCCAAGGTTCAAAGACTATAGGCCAAAGAACCCAAACAGTGATGAAAAGCACAGAAATGTTTTGGTTTAATAAGATGTAACAGGTGTCATCAGATTATGAATACAGAGACCCTGAGTGTATACATAGTCCAGTATGTTGGCCCCAATGGTTGAAATAAAAAAAATGAAAGAAAACCAAAGGTCTTTTGACTCATTTTAACAACACCAATGTCAGCCTGTAAAATCACTGTGTTGAGTAAATGAGTTACCAGCAATTTAAGTTTTTGTTCTGGAATGAAGAAACAAAAAAAAGGGGAACTTGCAATGGAAATTATAGAAGTAATAATCTAGTAATAGAAAGTCAACAGCATTTTTAATTTATGCCAGCTCCCAGCCCCCCAAATGCTAACAGCTGTTCATTAATCCATCAGTTCTGAGGCCCCACAAGCTACCTCTCCTCCCTGTGACTCCAGCTGTGTGGAGAGGAAGCACAGGTGCTCTCTGAAGGATCACATCACTAAAACTGTTTTCAATCCCCTAGGAGCAGTGGTCTTGCTCCACCTTTTTTATTAATAATATTATTTTGAAGTCACACACAAAATGGCCCTTGATCAAATTTTCAGAAGTTGAAACTTCAGCAACACCCTGGGAGAAAGCCTGAAATGCCTAAATAAATCAAAACCACACAGAACTTGTATCCAACAGAGCTCTGTTGTCCATTTCCTGACACCTTTTATCTACCCAACAAATTACAACCAATTAAGTCCTTTGCAAAGAAACTTTTCTGTTTATGGTAATGCTGAAGGGGCGGGGTGGGGAGTAAGAGCTAGGAAGCATTATTCCAAATGTATTAAAATAATTAATCCATCCACAAACACCAAACACCACTGGAAATGGCCTTGGGTTTCTCCAAAGGACTTTAGTTGTGTTATTGTATGTAATTACAGTAATCAAGAGTTCCTAACCAGGTTCTGCAAACGTTAGGTCAGTTACAATAAAGGAACTGGAGTCTTTCCTGCAACTTAGGTCCTTCCTTCCACTAACTGCAAGAATGCTAAAAAAAAGAGCTCAGCTTCTCCATAGCCACACATCGAAAAAAATGAGCAAAGTCAAAAGGTAACTCGACTTGCAACCCTGAAACACTGCTTCCAGAATTTATAATTTTGAAAATGTGAAGCTAATAATAAATAAGTACTTGGAACCTTTATCATGCTTTCCCAATTCTAGTATCTCCTCACTGTTAGTCTAAAGCATTTTGCTTTCAAATGATAAGAACTTTATCTTCCTGAGAAATGCCTTTATTAAAAACCATTTAGCACCTGGTGATTCAAATGAGCTTTATTTTCCTCATAAGGAAACTCTGGTGACATTGCTGAATCCACAGACACTTAAATGTTAATCTAATGGTCAAATCTAAAAACACTTTCTGAAAAAGGTGAGTTACCATTGAATGAAAGCAGATTAGATGCTCATTTTATAAAGGCCTTGACTCACAGTATTTCATAACTAATCAAGCAACTATGTCTTTCTTGAAGAGATTTCAACCTTTTGAAAGAGAGGCACAGAAGAGGAAAGTGAATCATGACAACTTGCCCCAGCAGCCGGTGAGAGAAGGAAGCCCACACTTTACTGTTCCACTCCTGCTGCGTCCCTCACGCTGCTTGGCTGCGCGGTGGTAACGGCACCGTACAGCGTCAGAATCCAGGGCTATTTGTTGTGCTCTCCCAGACAGACTGCAATCATCTCTTGGACAGAAATAATGCATTTTGATGCACATAACCCATGACTCAGGTAACCTCCACTGCTTTTTAGATTTTCCTGAAAGCAGATCCTCAAAACCCTACAACTGAATCAGGGCTAAGGAGAAGGGCAGAAAGCAGTAGCAGCACATCTTGCAGGACAAAGAAAGGTGTTGCAGAATAAACTCCTTGTTTATCCCTGCACTCTGTTTAATATGGGCCTTTGTCCCAGTCTAAATTCGAGTGAGCATTATAAAATATTAACAAATACTTTTCGAAAGACTTTTTAAGCTCTCACAGAAACTTCTATGAATCTCATGGTACAGCACTTAAGCACCAGTGAGCAGGTTGTGAGTCCCAAAACAAAGCTAGCTTATTTAAATAGAATGACTGTGTATGATTTCTGATTACTCTGGATTAAGAATCCAGAAAAGTGTTTTGCTACAATGGTATACCCTGAAATTAAGGGACAGCTGCAGAATTAAGCATTCACTGAAATGCTCTGCTGGGTGGAACAACAGCTACATAATTATATATATTAAATTAAAGACAAACAAAAACCCCCAACCCAAACAAACAATCCCCCCCCCATACTGTCCATCTTTTTCACTACAAGTAGCATTCGTAAGCAGATCACCAGATTTCAGTTCTTGACTTCTTGCCAGAGAGCTTTTGCAGTATGTTTCTCTCGAAAAAACTTATCTCTGAAGGTTAAAACAAGCTTGACAATAATAGTCAGATGGCATTTATCTGCACAACAAACTCAGTTACAAACCATCAATATTTATCAGACATAACCTCAAGCCCTCTTCCAAGTTACAACAAGTTATATAAATTAATCTTACTCAAGATATTCATCAACATATTTTCTAACTTTAATATCAATACAACAACACACACCAAGTACCCCATGTCATCAGCTGCTTTCTGTACCTTAATTTTATATTTAGCTAAGCTAACAAAATTAATATTCTAGCTTCTTTTCTTTTCTCACGCTTAAGCTTCAAGGTAAAACTCTGTCAAGTTAAAAACATAAATAGTAAGTTATTACTAAGATGTAGAACTCACATAGATCAGAGGAAAACAAAGCATTTGCCGCATAAAATGCACTGGATGTTTTTAAAAATGCAACAAATTTGGAAAGAATGTCCAGTTACAATGCAAACCTTTGGATCTTCCAAAAAACAGCTGGGCAAATATTTGAGAAAAACTACAGCAAGTGATACCTTTAGAAAGAAAGAATATATTTTAATAGAGGTCCTTAAAACTTCAAGATCGAATTGTACAGTACTGTGATATTTTCACCAGCAGTTATGTCACTACATGAAGAATGCAGAGCCACAAACCAAGTTCACTGGTTTCCCTCAAGCCCAAAATGAGACAAGCATGATATACTTACAAATTCCTGCTCTACTTCTAAAATTCTTCTGCCACCAGAGATTCTCCTATCCCGACTTCCTGTTAGGGGGCACAGAGGCTGTGATATAAGCAAGCCAGCAGAACACCTGAGGGTTTTCAAAGTTTAATTCAGCAGCTGATGATATTTAAGCATATGGTCAATGTAAGCACTTTCCTGAGTAAGGACAAAATTAACATGTGCTTGACTGAACTTGAGCTCAAGCAGACTTAAAATTTAACTCAAAAGTGGCTGAATTAACAGTCACACAAAACAGACCTAAATATACTCCATCTCTTTATGCATACTTAGTTTTTAGTTTTAAGCAAAACACTCTGCCCTTTCTTTTTAGAGGTTACCACCAACATTCACTGATTACCCCTACTGATTTAATGCACAAATATTTTAGAAGGGAAGAACACACTCCTCCCGAAGATGTGATATTGAGGATTTACCTCAAAGCAAATGGCTCAAAGACAGCAATACTCACTTCACTCTTCCTGCCCAACACAAAGACTGCAATCTCTGAGAAGTTTCTTCCACAAGAAACAAATCCAATCAACCAACTATATTATTCTAAGCAGTTTTAGGATAAGCTTTACTCATTTAGTATCACAGTAAATCTTATTAAAGGCATAAATAATGAACTTTTGCCCAGTTCTGATCCTGTAACTGAAACACCCTGAATGCATGCCTCAAGACATCTAAAAATACAGTATGTACATACTTCTTTTTTTTAAAATACAGTATATGGCAGCACACAGTGACTCAAGGACAACACCCTTATTGTGCAGTGTCAGTAAGCTCAGTGAAACAATTTAGACAAATATGTGTTATCTTCTGCTCATCAATGATGATAATTTAACAGTGTTCGTCATTCCTGTAACACAGAGAAAACTAAAGCTAAGTTTCAAGACCAATGATTACCTGATGTATTTTCAAAAAGAAACAAGACAAAGGCAACTTCCTCTTATTCCAGCCATTTTCCTTCACGGATAAATCTGAATTTTTGAAAGCTCCATCGCTTTGCTTGTTATTACTTTGTCTTTCCATCTCAAAAAAAGATATGAAAATCGGTTGTAATTCAAGGCTAATTCAGTTTCTAATTAGTTTGGAATCTTAATGGCTCTGATCCTATAAGTTAAAATTAATTTTTATCATGTCTGATACTTCACGGATGTGTCATGTTCTTGCTAATCTGGATCAGCACTTTTGGCAAAATTTTATTATGAATAGAGTACTATGGAGAAATGTCAAATATCAGATCCTGTGACAATGCACCAGAGAGCAAACATGAAAATAAAGCAGCTCAGCTGCTTCAAGGGATAGAAGTTTTCTTCACAAAAGAGAATTAGGGAAGACAACCCCTGTTCAAAATTCTACGTCAGGTTGTCCTTTGACTTTAGAAAGGGAGAGAAATATATATCAATTCAAAGCTGTTCATTCTAACCACTTTTCTTAGATGCTGCTCTTGACAACTACAAGTAAAACAGAACAGAGATCCTCTTTATTCTTATACTTGATTTTGAATCAGTTGCATTCTACAGAATAGCACAGGCAGATTAAAAGAGGATGAAATATACGTTCTACTGAAGCAAGTTTGGTTTTCTTGACATGATGGGTCTATTTGTTGGAGCTGTCTAATTGGTAGTGAATGCACTGAACCCAAGGAAATGCAAAATTTTGTACTCCCATTATATTATACTCTCATCTTCCATCAACAGCACCTGCTTTAAAAGCAGCTTCAAATTTGCTCTAGTCTGAGCAATTAGACTTGAGTCCATTTTAAGGTGCAAGGATGTTCTCAACTGATTGGTACCGCCTCAGTGTAGCAGTGGGTGAGTGCAGTGGCAAACCACTTTGCCTTTGAAGTTTCTTTCCAAGATGTGACCAAGCCAGCTGATGAGGCACCTGTTCATCAGCCCAAAACCATCACAAGGCTTGGCACCACATTCAGTATTTCCAGAAAGGAAGCCAGATATTTATTAATATGGATAGAAGTAACCAGACAAATGAACATAGGTCTAGGCAGTATAGATGCATATTCCACATCACCCTTCATCAGACCTACCTCAAAGGGATGATGCTCAACCAAAGAATCACAGAATCAACTGGGTTGGAAAAGACCTCTGAGATCTTCAATCTATGACTGAACACCACCTTGTCAACCACACCATGGCACTGAGTGCCGCATTCAGTCTTTTCTTAAACACCTCCACGGATGGTGACTCCACCACCTCTCTGGGCAAGCCATTCCAATGTCTAGTCACTCTTTCTGTGAAGAACTTCTTCCTGATGTCCAACCTAAACTTCTCCTGGCACAGCTCCAAACTCTGTCCTCTTGTTCTGCCACTGGTTGCCTGGGAGAAGAGACCAATTCCTATCTGGCTACACCCTCCTTTCAGGTGGTTGTAGAGACCAATATGGTCTTCCCTGAATCTCCTCATCTCCAGGCTAAACAACCCCAGATCCCTTAGCTGTTCCTCACAAGATTTGTGTTCTAGACCCTTCATCAGCCTTGTTGCTCTTCTCTGGACGCATTCTAGCAGCTCAACATCCTTCCTGAACTGAGGGGCCCAGAACTGGACACAGCACTCGAGGTGTGGCCTCACCAGTGCTGAGTACAGGGGGATGATCCCTTGGCCGGTCCTGCTGGCCACACTATCACTGATTCAGGCCAGGATGCCACTGGCCTTCTTGGCCAAGAGGGCACACTCCTGGCTCATGTTCAGCCTGCCAGCAATCAGTACCCCAGGTCCTTTCTGCCTGGCCACTGTCCAGCCATTCTGCCCCAAGCCTGTACTGCTTCAGGGGGTTGCTGTGGCCAAAGTGCAGGACCCAGCACTTGGTCATGTTAAACCTCGTATCACTGGATTCAGCCCATCCTTCCAGCCTGTTCAGGTCCCTCTGCAGAGCCCTCCTACCCTCCAGTAGATCAACACTCCCCCACCAGCTTGGTGTCCCCTGTAAATTTTCCTCCATATCAACGCACTGAGAAACTGGAACCTATAAGCATTACAACTGGGGTTATAAACCTGAGCTCCTGTTTGCTGCTCTGGCATGCCCTGAAGCCCATGAAAACATCCACTTGAAGTATTGTACAGGCCAGAAATTTGACTGAGAGATTTTAACTCTACTGAAATTTTCATGCCATGCTGAAGTCTAACTTCACATACTCTGGGTCCACATCTCTGCAGCAGACTGCATACAGCGACCTTCTGCTTTTCTAACAAAATCACTAATTCTAAAAGAATGGTTTCACAAACTCCTACAAAAGGAAAGCAAGCGGACAAGCACAGGCACTCAGTCTAAGCTGAATTTGTTATTATGAACTGGACTCCATGGTTTCTTTCACATAACACTCAACCAACTGTATGGTTTTACAAGGTGCCAGAGGAATGTATTTCCTGTTATCTGAAACACATCACTTCTGAAGCGCATGAACGACAGTTTGTGTCAAGTTTCTACAATAAACTAAGAGGGCTGTCAAGTCTGATGGCATATTAGTTTGTCACTTGTAACAGGCAAAGCTGTGTGAGCAGATTAGACAATGCTACATAATTTAATAATTTTATCATGTATTCTACTTGACATTACCAGCTATTCCTCATGATTTCATCTGCCTATGAGACTGCGAGCCAGATGCAGAGCCTTTTTGCTAAAATGAATATTGTCTATCCACACGCAAACAACACTGTCTAACCCATAAAAGGCAAGCTTGGCTTTCAACACCAAACAAAACCCCTTCAACTTTAATTCCTAAAAACTTACACAGAAAAAAAAAACCACCAAAAAAACACCAAAATTAAAAAAAACCCCAAACCCAATTAAAATCATACCATACCAAATCAAGTACATAATATATAGAACAAGATATAGAATATAGAATACAAATATATAGAAATCCTATATACACAGACACCTCTATACATGCATAGTTACCATGAATTAAGGAAATAGATGTTTTCCATGGGTAGAACAAGGGGACGTACCTACAAGTAAACCAGCAACAGTGTTTCAAAAAGTAGCAGCACATTGGCCACATGCTTGTGTTTGCAAACATTGCAGCTTACTTTCCAAACACAGCTCCCAGTTCTAAGGCTCCATAGAAGGTGGGAACAGACAAGAAATGAAGTTTAGGACCTTGGGAGGAGTTAAAGACACACTGAGCGAATTACTTAGAATGAGAATTAAAATGCTCCCTGGAAATACTGTTTCATAATGCTTTACTCTGCATATTACTAATTTCAAAATACAGAAGGGATAAAAATGAAAATATTTTGCTCCAATTCTTGTGCACTTGACACATCTCTGCAGGTATTCAGTATGAAAAACTGCATTTCCACAGATAAAAAAAATCCCAAGGGGGCAAAATGGGCCAAAAGCTTTTGCTCAAACTTTTGTTAGTTAATTGCAACTCACAGAATTGTAGCTAAAATGGCAGCAAATACAAGAGTGTGGATAAGGCATTAGCCAAATCCAAACCACTGAAAAAGCACTGGGTTATGCTGAAAAAAGTCCCTCTAAGTCTGGTATCTGTCCATAGAGAATCAGCCTATCAAATTTTTAAAGGGCATTTCTTTTAACTAAACTCCTGTAATATATTTTATGCAGAGTTACACTACTAATGATTTCCATGGGATTTCATGCAGGAGAAGTACCAATTACATCTCCCCTGTAAGAATCTGTGGAGGTAGAATGAGGGACAAATCACTATGCTTTCAAGGCTTTTTTATAAAGCACCTGCACGCTCACTTTGCTCATGTCAAAAATCCAAACAAGAAAAGCAGTTTCCTCCAAAGTTTGCTGAGATCACGAATTACCAGTAACTCTGTACCAGGAGTTATGCCCTCCCCTGCACCAGCAGCTCAGAGTGTACACCCTGCTCCCACACTGCTTGTAAGCAGCTTCAACTCCCTCAGCCACCTTTGGCCCAGAGCCACCCAAAGCTATTGCTAACGTGATGCAGTCAGAAACTTATCCTTACAATGGGCAAAGGGCTTGTTTTCTGTTTCTAGAAACCTCATTTTGTTTTAAGAAGTGTGAAGAGAGAAAAATTCACATCCCAACTTTGTGAACACGTAAATCAGCATAGCCATAATGAAAACTTGTGTTCCTCAGAACTCGTAAATGCAAAGTGTTCAAATTCAAATGTTCTTATCAGTATTTACTCTTAGCAAACTAGTTGGTTTATTTTTCCCTTATGTTGCAGATATTTGTGTCACTTTCCAGCTGTTTATGTAATTCTGATTTAAATCAGGGTTGATGGCAATTTACAACATCCCAATTTGATTTTTTCGAGTAACTGCTCTAGGAAGTCTTTCAAATGGGTTATTCTGAAGATATGGATAATTCCCGACTTACTAAGCAGTTTAAAACAAAAACATGACAAAAAAGATTCAGGACTGGAAAAGCCACTCACCTAGTTCCCCTGATGCCTCCCCAGTATTGGTAGTTAATCAGGATACTGAACAACTGCCTTGCAATAGTATTCAGGCAAGTTCCTTGATGATTAGTTCTGCTTCCAGTTTCCACCTGAAGTTATTACCATGACTAATAAATCACTAACTGGATAACAGGTGATCTCATACATTTCTGATGCGATGCACCAACGTATTTAAAAGTGAACTTGCCTCTTCTTTTAACCTCTATCTCTACTACTAAACATTAAAAAGGTGCAGCTATCATTTCAGTCACCACCAGAAACTGTAAGGAAGACCACATATGTAGTGAACATAAGAGACAGAAGTGACAGAAATTGATAAAAACTTCATCACATGGCTGACACCCCATATATCAAAGCCCTAAATCTCATTCTCTGCTTGCCTCCAATTTCCATCAAAGCCTGCCAGCTGCACATTTATTGAGAAGTTTGTGATCTGACAGCTACTGTATTACCAACATTAATGATGCATCAGTCTCCAGAATTACTGGGGAAACAGTCCAATTGATTTTATTATTATACAGAGTTCCTCACATTTCATTTCAGGCAGCTTCCTACCACAAATTTTAGCAATAACTAAAAACGCTACACAGCTGATGCACAAAATGCTAGGGCGAAAGATGGTTACCACAGCTTCATGCCACTCCATTCTCCCTCCAGGAGAGCTCCAAATCACTCAGACACCACTGGGTAACCCATGAGTTATTGGTCCATAACTAAAAGGGCTTACACATTATGGGGTGATAAACAGTGCAGCACTAATATTCACTGATTTGCCCATGAAAGCTACAAACAGACACATGATGTTATAAGCTCCCAAAAAAAGCAGTTTTCTCAAAGTCTTCTAAATCCCTGCTCTTGACACTCAGTAAAAATTCCCCCAGGGCAGTGGTGGGCAGGGGGGCAGGCAGAGATAACTTTCAAGATATTTCTATACAGACTGAAATTATTTCCACAGGTACGATAGAGAGAGCATGTTTTCTTTGCAGCAAATAGCCCACTTTAGGCTGTCCTTTTCATCCTAGAAAGCGTTCTTCACTTAAACAAACAATTAACAATCACAGACACTAAAAAGATGCAATACAAGAAATCAAGCTTAGAGGGACGTTTTTGAATCATGACCAAATAATTTAAATGTATACATAACTTGGAATTTTCAATATCAGTTAGGAAAGGATCCCTATGACATATCCAGCATCCATTTCCAGCAGTCCCCAAAGTTACTATGCTTTTTTGTTTGTTTGTTTTTGGGTTTTTTTTACAAACCTGGCTACAACACCTAGCAGAGAATGCTTCCTGACACTTTTCAGGTTTGAAAGAGAACACATAAATGCTGTCATAGTTTCAAGGTTCCATATCTCTGGGGAAGGGGTGGGGGGAGGGTAAGCAAGAGAGAAATACAGTTTTCCTTCTCTATTTTTAATCTCTTAACTTCAACTTTTCCAAAGGTCACGAATGAAATATTTTTAAGCACTTGTATCAACAGTGGTTTACTCACTTCCTTGGATAGACAAGGTCTGCAGCATAGTGACAAGAGAAATACATCAGATGGAACAAACAAGAACTGCCGCCAAAGTAGAATGAGATCCCTTCACATTTCCCTTTTTTAACTTGACAACAGCAATTCAGTGATGGGGAGTTTTGTAAGAAATGAATTTGAGTTATTAGAGGAGATAGACCTTCAAACGGATCAATAGGAATGCTTTAAAAAACCTGCTACAGAAAAGGTACTGTATCTGCTTCTATACAAACTCCTCACCAACTCCATAGCAAGATCTCAAATTACAAGCACTACAGAAAAAAAAAGCTAATCACTAGCAAATGCACAGAGAATAGCAAGCTGCTTCCAGATGTGTAATGCAACCCAGACCTTACACGAGTAAGTGGTAAGAAATGCTGAAATGCTGCTCCATTTTTCTTCCTTGTTTTCTTGCAGTCCAGTCTTTCAGGGACACGCAATGCGTTCATCCCTGAGGAACATGCACAAAGTCAGCCTGCACCCTTCTCCCAGGCTCTGCTCCTCAAGCAAGGAGCAAACATATCCGGACAGAAGCTTTACCTCTATTAATTATGGTATCACCTAAAATGGATCCCAGTCTTAACTGTGCTCGGATTCACAAGTTTAGACGTAGAGCCATGCTCCACACTGCCCACCTGGCACCTGCCAGAGGGACAGTTCAGCTGTGATTTACACCTTACTGACCACAGCCTGCACAGCCAAGGGCACACAAAATGGGTCTTCATTTGCTTCAGTACAAGCAGTTCAGCAGCTCCCAGACAGAAGCTGAAATGTCGGAGGAAGGGGCAGAGTAGACCAGGCCTTCTGAGCAGGAAATTGAACAGACAAGCACAAAGCAGGAGATTTAGTGGGCGTTGGGGTTTTTGTTGTTTAGCTTTTGGGTTGTTTTTTTTTTAAGTGCTACCTAATTATCCACTTACATATGTATAAAACTTTCACCCATACTTATATCTGGCACCAAGTGAAGCAGATACTTTCTTAGTATTACCTTTTGGGATATCCAAAAGAAGCAGCAAACCACTCAGGGAAACACAATTGGTTTAAGAAAGCAGAACTTTCCAAGTATTTTCCTGACTGCAAGGAGCACAGGTTTAAATATCCACACACAGTTCGGACAACAGTCACAACCAAACCTTTTCACTTTACTGGAAGAGCTTACATTTAAACACACACATTAAAAAAACCCCAAAACATTGCAATCATTTTGTAATACATGTAACAAACTGAATGCAGGAAACTAATAGGGAATTCATTAACTTGGGAACAAACAGTTCTTATAATTAGTTACCAGAAAAGAGTCAGCATGCATTTACAGGTTTATTCTTGAATCACTAAGTACAACTCTAGGCACTCAGGTTGAATACCTTGGAGGGGGGAAGGGTATTTAAACAACCACCAGTTACTCCATTATTTCCTTGCTCAAGAACCAAACTTACACTGGTTATTTGTGCATACAGGCAGTCCTGTTGTTAGAAAGCTGCTTTTCACCATGAGAACTGACTTCTTCTATAGGCTGAACACTAGCATGAGTAAACTGATAAAAACCACGTTAAACTGGGACTTTTATCTCTCTTATACAGCTGGTGTAGATGCAGGCGGTCATATGGCTATTAATATTTCAGATTATTAAAAAGACTGCTTAAGTGGAAAATACTTAATATTCATGAAGTCTCTTTAGTGTCTGATTAGGTTCTTCCCTTTCCTCTGCCTTGTGTTTCATTTATTACATTTTTCACCTGGGCCAAAATATGCAACTACAAAACCACCATTCTTTTGCTTTTACCAGACACTGAATATTGCTAAATATAAAGAGATTTCTGTCCTTTTGTAAGCTGGAAAGGAACATTTACTCAGCAGAAAAACATACCCAGCTTTCAGCTTAAACCAACAAATGCTTTTAACGTACACTGACTTATGGTAAAAGCAAGTTACACTAATGTAATCTGTTCTGATAAGCCATTATTACATATTATTATATTAATAATTAGGCTCCTGGGAATGGGCAGGAAGTACACAGTAATGGAAGATGGACCCTGGAAGACTGCACCGACCAACAGCAGCCCTGAATCCCGCGTCCTCAAAGCAAGGGTTCATGACTACTGTGCACAGATTACATGATACCAAATAAATCATACCTCATGCCAAATAAACCCCCAGGGGAGAATGACGACGGGAAAATCCCATGCCTAACAATGAAGGCCATGATTTGACCTGCATGGAGAATTTTATTATTGTAGTTCATGCAGCTTTCTTAGGGCTTAGTAAATGCATAAAGTCCTGAAAGTATGAACTTTATTTCCTAAACAATCTTGTTCCATCGAAACCACTCCCTAAACTGTGGCTCCAGTAGGCTGCTGTATGAAAATGAACTTATTTGTGAGAGCCACAAACCTGAGCTGCATCCCGTCGGAGGCCCCTCGGCCGCCCTTGCAGAGGCTTCACAGAAGAGCGGAATGGTTTGGGTCGGAAGGGGCCTTTCCGCTGCTTCCCTTCACGAGGGGAATGAACACAGGGCTGCTCCCAGCCAGGGCTGAAGCACCCGCGCCCCGCAGCACGGCCGCCCCACCAGGACCCCACAGCCACGGTGCCCCGCTCAGCCCTGACAGCGCCCGGCCCCTGCCGCACACGGCTCTCCTCAGGATCCTTCCTCGTGACTTTCTTAATTGCCTCCACTGCCTTCAGTCCAGAGGTGCTGCAGGGAGCCTCACACCCCCGCCACAGGGCTCTCAGGGACACGCGGTTCTCAGGGCACCAACAGCCCTGCCACAGCCCCCAGCACCCCCAAGAGATGGCTCATCTTCCTCATGCCTCCATTAAAAAAAATAAGAAAACTTAAAGCTTTTTTTAAAATAAATTTAATTTTAAAAAATTAAAAATATGTCTCAATTTTAAGAGTTAACACAAAAAAAAAAAAAAAGGAGAAAAAAAAAGAGGTGAAGTAGCTTAAGTTCATCTCCTCAGCGGTAATAAATAAGGCCTAAGCTTGGAAGCAAAGTTAACCACAATCCTGGGACTCGATCCAAGTCTCCCATGACAATAGGAAAACATTAGAACTCTAACATTCAAAATATTATTTAACTTTTAAAGCCTTAGCACAGTTCAAAGTCTGCTTTGTGGAACAGCGCTTTTGAAAATGTCGGTTGCCTTCCAGAGACCATTTCCTCCTCATCAGGCCCAGCATTATTTAAATAGCGAGGAATACCAGCAAGAATAGGAATCGCTTGGCTGAGCCAGGGAAGGAGACAGTCCTTAAAATGACTGCAGAATTCTTAAATGCTGGTAAAAGGCCTAATCCTATATAATGATTTACAAAATGGCAAGGAAAATAGATTTACTGTGACAGTTTGAAAGGAGACCAACATAAATAAAATTATTGCTCACATGGCAGCCTCCCCATTGTCCCCTCAGTGGCCACAGCACCCATAACAGGAGCCCTTCATCACTCAGGCCTCCCCCACACCCAAAGCCAAGAAAAAAACAACAGAGCAACTTAAAAAGCAAATTATTTGCTCCAAAGTCAGAAATGCTTTCCAAAGCACCATCTTATAGTTCACATGTAACACTTCTTTGTATGGTTAATCTAGATTAAAAAAAAAAAAAAAGACAACTTTTTATCCCTCTCTCCTCACAAAAAAACGCAGACACCACAAAACTAGACCCAAGAATTTTGAGCTTTAGTTTTATTCATTAAGTTTCCAACTACAGCACTTCAGCTGCAATACACAGGGGCAGAGCATAGCACCAAGTATGTGGGAAACAAACACACTCAACATTTCTCCAGCCGGTAAGTGTGATGTGGGTCAGGAAGGCCTGGTACCATTTATTTATGGCTTTTTTAATATACAGATGATGTACAGCCCCACTTAACCATTTCTCTGTTGAAGGGCAGACAAGGCAGCAGCAGGGCTCTGGCCCCTGTGCCCTCCCCACCACCAGGCCCCTGTTGTGCCGTGGTCTGCACAGCCCAGTGACGCAGGTGCTCAGGGACAAGTTCTCCTCCGCTGAAGCGAAGCCATTCAGCTCCCAGCTGCCCGGCAAAGCGCACCCAAGTGTGCTGGGGAGGGACCAGCTGCTCTGCCCTGCCTCCACAGCGCCAGGCAGCTGGGCGGTTGCTGTCCACATGCACACCCACCCCAAAACAGCCCATAGCCCCAGCTTCTGCACTCCCTTCTCTGCAGTCTGGATCCTTCTGCATTCACACTGAGGGGGGGATCCCCCCTGAAATGGGGGCACCCTCCTCCTTCTCTTTCTCCTAGATGCAAGGTCCCTTTATACCACTTCACTCACTGCCTCCTCACAGCCAGTGTTGAGCATCTTCTGTAATGTGAAATTACTGAATAAATATGACAAATGCCCCCTCCCCAGCAGAGCCATGCCAAAGACTGTAAGCAGGTCATTAACTGCCAAGGTCATCTTGTTTGTGAAAAAGAAAGGAAAACATTACCATTAAGACTCTAATATGGTAAAACAGCAGTGACAGCAACAAGGAAACATAAGCTTAATGTTTCCTTTAACCCTCAGTTAAAAACACATTTGAAGTCACCTGATTCAGCCACATGACTTTGCAAATTACCATTCATGGAGCAGGTTTGGGCTAGATTCAGCCCAGTTTCACACTTGTACCCCAATATTTTGTGCAGGATATGTTGAATCTTATCTCAAAGCAGGAAAGCAATGGATTAATCTGGCATTTCAAAACCTGTTATCAGGAGGGCCACCAATCCCCTCCCGCCTATCAGCTTTTAGGGCACATTACTGAATCTTTGCATGGCCATGTGGGACTTGCCTGGGTGCAGCAGCAACTGCCCTGCAATCCCCAGCAGACTCCCCAGCCTCCCCCCTTTCCTGCAGGGAGCATATAAATTTTTCTCCATCTGAGTCTTAACTACTGTTTGTCTGCAGACTTGTAAAATACACTAAGAAATGCCTAATGAGACACTGATCTGGCATCCAAATGTTCTCCCCCATGCATTTCCCCAGCGGGCCGTTGCCTGAGCAGCACACACGTTGAGGCTGTAATTTGTTTGCCAGCTCTCCAAGGAAGGAAGGAAGGAAAGTGGGCGGGTGGGTGAGAGCTGGAGTCCCTGCAACATCAGCACATGGCTGGCTTGCACATGTTTTCAGTCACTCACTACCAAGAAAATATATACGTATACACACATACAGAGACAAACGCTGAAGGCCAAATGAAGACAGGAGGTTGCTAGGATAACATCACTTCCTTCACACCAGGAGCTAATAAAATAAGTAAAAAACAGCTCTCAGGACAAAGACTGAAACATGCTAAACTCTTGTGAGCCTACGAAAATGCAATCCTTCCCAGTTCCAGGTAGCTGCACCTCTGTACTACCAGGGACCTCGAAATTATTTATCTTACTGTAAAAGTAGCTTCTGCACACCAACTAGGGAAGTCCAGACAAGAAACGGAAGATTGCATAATTAACCCTGTTTTATTACTGGGACACGCAGGCACTTGAAGTCTAAGCAATCTGTTCGAAGTTACTCGGGAAGTTTGGAGGGGAAGAATTAGCTGAATCAGACAACCACAGCCTGGAGTTCAGTGACCCAAAGCCAAGCCTCCTGCCCTCTAACTGAGCACTTAACTCTTGCCAGAGAGAGCCCGAACATGTAGACAAAAGCATCCCGCAGGTCAGTGAGCTGTTACCTTGCCTGTTGCTGCCAGAAGGAGTCACCCATGCGGCTGGGTTTGCATTCTCTGAACGCATCTTTAACACTGCAGCATGAGGCCTTGCAGTATTAATAAAAAAAAAAAAAAAATTTTGAAAGGACTTTAAATATTTTAAAAACCTGAAATAGGTTCCAGACTACAAATATTTACATACATTCTTAACTTTATGTGCAAGGAGTTTGACTAAGTTTAAAAAAACATTTTTATATCTAACCTTAACTATGTATATAAATATTTACAGGATTGTGACTTTGATTTTCCTCCCCTGTCCTCAGTACATCACCTGGTTCTTGAGTGGCTGGGGTCAGAGAAGCAAGCTGCTTTCTCAGTGTCATGCATTATCCCTCTCCTGCATTGCTTGGCTTGCTAAGAGGAGGAACAATGGGGAAATTCAAAACCTAAAACCCCAAGATGCTTTTAAGTGGTTAGTGTTCTGCAAAAACACTGTCAAAGAACCAGACTGAAACTTGAATATTCAACTGTACATGTTCTGAAACCTCATGCAGATTAATTTGAGCAGGTACGAAAGGGATGCTATAAACCCATTTTTCTCTCTTCCTACAAAAACTTATATTGGAGTTACTCACATGGGAGTTAGTAACAAGGCTGCTCATGTGGCCTCAGTGGTGTGCACACAGATAAACCCGTGACCTCTGCAAACAGGCGTGTTTAAAAAGCTTCAGGATTAAAAACAAAAAAATCAAAACAAAACCCTAAAACTTTCACTGGTTTAATCTAGGTTTTATTCATAATGATTAAAATTTGAAAATATACAAAAGAAGTTCTGTGAGTGTGAGCAGCAGCATTCCCTTCTTGTTTCCCAGGAAGCAGAGCTCAGCCTGCTCTTCACTTTCCCCACAAACTCAAGGCATACAGTCAGGAAAAAGGAAAAAAATTATTGCTGGATGCAGCTCCATTTCCAGTATTGCAACAAGGCTCAATCAGTTCAAACAGCATACTCGCCTCTTGCTTCTTTAGCATCAGTCACAAGAAACATTTAAAACCAGTAAGTTGTTGATGTTAATATGAACGTTACTTTGAGAGGTTTGTTTATGTGTTTGATAGCACTTCGGCTTCACTACTTTTAACTGCTTCCTCCCATAGACCAGCTCATCTGCCTGTTTCCTCTGTTTGTGTAGTCTTTGATAGTGAAACAGACAGAAAAAAACTTAAATGCTTTAAAGTGCATGCATTTTTGCTTTAAAACCACAAAGCCTGGCAGAGTGATTCACTAACAGTCAAAATCCCGCGAACTATTTTCTCTTTATAAGAAAATCCAGTATTAATTTTGCACTTCGGTATAAATAATACCTTATAAAACTTTTTATTAATTTGTAATGCACTTAAGTCTCACCAATCTGTACAGTTCTCACAGCTACTAGAACACTGCATCCCACCAAATTCAAGTGCAAATTTCCCTAACATAACATTAATGGATGCAAACAGTCTCTTAACCTGGGTAAGGCTAGACGTGCAAAATCAAATGTCTGTGTACAAACTGATTTCAATAATATGCTGTGAGAGCTTAATATATTAATGAAAAAGATTTTAAACAATACAATTTCTCTAAACTCAATCAGTGCTGCTCAACAGATAGTTATGAAATATCACAATGAATATTAATGGAAGAGGCTTACACTATGTTATTCTTGATATCTTGACACACAGAAAGATTTCAGTATGGTAATTTGTTTGGAATATAATTAAAAGAACCAATCACAAAAATAAAAACCAAAACCCCTGCAAAAATGAATCTGTGCCCTTGATTTCTAGAAACAGTCTATAAACCTGAAAAACTTCAAAGAATTTGGAGATGTTTGAAAGTCTCACTTCGTGTTATTTGAAAATATCAAATTTTCAGAAATAGCATGCACTGGAATAGGGACCTGTTTCAGGCATTTTAATTTATAAGTTGCTTTAAGAAAAATCAGTCTTTTTCAAGAATTCTATTTTTAATAAAAACAAAATTTGGAAAGAAAAATTAATGTGAGACACGAAGGTATTGACAATTTCTGTTTTCAACCGTAAGTCATGATATTTTTTCCTGAGGTCTGAGAATAAATTTGATTTAAAAAAAATTTTTTAATTAACTGGACATATTAAAAGCTATTTTACAATAAAGGTTGATGCACAAAATACCTGTGTATGAAGCTGTCAGCCCTCTTCCAATTTGAACATGATTTTCTTCATCAAAATCTTTATGGTGTGTAGCACCCCAAACAGCAATCTACTCAAAATCTGTTCACACATCACCACAAAGTCTAGACTAAGGTCACCTATGTAAGTATGTACTTGTTAACTTCAGGTATTATGAATGGCCCAGTAGAATACTTCACTGAGATGGCTTAGAGTGCCCACAGTTAAATGTACACAAATACTGGCCAGTTTAAGGTTCTCACTTGCTTTTATTCAGGGAAATTTTCTCCAGATCCTGAAGATGACTGGTTTACGCGTTTCTGTTCAACAGGAGCTCTGGCATGTCATTTGTGTAAGGCATGAAGAGTGATAACATCCCTTAATAACTAACCCATGCAAAATAGAGAGAACATTTAATTCCACAGGAGCACGAGGCACCCCACAGATGTAACTCATCTACACCCACGAGCCAGCCAGAGTGTCTTATTCCACACTCCCAAGGGGACACGGCCACTTGCGGTCTGATCTGTGAGCTCCAGCCCCCGTGCGCCGAGTAACAGAACACCTCTAAAAACACAGATCAAAGAAACACAGCGTGCCACGGTCTGTAGGAAACATAAATTTAAAATAATTTAAAATCCAAACTAGCATTTAGACAACACACTTAGTTTAGTAATAAGGGTTATTTTTATTATTGTGGTGCCCAGGAGCACCAGCCACCAACGAGGGCTCCCACCACACCAAGACTGCACACCATGCAAAAGGCACCCTTTTATCACAGCTTCTTCTGCAGCACTTCAGCCCCCAAATGAGGCTCTAAAGCTGCAAAAATTGAGTAGGGAGCAGGAGAGGCACAGAGCCAGGGTATGCTGCCAGCTGGCCTCGGTGGAGGCCACGGCTCCCGGAAAGGAGCCGCCTGTGCTGGACCGCCTGCCCCGTGCAGGCACCAACAGGAGGTCGCCCACCAACTACTGGCTCCCCCCAGGAAGGGTGGGAAGAGCAGATGCTAGCACGAATACTTTAGGGCTGCAAAATGGAGCCTGGCTCTCCCTTCCAGGCTTTAGCTTTCGATATTGCTGCACACTTTGTGACAATACACAGCCGCCTTTTCTGCCAGTGATAGTTGTGATACAGGTATCCTGTAGCCACGCCAACCACAGGAGAGGATGGGCTTCAAGCTCAGTGATACCTCCTCCCTGACTGTACAGTGTAAAGTTCCCATGACCTGGTTTGACAGAAAAGGAAAGAATCCATTTCCATTGAAACTCAGGTTGTTCAATGGGAAAAAAAAAAGTCTCCTAAGATCCACATTAGGGCATTTAGTCTGTGGAAACTGCAGTCACCTTCTGTGAAACAGAAGTATCAGAGCTGGGGGTACTTGGTCTAAAACAGAAGAACCAACCAGCAAGATGCAGCACAGCTGGTTTCAGTGGCAGATAACACACCACCTCTCACCTCACAGGACACATAAGGGAGTTTTAAAAGGCTCAGGCTCTCCAGTGATCCCAAACTACCCATCCCATCCCTGGGACAGCACCAGGCAGCATGGGGAAGAACAAGGCTTCAGGGGGACTACTCTGCGTAGTGGGTAGCCCTGGCCCTGCCACGCTTCCCCAGTGCCCTCAGGCACAGCCCAGCTGGAGACTGAGCCCTTCCAGCATCTCTTCACTTCTCCATGTCACATTGCTAGACATGGCAGAGGCCTCCAGCCTCCCAAGATGTTACACTGGATGAAGGGCTTTAGGCAGGAAGCTGCTGGAGTAGTACATGGGAATGGTCCCGCGAAACTAAGCTCCCTTCACTTGGTTCTTGTTTTCAGGACTCCTGACTAGTTCCAGGGGCTGCTCTAACAGATGACAAGTGGTGCCCGATGTAGGGAAGGTTACATGCAATTTAGGTTTTAATTTAGTGACAATCTACCTGCCCCCAGCAACAGATGCTCTTGTACTAATAGGAAAACAAGTTTATGCAAATCAAAATATTGTGGTTTTAATCACTTGATCCAATCTATTTACAAGCTAGGTTTATTATTTTCTGCTAATTGTGAGGCTGTGGATCTGTCTTATTTTTCTAGGCAGGAGGGCCAGTTAAAGCAATCTTTCCTGCCTCCACGCCTGCCACACAGCTCGGCTTCCGAATCCTCTGCTGCTGCCTGCGTGCTGCTCATGGGTGATTGGTGCAGCCACACAGGGAAGCAGACTAGGGAAAAATATATAAGAAACACAAAAGGGTTTTTTTGTTTTCATCCTCATCGGTTCAGCAGTCTGATTCATTGTGCACCTGCACAAATATTTATGCTAACACAGCATAAGGATGAGAATAACATGCAGCAGGGAACTGAGAGGCTTAAGTAGTTCTGACAGCACAAAATCACAGGATGGAAAGAGGGATTGTCCATGTTTCTCCCAGAGCAGCATGTTCACATGGGGCATCATGGTAAAGCTCCCCTCAGTATTAATGGCGTCATTTATTCCCGGCCAGGAGAAGTGAACGAGGAAAGCCACAAAAGATGCTGACCCACATACAAGCCACTCACCATGGGGCAATGATGGCCCCTTGCTTCCAAGCCACTCCACCTCTCCTGATGCCCATCAGCCCTGTGTTAGTGGCACACAGACAGCACCACCTCCAGGACACAATTTATCTATTCCTTTGGGAGACAGTGAGAAGAGGCACAGATGGGACCCAGCACACCTACACACCTTCCCCTCTATCATTCTTGCTGGCAGAGAGGATGGGGGAAAGAGCAGAACTGTGGCCCTGCCAGAGACACCACAGTCATCTTCAGGAACTAGTGTTGCTAGCACCAAACCTTGCACACTTGCATGTTTATCCAGCTTATTTTCCAAAAGCCACCATGCCACCAGCCAATGATTGGTACCCTTCAGCAAGTTCAGTATTGAATCAGGTGAGGCTGGTAAGAGGTATTAATTTCAATGGGACTTAGAGGAAAAAAAATGCACATGAAGGTGTCTGAACACATTAGCTATGTTACATAAATCTACAAACTTAGAAAAATAGCTTCTCTTGTACACTTGTCAATGTCAGAAGAATATTCTATAGAAGAAATAAAGTGTTTCTGGAAAACTATGTTGTTGCACTGTTCTGAGGTATATGAAAATGCTCTTTGTTCTCTGGGGAAACTGCAAGGTGCCTGGACACTGTGAGAAAAGTGTCACAGCCGGAAGCCTGTTGAGCTGAGCTCCAAGGGAGGTCTTGGCCCTCCCACCCGCCTAGCTGGGATGTTCCCAATGTTCCTTTCATTGATGCAGAAACCAGGCAGTCATGGACAGTGGTATCAATTGTAGCTAAGTCAGCTGAAAATGAACCTTAATGAGAAAACAAACAAACAAACAAAAGGAAACTACAAACATTCCAAAAACCCAAAAGTCTTCCCTCAATCCAGTGATCAAATCCTGCTGCAGAGAGCAGGGGAAGGGGTGGGACACAATTATCTCATATTTAAATGGTTCTATTTAAAGGACCATTTCTGATGAATGCTTTATTTGTATGATTTATGTAAACAGTTTAAAGTACAACAGAAAGACAATTGCGTTCTAACCATACGCACAGCAAAACTGTAGTAACTCCTTGCAGATACTCAGGCACCGCTGTCACAGTGGGGACAGGGCAGCACTGCCAGGCACTGCAGCCACACCAGCAGCAGCACCAGGGCAGTGCTTGTTGGGGCTCCTGCTGTTCACCAGTGTGCTGTGTCCTGGAGCTGGGCTCCCCAAGAGCCAGGGGAGCCTCACAGCTGAGCCAGACCCGCAGCACCCACGGCTGGGGCTGCCCTGCCCACACTGCAGTCCCAACCTGCCCACGTGTGTTAGCAACTCATCTCCCACTGTGGACAACAAACTGAGAGCGTATGAATTCAAAGGGGTAGTCTTCCAAGACTGCATTTTAAAGCTAAGAATGAATGCCTGCCAGCTGCAATACCTTTCTGGAGCAGGGCATTGGTGTCACATTCACTTGTCTAAGCAGAGT
This sequence comes from Pomatostomus ruficeps, assembly GCA_013400735.1. Taxonomy (NCBI): domain Eukaryota; kingdom Metazoa; phylum Chordata; class Aves; order Passeriformes; family Timaliidae; genus Pomatostomus; species Pomatostomus ruficeps. Next base: position 113,871 of record VYZT01060811.1, on the reverse strand, counting down.
GGCAGTAACTTCTGGTCATCAAAACTTCTAAGACATTAATTTATCAAGATTAAAATCTATTAACCAAAACCTAAGAAATTAAGGCTGGATTGCATATAAGAAAAAGACTTGAACATTTTAAAACATATTCTGACATGTTATGCTTTTAGTAATAATTACATTATAGGACATGTGTTTGACACTTACTTTTTAGTGTTCAAAAAATATTGCAGTTGCTAGCTCTTTGCCATCTGTTTCCCATCATTATTTCATTAAAATAGTTTTCATCTCTCTTATAGTAGAAGAGCAAGACTGATTTCTATGTGGCTGGATTATCACTTCCCTTACTTAAACAGCATCATTCCAGTCTTTTTTTTTCCATTTATTTTTTGAAGAGGCATATGCACCTCCTCCAAACTCCACCCAACAAGAGCTAACAAAGCAAGCTTGTTTAAACCAGCCAAATACATCTCCTTCTCTCCACCTGTCAAGAACACTTCTCCAAAGTCTCTGAGGAAACCAAATCAAATAACTCATCTGCTGCAATAAGCATGGGGATTTTCCTTCCTGAGAGAGAAAACTCATACTTGAATACACCTTGGATAAAAACCAAGGTCCACTGTACAATATGTAGCTTACACCACACAAAACACCATTCCCAGGCAAAACAGTATAGCTCAACAGCTTACACTGCTGTGAGTACCTGTGCAGGGGCAAAGTCGCCCACATACAAGGAAGAGGTGGTTTCTGAGCAGTTATCAGGAGCGAGAGCAATAATTCTTACCTGGAAAATGCTGTTTGCAGCTGCTCACCGATTTGTCAGCACACACGCTGCTCTCACCTCATGATTTATGATGCTCTCTCCAGCACTGAGACTTCTATTACTGTCCTCGTTTATTGCCTGCAGCTGTCATTCTCACCAACAATTCTACAGTTGTTTGTAGGTGAGGTATCAAAGGTATTTAGTGTGCACCTAGAGACGAAATTTTAATCAAACCTACTCACAGGCACTATTTAAACGTTAGAACAACTGCACGGAGTGCAGCAATTAATGTGAACTTGACCAACCAAAATTATGACAGCCAGAAACGTTTACTCATAAATGCCTCAAAAGGATGGATGTCCAACAGGCCTGTGAACACCTGCTGATTTGTAAATGAAGATAAAAATAGTACCCATAGATCATAAAGCCTTCCGACAGGTATTTGAATGCACAATAAATATTAACAGAAATTCAGCAATTTCACTTTCTATGGCCAAAATGTTGATATGGCAGTAAATGCAGCTACATCTTTCTCACCATGTATTTTTCTCAGCCAGCTATCTCCCCCTTAGACTAGTCAGGTTTTCCAGCATCTCCTCAAAAGCTGCTGAATCTGCCCAGTTTAGTTCCACGACAGTGGAAGGGGAAACAGATTTTACATCCAAAAATTTCACTTTTGGAGATCTCAAGCGTTTTCTAGACATTAAAATTTTGCAAATCAGAAGTTCTGACCCACTGCAGCTCTCATTTAACTTTTTTTGGAAGCCACAAGTTGCTCAGTGATTTCAAAAACAGCCAAGAAGTGTTAGTAAGTGTGACTACCAATTGCACCACTGTGTTTGGAGAAAGGGTGGCAAACAAGCTCCATGGGTGAATTAGACCTACCACCACCTAACGCGGCATGAAAATGCAGCAGAAAGTAAGAAACAAGTCCTGGAGCTAAGCCTAATAGTACTTTCATGTGTACTCTAAAGCTTTAACTCCTTAAGCAAACCAATGATAACAACATCTCTGTTCATTTAATGGGTTTCTAATATTTGTCACCAAAGACAAAACCAGAAAATACAAATCCTAAACAGGCTACTAAAGGCAGATTTTGCAAAAGAATGCAAGTTTATTATTATTTAAAATTATCCGATAGGCCTGGATTCTAGTGGCTGAATACTTTAAGGCTGGCAATTTTAAATTAATCTAATCATTAATCTAAGCACCAAAATCCACTTCCTGTATAGGAAGTTCTTTTATTCAAGACTATCCACACCACAGAGCTTGAAAACGGCACTCAAGGCAAAAACAATTGTGAATTTACAACCAAAAGGTAGCCTAAAGGCCCTCACTGTCACAGTCAAGCTTGATTTATAGCTGAACAGATAGTGTCAAAATAGAAACTACAAATTAAACACAACTCTAAGTAGAAAAAAAATATGGTTTTACCCTATTTTGATAAACTACCAAAGAACTGCTGGTGTTTGTTAACACTTGCAATATATACAGATATTGACTGATCTTATTACATCTCCATGGTCCAGTCCATTCAGCCAAGATGATGGGGTCACACAGAGAGCTGTGCAGACATTGCAGTCACTAACTGTGAGCCCACATTAAACCATGAGCTGGTGTGCAACAGCCTGCTTTCAGGTCAAGAAACAAAATCTCCTTGTAGAGAGAACACTAAATACAGCACATTTCAGAGTTCAGGAGTATTTTAGTTATTTAAATCCACAATATACCACTTTTTTTCCTGTAATATTTATTAGGAAAATGGATCAGAATTGGTCATATAGGCTTCATTAGGGAAAAAAAATCCACCATGAAAAAGCTGACTTCACCCATATTTTTAAACTTCCAATTTTTTTTAAAATATTTCATCTTTTACTTTACTCCCTGACCCCCTTCCTAATACTTAACTGTGGAATGTGTCTATTTGGGTGGATGTAACATATGTATAGAGAGTGCATGCAATATGTGCATTAAATACCTTAGCACTGATCACTGAGAAGACTTTCAGGTTAACTAAGTCTCCACTTGTCTGCTTGTAAAAGGTCCCTGCAAATGGAAAAGTTGCATCCAGCTATCTGCCACTCACCTGATGTAACTGCAATGCACAGCTGTCTCTGAAAGTCAGTCAGAGGATCCTTGTTTTCGAAAGCATCCCTGAGATTCCTCATTCCAGTCACTCAGAAATCAGGCAAACAAAAGCAAACAACAAAAAACCCAAACAAAACCAAACAAATCATGCCTCACAACCACCACACAGAAAACCCCCGTAAACCCAAAACCTAAATGCAAACTTCCTCCATGAATCATTATCCCCATTTTTCTTAGTACTGGGCAAGAGAATATTTTACTGGCAATGGGGGAGACAGGGAGAGGGAGTTGTTTTCTTCCCTCCGCCCCTCAAACTTAACGCAGCTGAGAGGTCATTTAAACTATAATTGTTCTTAGATTCAAACACAGATACACATTCTATCCTCAGATGGTGTCTCTAGGATTTGATCACTCAAGCATGTGTATGATTCTGCACTGACAAACCACCTGACTCCTCTACTTGTGCAACTTGCATTACTCATAGGAAATCCTTGGCAGAGGCAGGCCAACATATGTTAATTACTGGGCTGCATTATAATAGGTCTGACATCTTGTTTCTCATCCAGGGTTTAAAATAAAAGGAAACAACAGTCTCTTTCAATACAAAAGTACATATTTTTGCATCTCAGGCTAAAAATATTCTACGATAAAAACACAAACAGATCAACTGCCAGAGAATCCCTGCCTCTTCAGTGTTCCTTTAGGGGGTTTTAGCCTTATTAAACAATGAAGAAAAGCAAAGAGAGGTTGGTGTTTCATTTACTACAAAATGTTCCTAAATTGGATGCAACAGTGAAAATGGGAGCCTGACTCCCCAGTCTTTTGTTTCTTGTATAAACAGTTTTTCAGGTAATGTTGGTTGCCAGTTTCTACAGCAAAATAAGGTATAAATTCGTGAACACTGAGGAGCATGATTAGAGCAAATATATACTTTAAAATAGATTTTTATTTTTCATATGGCAGGAGATACGTACTATTTATTTATTTTATGATTTAAATATGCTGGGACATTGCTAGGACAAGATGCTGATGACATTACAAGCATTTTTGATTTACACTTCCCTTTGTTGAGAAAGGGATATTAAGGGCCATAGATGCAATTTCAGAGAAAGGAGTAAGACTCCAAACTGACATGCTGTTTCTTTTTGAGTGACCAAATTCAAAGTTTTAAATCTGAATTTCAAATCATATGACACAATAAAACCACTAGAAACATTTGAAGTTCCGCTGAAATTTTCAAAACACTAATATTCTAAAATTAGATTTTAGATACAAATTGGTACAAGATTTTCTTTCACAAAAGGTGTTGCAAAAAAGTTCATGCACTGAAAAAATAATTTATACATGCATTTAGGATGCAAAAGCTTTTAGAATACACTGAAAGCGCTGTCTCAGAAGTTTGGGGGTGTTTTTTTCTGATGTGACTAAACAAGTGTGTCACACACCTGTGATCAGAAACCTGCTGGGCATCCACCATTCCCTCCTTCCTCAGCCCAGCCTCCAGCAGTGGGTGCTGCGTGAAGGCAGCACGGGGCCCTCTCCGAAGGCAGGATGCCAGCCAAGAAGCACTAGCCAGGAGCAGACAGATGGTGGCCAATAAGGAAGCTATCACAGCATCTTAGTCACCACGGCAGAGCCTGGGCACCACACAATAGCAGCCTGACTCTCATCGGCTTCATCCTCGCTCCAGCTCGTTAATGTGTTTACCTGCACACGCCTGGTGCTCCCAGCGCTGGGCATGCACACACTGAGCTGCCTTGGGTGTACCCCTCCAGCTGCATGGGGCTTGCAAGGACCCATCACACCAGAGAGCTAAGGGCAGATATCCAAAGGTTACAGAACACTGCCTTCAATGCAGTATACCAAGCACCGCTCTGTCAGAGCAGCTATGTTCTAGCGTAGCTAAGAGGAAACATGCCAAAGTCTTAAAAATAGATGTTCCAAGTACCAATTGGTTAACAAAAGAAACATCAACAGACGAATCCTAAATTTTCAGTATTTTTTGTATTTATTTGAGCATAAAACAACCTTGCTTAAGGATAAGACAAGCAGCACAGTCCTGAATTTAAGGCACTCATCTGTTTCACCCAGCCAGTTCCTCAAAACTCTGCTCTGAACCCTCCAGCAGCAGCCATCACTGCCACCTCCACCTTGTCCTTCTCTCCCCTGCAGACCCTACACCTCTCGGGTGTTTTTCAACTGGTTACTTTACAAAAGATCAATCCGCCATGAATACAGGTAGAATAAAAATGATTGCAAATATTTTCAGAACCCATTTGAATCATAAAAGCTCTGAAGCGCTAACCATCCGCAGCACTGCCCTTTGCAGAAAGAACCGCTGCCTCACCCAAGCCTGTGCAGCACCGAGCACCATCTGGTCTGTGCCCCAGGGGGCCTTTCCACTCTCCAACCTGCACAGCTCCAGCCAGTGCCACCGGCAGTGGGGTCCAGCAGCTCTGCATCCCCTGCCACACAGCCTTCCAGGACACAGTAATTTCATGTGAAGGATTTAAAATATTTATCTTCTGTCCTGTTGCCGATTCCTTCCGCAGTATAAACAAGCTCCGAATGGCCATCCCTTTACATGTAATTCATACCCGAGGACCACTCGGAATGCAAGGACTGGTCTCCAAAGGAAGTGTTTATAATGCTCACACAAGTCCAAATGTGGCATCTTTCATACCTAAGCTGTACCACTGCAAAACACCAGGTTTAAGTATTTGTTATTAACAAACACTGCAAAGGTTCCCGTGGATTATTCATTCTGTCCTTTGTCTTTTGCTGGTCACCAGCGGCGGCTGTTTCACTCCTCCTTTGCTAAAGAGTAACAAGGCCAAATGAAACAGTGACTCCTGAGTTACACATAAACAAGCAATCCCCGCTGGAGAGGTGGGGCTTTGTTTAATGGAATTTGAAGCCCTCCCGGGTATGTATTCACCTTCCCACCTGTCGGCCTGCTGCCGCAGAGCCCAGAGCAGCAGGACCACAGAGTCCCCCGGTTTCTCCTTCCTTCCAGCCCCACCTCAAAGCAGCTGGGATTGGGGAGTGAAAGGCAGTGCTGAGCAGTGCTGAGTAAGCCCTTCCTCTGCGAGGGCTCCCCACAGCCACATGAATTGCTGTGGTACAAGCACTTTCAAGCATGAGTTGCTGTGGCAGAAGCACGTTCAGAGCCAGCGATGCAGCCTGAGCAAAGCAGAGGGCAAATGACTGGGAAAGGACATACCACCCACACTTATATCTCCAAAAAGCTGCAGGAAGAAGATGGGAGCCCAAGTGTTTTAACTTGCAAGGCTGATTTAACCAAGTCCGAGAGGGCCCTGCTAGTGACCCAAAATAACTTGTTCTTACATAATACTGTTATGATTTTAATGTGAGAGATGTCAGAGTATTACAGTGCCAAAAGCCAAAGCGACGCATTCATTTGGAAAGCTAGTAGGCTCCCATCTCTAATGGTATCAAACTCCAGCTGGATTGCAGCCTAATACTTTTCAAAACAGTGATGTAAATTTTGGGAGAAATCTCACACTTGAGAGAACAAGCAAAGACTCAAGTACAGTTTTTGAAACAAATATCTAAAAGCAGGACTGATAGCTGCTTGAAGTCCCACCAGGTGAGATATATCAGAGTGGATACCTCAGAAGCAAGAAGGGACTTGTGAATGGGATCAATTTGAACACTAGTTTGTAGAGAAACAGCCTTCATAGCACAACACATGTTGAATTTGCCTTTTCAGTCACAGAACTGCCATCCACATCCACACACTGCAACTCAGCATCTTGATTTTCTGTGAAACAGGAAAGGTTTCATGGTTTTGTAAAGCACCTAAAGGACAGTGAACTGAGCATGCAGGTAGTTAGGATCCCAAAAGCATGTAGAGGATGACAGTTCACTGGCCCGACATCCTTTAGAACAAATATTCCAGTTTTAAAAAACTTAATTAAATATAAAGTGCATCAACCTGTGCTAAGTGGAGAAGAGAAGCTTTATTTGAAAAGGTTTGGGGAAAGCCTTGGGTTGCTGTGAGAGAGATCTAAACATAAGCTGTATAACAGCTGTAAAGAGGTTAACTTCTGTGATCCTACTGCTGGGAAAAAGAGTTTTAAGCATTAAACAAACACAGAATTTACAAGAACACTGAGAGACTGGGTAGACTGCCTGACAACCATATCACTCTTCCTTTCCCCTGCAAACCTGCGGGATAATAAACTCTTCTCTCTTTCATCTATGGGTAGATGTATAAACAAAGTGCTCTTCCAAGAATACAGTGTCAACAAAGTCTCTAAAACTCTTTTCCTGCCCTCTTCTGCGTGGGGGCATGTGGGGAAGCACAGCTTGGCAGGACAGGGAAAGATATCAAATGGCTCTTCCATTCACCTATGAATATATAATAGTTTTAAAACTGAAATGTAACAGTGCTTATCGTCAAAATTGTCTAGCTGCAGGAACTTGTATTTTAAGCAAATGCATTCCCTAAGAAAATTTTCATCTTTATAAGGCTTCCTTTTGTCATTTACAGCAGCCAAGATCTTAGAGATGTGCAAAACTAAGGAAAACGAAGGCTTATGTGAAAGCAATGATATGTAAAATATTTCTTATTTTCACATTATCTATGGGGGCATCCCTCCTTCTGGCTGCACAAACAGAAGTGCTGTTCAAACTGGGCACAGACACAGCAGGACAGCAGGTTGATGAAATTCTCTCATTTCCTCAAGAAAGTGGCTGTAGTTGGACAGATGGAGGTCTTGCAACTCAAGGCTCGAGCCCCTTCTCCCTGTCATTACTCTCTCTTGTGCTGGGTTTTTCCCCTCATGCATCACACTCTCCCACTTCTAAAATAACCAAGAGCAGAGCGTAACCTTTGAGCTGGAGAATGTCCATCTGGCAGGGAGCTGTTGGACAACAATCATGTCCAAGAGAACAGCACAGGGGAAGGGTCTGAGTTTCACACAAAATCAAAGTCATAAAAACACCTTACAAGACTCTAATGGTTTCTGCCTTTGGTGAGGCAGACTGTGAAAACCCCCTCTGTCAGTGTGAGACCAAAGAATTTCCAGGGAAGTCCGATTTCAAACCTTTTCAAGCACCAGCTGCCCGCAGTGCCAGCCTCAGCACTGTCCTGCACTTCTCCCTCATCCAATGGTGCCCTTATTTACACAATAAACCAGTATTAGATCAGTTCATCTGTTTTTTAAATGGGTGTTCAAAAACATGAGAAGAAGAGAAACCTGCACTGCAGAATTTACTGATGGAGACACAGAGGTGTGTATTTCAGAGAAGCCTAAAAGACTCCACTGTTCTCAGAGGGAATCAGGAATGTAGCCAAGAAACAAGCAGATACACATCAAGGGAACTGTTTTTGGTACTAAATGGCCAATTGAAGCCCCTACTATTCTGTCATATATCTATGTCACTGCAGTCCCAATAAATAATGCTTTCTGATTAGTTATGAGACTATCTAGAAATCTCTACGACAGATACCATTCACTGTGCCAGCTAGTCAGTCATCAGAGCCCTGAAGTCTCAAAGAAATGAAAAACTACATGAATCCAAAAGACTGCACAAACTTTTTGTCAAGGTATTGCTTTTTCTCTTACTCAAACATGTTTTTACCTAATCAGCATAGATGACAAATGGTATTTCACAGCACAAAGAGCTGCCACATGAATGAGGCAGTTTCCCCACTTTTATGCATTAGATCAAGCAGTCAGTATTCTCTAGTTAATGCTATCTAGACCAAGCTGACTACTAACCTAAGTCACCAGAAGAGTCTACCAGTTACCAGGCAAAGAGTTGAGAACATGAGAACAAGTAAGATTTGCAGAAAACCAAATAAAGACAACAAACAATTTCCATACTGATTTTGCATGACATTATCAGATGCATCACTTTCTGTGGCTTTCATTCTCATGCTATCTTTGACAACACATAGGTATTATCTATACGTTAGAGCTGTTCCCCTTTCTGAAGTCAGGCCCACAGCAGTTCTGCTTTTCGCTGGAAATAAAAAAGGCTTACAGCAACCACAGTCCCTGTGTGCCCACAGTCAATACTGATCACCAAAACACTGGCAGGGAGAGGGTAACACAACTGGCTGTGGATCAGGCAGCTGGACGATCGCCTGGGTGGGTTTTATGGGACTGAAGGAGGATGCCTTAGCATGAGGACATGAGTTATAAATCAGGTCTCCACCATCCACTAACAAATAAGCCAAGACAAACAAACAAAAAATTAATAAGAAACCTCTTATATAGACTAACAATGAGCAGTAGAGGTAATACAAACCCACACTTTTATGAAATTTGCACAGGTTTGTAGCACTGTGTATATCGATGGGTTTTGAGCAACTTCTTTTCCTCCCTCCCCCTGCCTGGTATTGAGTCAGGAGCCTTCCAGCTTCACTTTGGGAATCAAGTCAAAGCTGGTCTGCAGAGTCAAAACAAACTCTGGATCAGCAACCAGGGGATATGCTTCCCCCATTTATGTTAATAGAATGTTAATGTGACAGCTTGTACACGACTACCCCAATATTAGTACACTAGACAAAATACAAACCAGCTTGATCTGTAGAATTATCCATGTAAAGGACAGAAGTCTCTTTTCAAGCTTAGATATTTCACTAGATCCTAAACCTTATTTTAAAATGCATCAACCATCACCCACTGAAAAGGACTGTTTGGCTGTTACAGCATTCACTACAGGGGTAAAAATTACTTCCTCTGTCCTCTGCTACAAAACTAAAATGTATAAGCAACTGAAGTAAACTATAGGTATTTCAGAATGAGCAATCACCTATGTGAGCCTTCAGAAGGCAAGTTCTTTTAAAGAATGAGTCATTCCCTGTGGAGTAACTTAATTTCTATTGACACTTACAGGAGCAATTAGATTGAAAGTGATTTTGTCTGTCTAAGAAAAACTTTGTTTTTTCCACTGGATACCTAATACCCACAGAAACCTGCCCTGCTCCATAAAGGGAAGGGCAGAGGCACTGTACTGAAGCCAGGAAACTTCATCTTTGCAGGCAGTGTAGACTTCAGCGTATCTTAAACTATTAGAACCAAAAATAACATGTAACAAGTGTAAGGCCATCTCCTACTCTCATAATACACTACTGCCTCCAACAGTCTAGCTGTGGAGATCCATTACAGCTCATTGCCTGGACATTTCACTAGCAGACTATACTCTCTTTAAAATATTGTAACATTAGCCAAACTGAATATTAATGACCACCTGAAACCCAATGGAAATAAAGAATTGAAAATTGCTACATAAGAATTTTCTGCTTTATAGTAAGAAGGGGGGAGGAGGAAATCGATATGGCAAAACAACCTTTTAAGCGAAAGACACCATTTTAAGGCAGAAATTATTTCTAATACCACTGACAGCCTCAACTTGTTATCAGCAGGAAGGCTTACATACACGTAGAGTGAAGACATGAATTGAGTGCAAGGAAAACATACACTATCTGAGCAGCAGGTCTATCTGTGGTGGCCTATATTGATGTGTTGTTTACTGTGTTTTCCCATAAAACACACCTAAATGGATAAAGAGGGCTTATGTTGCTTGTCCCACACGAGGCAGTTGACAGGAACAAGCATAAACCAACTCTAAACTCTTCAGCAATATTCTCGCCACTTTGCTGTAATACAGGATAGGATTTCACAAAAATTGGTCTAACTAGGAGCGAACAAATCAGCCAATTGCACAGTGGTCAAATTTGCTACCACAGGCATTAACTGCAGTCCTACTTATTTATGAGAAACAGGCTTCCCAGGTAAAGCCCTAACAATCCAGGCTCACGCCTCCTGCAGTATTTGATCACTGACGTTGTTAGAGCAGCACAGCAGGCACCATGAGTTCCTGGCCAGCCACTACCTCCATTCCTCATAGTCACATTATCTTCTGTGTGACTGGAAAAAGGCTGGATCCCTGTTGTTCTGAAACCTATCAACAACATAGGAAAAAGAGTTGGAATTCCTTTTGCCTTCCTCTTTCTCAGATCTATTTTTCTTCCTTTTCAGGAGAGAAACCAGGCTTTCCAGGTTGCTAGTACAAACATCAAGTTGCTAAAAACCAGCCAACACTGTCTCCAACTAACAGTTATTATCAGTGATGTAACTGCCATCCATGAGGGTTTGGAGTGTTGGTTTGGTTCTGGTTTGGCTTTTTTTTAATCCAGCAGAAAACCTTTGAAGCCCATAAAAGTGGAAGAGATTTGGAGCAAAGGGCAAGCAACTTCCAAGAAAAGTTATGAATGGAACTATGCTACAGAGCCATGCCTTTCTGCTCCTTGTACAGGAGAAATCATTCAGATGTTGCAAAAACTGATCCATTATCTTTTGTGGGTTTCTTAAAATATTCTACAACCAGAATTGTACGCCATACTATGGTCGCAGTTTTATTTCATCTCAGAGAGCACAAAACATTCTCTGTGCATATACACAGCAACTCACTTCTTTCCTGAAACAAAGTTTTCATTGATCCTTTGCCACAGACTCAATTATTGTTCCTAATCATGATCAACATTTATTTAAGGTATTGTGAACTGTAAACAAGGCAAACAATAAAAGCATCTGTCCATGTTGACATGAATGTAATTGGCAGGTTAGATACCTATATCAACTGGTCCCAAGGGCGTTCTTTTTAAATTCAGAAAGCTCAAGGCAAATTTAAATTACAATTTATAGAATAATCTTGAAATCAGCCATCTTTTGAGGCAGTGTTATCTTGAGGAGATAAAAATCACAATCTGTCAATTCAATCCCAGGAAATTCTTCATTGTTTTAAAACATAATCCTAAAGACATTTTTTTAAGCTTCTTTCTTTTTTTTAATGCAGTGAATTCCGCAAAATTCCTGGTCCTCCTTGCACCCATGGGGAAAAACAATCCTTCTCTTGTAATGTAGCAATTATAGATACATATGTAAAAAGAGCAGAAATCAAGACACTTTGAGACATTTTAAAAGACAGAAAGAAAAAAGTGCTTGACTATGGGATATTTAGGGGATTTCAAGTCAGGTTTTCCATAGCCTCATTGTAAAAATAAGTGACCTTTTCTTTCTCCTCCTCCCCACCCCAAATTCTGAGGAAAACGGCCACCAAATGCACTCAGCTAGCCTCAAAGTCACACGTGCTCCATTGCAGATCTTGCTTTCAATGTCTCTTTTGTTTGATGGCTGGTGTTTCAACATCCTCAGCTTGGAACAGAAAAAGGTCAGAGCAAGTCTTCTGGCATTCACAGACCTGCACCAGGCCCCGCCAAGAGAAGATTGATGCCATAGTACATTTTCCCCAGTCAAGAGAAGGAAGTGGAGCTCCGAATCCAAGATCAACTATGTTCGTCAGAGGGGTCCGTCTCCCAAAGGTGTTTAGCTTTGCTATATTCCTTTGTGAAACTTTTTTGCTGGTGCTAGTAATATTTTGGAGTTACCCACTGTGCCATGTTACTGCCCCAGTATCGTAACCTGAAAACCACTAGTAAGTCGTTTTAGCCATACATTCCAGCATACAGCTTTTTTTTTTTCCTCCCCTCCTGATTTTGCTTCACCCCTTGGCTATCTGCAGTGCCCTCACACCTGCCTTCTGCCCTGGCCTTTCCTCCTCTGCCTGGGGAGGAGAGGCTGCACCATTAAACTTCCAGTGTGCAAGGCCAAGGTCCGTTCCACAGCTAGAGAAAAGCTGTTGCTAAAGATTCCTTAAAAGCTTTGGCACTTCACAGCAGTTGGAACTACTCAACCAGAGCTGGGAGCCAAAGCTTTGCCACAGCATTAATGGGCTTTTGCCCTTTTAAATTTTATAAGCCTGTCGCCTTTCTGATGCGCACAGTTTTATTCAGAGCCCTAAATGGCCATTTCATATTTAAAAGAAAGCTTGCATAGGTAGCACCCTAAAACTACCCCAGGTCATTCATCACCCCAGCACTCCTACTGTCTCTTAGGAAACCTTTGATAGAGCATTTGTTCAGGCTGCCAAGTTAAATCCTCTTCTCTCGTGTCAATGCATTGAAAAAAGCAGTCAGAACACCAGCTTCACTCAGGCCTGCCGAAGTAAATGGAGAAAACCAATTCCTCTGGCACTACAGAGCCATTAAGCCGTTTGCAGATTATTAACTGAAGCACAAAAATACACATCACGAACAATCGGACGACAGAGTAGAGCTACGCCTTAAATTTGCTTCGGTCTCGATAAACTGACGATACAGCCGCACTCTGCATCAGCTCGTGCAGCTGCCGGGGCTGCTGAGCGGGACCCCGGCAACCCCAGACAAAAGCGACGATGCGGGGGTCCCGCTGCCACGGCCGGGCAGGTTCCACCTTTAGCACAGACGGTGATGGGGGCTGCACTCGGAGGGGCACCCCCGAGGCGCCGCCCCGTGTCTCTCATCGCAGCCTCCGAGGTGGCACCGAAATTAAACTTTACACGTGCAAAACAAAGTTTACAGTCTAAAATCCCGATTATAGTAACAACTTCCTCCCCGTGTCTCAGGCTGCCGTACTCCTTTCCCGCTACCGCGCCAGCCCAGAGTGCTATCCCGAGCCCCGCGGGAGGGGTGGGGGGGGGGACAAGAGCGTGGCTGGATGGCTCCTATTTTTATGTTTACATTCCTGAAGTGTCTTTTAACTGGCTGCCATTCCCCCTCTCCCCGCGAGCAGCTCCGCCGGCCGCCCCTGGAAGCGCTTTCCCCGCTCCCCTCGCACAAAGGCGGGCGAGCTCCGGCCGGGTCGGGCCGGGCACCCCCGGCCCTCTGCCCCCGCGCCCCCTCCCCTCCGCCCGGCGGCTTCCTGGACAGATGCACCCGGGGGAGGGAGGGGAAGAGGGAGGGAGGGGAGCTGCTCCTTCCTCCTGCCTGGCGAGAGAGGCCCAGGTCCCAACTGGCTCTCAAAACCCAGACACAAGGAATTTGCACCCAGACAAGCTTCCCGGAGCCCGAAGAACAGGCGCAAGCTTCCCCA
>VYZT01060811.1:0-97561 GCA_013400735.1 Pomatostomus ruficeps | reverse complement strand
CTCGGGCCCCGCCGGGCCGGGCCGGGCCGCAGCTCCCGCGGGGCCGCGCGGCCTCAGCGCCCGCTGCCAGGGCCGCACGTACGAGCCCTGTTCGCCGGCAAGGGAGGGTTTTCGCCAGAGGGCCGGGCCCTCAGGGGCCAGAACCTGAGCGCTTCCAGCCAGTTCGGCTTCTGCTGCCGCAGTGATCCCTCGCCTCTCCCCTGTCACGGTGCCCTGCTCTCCCCGAGCCACACCGGGCCCCGTGATTATAACCCGCAGTTCACAGACTTAAACAGCGGATACTGTCCAGTCAATGCAGCCCATTTCACTCCTGCACAGCATTTGATGTTCGTGATTAAAACAGGTACAGAAAAAACCCAGCCTTTTAGGTAACCAAAAAGGGCACTGTAGCAATATAGTAATCTCCTGATAATCACACAGATGTCAGGGCATCGTACCTTAATATTAATTTGCAATTAATTTCTTTTAAAGGCATCAAATTTAATATCTTTTTAAGGTGTCAAAACTTTTGTCTTGGACAGGGGCAAAGTCAAAGCAGTAGGTTTTGATGCTTTATTGCTTGAAACCATCTTACGGGAATAGAAGATTAGAAAATTAAACCTTTGTCTGTGCAGTAGCACCGTTACAAGGTTACAAGGCCTGTCCACTGTATTTAAGCACAACTCTCACTGATACCACCCAAGCTGAAAACAAATTGGTAGACACACATTTACTTTTTCAAGCTTTTTGTAGTTTTTCTGCAGACTATGTTCCATATGAGCACATCATGCAGGATTTACCAGCTGCAGCACCCTGCCTTCTTTCAACAACCAAGTCGCCTGATCAATACAGTACGTGGCTAGGAAAATAAAGGTCTTGCACTAAATCATTGTAGTGATTTAGCAGGTGCCATTGTGCCCTCTGAAGCTGCCTCTACTAAACCGGAGTTTGCTACACTGTTCAGAGAGGTTGGAAGTGATACCTGTCCACAGGGGATGTGCAACCCTAGCAGCCTTTGCCACTTGCAGTCGTTTGAGCTCAGCCAGTATTGCAGTGACAGCATGTGTTAAGTGGTGTCATGGCCAGATCCCAACTGCCACTCCTGCCCACACAAAGCCCTTCACCTCTACAGTCACAGGACACATTCATTCCCCATTTCTTCCATAGGATGTGTTAGTCACCCATGAAGTTTTGCCCCAAAAGTGGTTGCAGCAGTCAGTTGCAGAGTCTATTTATCAGTTTATTTGTAAATTAAATTAATTCCCTGAGGATTAGGAGGGCCTTAGTTTTCTCTGACCTGTGCTGGTATGATTCATGAAGTGAGAAAGGTGCCACTAATGCATGTTGATGTGCTTTTTTTTTAGCCAGGGACCAGGCTAATCCACTACAAAGAACAAAGAACTTTTATAGCTGCTCCAATTCACTGCCAATTGCCTGCTGTGGCATAAAGGGTAGACTGGTCAGTTGGACTGAAAAAAAGAGTTAGGAGTTTACATGTATGGCAGAGTTGGCTTAGGGTGTTCAGTGTTGCCCCAAGAACACCCCTCTAAACAAAGTCCTCAGTTAGGCTGATCAGCCTAATTGTCCAACTCTGTTGCAATGTCAGAGCAAAGCAAAAACAGTAGTCACAAAAAGACAAAGGATTGGGCCCTTTTTGTCTGTTGTAAGAGACCAGGCTGCTCTTCATGTTCTCAACAATTCTGAGACCAAGAGTTCTTGGAACAGCTTTAAAACACAGGCTGCACAAGCCCCAGTGCCTGCTCTGGGATCCTGGCTTAACAGTGTTCTGCTGCTGCAGTAGCAAAGCCGTCAGCAAGCAGGCAGACAGACAGTTATCCACATTATTCCATGCTCTGTGGTGGGCCTGTCCACAAGGGATTAGACCAAATCTGCTAACCTCATTTCTGTTATATAACCTAAGACAGATCTGAACTCTTTTCTCCGGAGGATTGTATGGTAAACCAGAATATCACCTCCCCCTAACCCTCTTCAGCTGCAGTTCAAATTAGGTTTTGCTGCTATCATAATTCATTCTGTACCATAATGAAAATGGAATTGATTGAGATAACATGTAGACATTGTGTCTAGACATACCCAGGTTACTTGTGTATACAAATTTTATCAGGTAACTGCTATGAGTGCAGCTTCTTTTGGAGCGTAGGATTTAGTGCAGACCACGGAGGCCAAAGGGAGGGAGCACATGCTTAGATCCCAACTCCACACTGAACTATTGGGTGCTACAGCTGCTAGTAACTAGGCTCCCTAGGTTAAGAGCTTACTCAAGTAAGCCCAACAGGACTGCAGGTGTACAGTATGCATGAAAAACTCCCTGGGATCAGTGCTGACTTCATAAGAGGGGCTGACAAAAGCACTGCTTTTCTGGTAACTGTTTGCTACACTCACACATGTGGCACCACACCAGCTGATGTTCCCCAGGTACACACACTTAGAAATCTTCTGAGCCCTCATGGAACTATTCATCCATCAGCACAAATCTCTGATCTGCTCTTCTGCCATAACCCATGGGTTTAGCTTAAGTAAGTGCTTACTCTGATCAATAGTTGTGTTGAAGTTTAGCAAGTCTCTTTCTGATATAGCAACAGCAAAGGATGACAGGAATAATACTACTGGATACAGTAAAATTACACCTGTGCGAAAGTGAGATTAACTTTCAGTGAGGCTGCAGTCAGGCTGTACACATTACACCGCACACATGAGAAACTGATACTATGTCCATTTTTGTCTTTTTGTTAATAGTATGGGAAAGAAAACAGGGTTTATTTGGATTCATAAATTAGAGATGAAATTGCTATGCAAAGACATTAAGGAAATTTGCAGTTATGCAACTGGAGTCCTAGAGGAAAAAGTAAACAATTTTACTGAGAAAAACAAATTGAAAACAATTACAAGACATGAAGAGGGAAGTAGCTGGAGGTTTGGACTTTTTCTTTTTTCTCTTCCCTTTTCCTTTTGAGGCCTGAAAACGTTTGCATATTGTCTTAAATTTCATGTTTTGGTCCTCCTCAACCTATACTGCCCAAGTCACAGCGTCATTTGGGGCTCAAATGAGGGGCTGGATTCCTCCAAAGGAGCTTCCATGTGACAAGCAAGCCAAGGAGCATCAGTGAGACATTTCCTAGTCGCTAAGGATACCCATCTCGTCTTTTATGAGAATTTACATTGACACATCCTTTCTACAGTCATTCTTTCTGAAGCAGGCCGCTACTTACACCAGTCTTCTGCAAACTGTTCTCTGTAATCCAAGTCCAAAACTCATCTGGGAGCTCTATAGGGTGCCACAGTACGGCAACCCAGACACTCAACAAGCCTCCAGTCAGGCAAACACAAGCCCCAAGTAACTTGGACTGTGGAGTAACTTTGCACCCATGCCTCAGTTGTGCATGGGGTATACTCTGAGAAAGACCAGAGCTACCGTTTATAGCATTGTCCTCACCTCCCACATGCACACCATGCTGGATTAAATGGGGATTTGACTAGTCTGACAAAGAGAATAAAGCCATTAAAAATTACATTGGAAGGCAACACTGAAAACCAGGATGTATGCCTTCAAGAGTTAAATATACAGCTTAAAAACAAAAAACAAGCTGAAAGGATAGGAAGAGAAGGCACTTCATATATAACATACTGAAAAGGAACTTAACACATGTGAGCTGAGGAAATGGAGCGTTGTAAACATGCTATTTACATAGTGCCAAAAGGGTGCTTTTATGGGAATAGAAACATTAGGTACCCCTGAGCATGCAAGCTTGCCTTCTTAAGAAGATAAAGACTCTGCCCTGTTAGAGCCAAATCCAAGTCCAAATTCAAGAACCAAGCACATTTCCACTTGGAGAAATTCAAATCAAAATTTGGTCTGGGCCAAAGTGACTTGACTCATCCAAACCTTGCCCTTAAAGCAAATCATTTCTAGGTATCGCAAGTGAGATTGATAAATAGGGACTCTAGTCACTTCTGTTGTTACTAAATGATTTTCAAACTACACTGTTACAGTTTCAGGAGGAAAAGTGAAAAAGAAAACAAAACCTTATCCAAGTTGAAACTCAGGGGAATGTATTCAAGCAGAATATAATTAGCAAATCTGGAAGATGGCCAGCATGAAATGCGCAACATCATAACAAAAAAAAAACCAAAAACCCAAGGAATGACCACAAACATCAGGACCTTATTTTTAATCTGCTCCATATAGTGCAATCAGATAACCTTATGTAACCTCAAACATGCCTATAGCTACCTTGAGAGCACTTCACTTGTTGTGTTAGCTGAGATGTCCATGCTATGGATTTCCATTTCATGGATGGCAGAGAAATAGTACTCCGTCTTTCTATCATCTGCCTGCCTACTGCCAGATTTTGTCAGGAAGCAGGTCTTCTTCTAGCCTCACTAAATTTTAGTGGAGACAGTTAATGAGATTTAAAAAACAACAAATTAAACCACGTGTAGAACATGAATGTTGCAGTCAAAGTTCTGGTTTTCCCCTTGTTTTCAGTTTTTATGTGCTGCAGATGGGAGCAGAGATGACAAATAACACCAGCACCAAGTGGAGAACTTGGGTTCAGCTCTAGTCTGGGTGTCCATGAGAGATTTTAGACTAAACTAGCTAGGCTGACAATGTGAAAGCAGAGCAAACAACAGTAAAATAAGGCGTTACTCTCAAGACAGTGAGAGCTGCTTTCTATCAGAGTTTGCCAGGACACTATAATGCTTTGTAACACAGCCAGTCATGCTAAATAAAATGTAGCCTTAAACATGCTTAGGACTGGATTTTCAATGGGTCTTCCAACTTAGCATGCAGCATAATCTATTTTTTCCCTAACCAACTGTATTTAGTACCACAGGGGATGGTTAATACAATTTCAGAAAAAGAAAAAATAAATTAATAAAATATGAATAAATAACCATAAGTTGTTTGCATACATAAATGTTCTGGAGCATGGGATTTTATTCGCTATCATATTGATCATAAAACATGCCTGAGAGCCCAAAGTATTACTTTATTGCATTTAGCAGCAACAATTAACCTCTCCATTTTTCACTGCTCTAACAAACAGTATGGTCTTCTACTGTCTAGGAAGAGGTGAAAAACTAAACCAAAACCCACTCTCTTCCATGTGGCTGTACTCTCCAGAGGCATATGTGCAAGTGGCACAAAAGACCACGAAGGTTTGATCTGTGGTCCATGAAGTGTAGGAAACAAAACAAAAAAAAGCAGCAGATTATTTTCTTTCCTATTCTGGGGGACTATAAAGGGCAGAAGGAGCAGTGAAGAATTTTGTAATAAGGCTCTCTCACTAAAGTACCACAGGCAACAAATTCCTTACAGCTGAATAGGAGAATAAGTGCAAAACTGAACACAACAGGAAGAGGTGTGGTCCCTAATGCATCATTTGCTGTATTTTATTGTATGTGAGCCAAGAAAAGTAGAAGGCCACTGAAATTCCTAGAGAACAGAAGAGCCCAGAGAATTAGCAGCATTTCTCATGCTTGGGATGTTTATGTTAAATACTTTCTATAATAAAGGAAGCATGTGTTTTGCAAGAAAAAGCATTCATGAGCTGAAATTCCCCTTATAATTTAAAGATTAATTAAGATAAATAATATAATTAAGTAATTTGGAAACACTTTTTTTCCCCAGTAGTAGACATTCAGCTTGACATAGCAGCCAAGGGGCATGTCATGAGTACTCCAGTCATGCTGACACTTGTAACTAGAGGAAGAATGCAGATGCAAGAGAAATTTGGAAATTCTGTTCAGGTGAACTACAGATGTGATAGAGGCTATAGCTACTGATGCAGCACAGTTACCTCACAATCTGGGTAATTAACCCATAAGTAATCAAGACTTGTCAGTGTTGCACTCACTGCAGAAGCTATGGCATCCTGAAAACATTGCTGGAAGTATGTTTTGTATTTTCATCTCACTAGAACTCTAATTTGGACAGCTGATTGACCTACTTTCTGTATGTCACTGCTCTCAGCGTATTAACCCCCCCTCCTCAAACACTCGCAGCTATTTCAAATAAGTGCAAGAAAAAGGAAGACTGGAGTGCAGATGTTGCTTGTGCAGACAATCAATGCATCCCTCCCCCACTAAAGTTTAATAAGGATTGTTAGTACATCATTGTAGCTGGTAATTGTGTAGGTACACATGGTAATTGCATGTATTTGCACTAATTATGTAAATGCACAATAATTAAAGCTCCAGGGTTTTCATGGTAAATTTTTAAGACACTCATGGATTTGTCATGGCAAAAGTGTCAGTCACATAACCTAGTGGGAAAAGGGAGGAGGAGGAGGAAGCTCAGGAGAACATACTTGTTAAATAAAATGCAGATATGTATATATAAATAAGTGGATAGAGGACACTATATCCTCAAACGCAGCTGTGTGCCCAGACACACTTTTTTCAGACTTGAAAAATAAAAACACTAGAAAAAAACCCCAAACACATGGAGGTTAAAACTAAAGATCAAGTACTCTCTCACTTTATCCACCTAACATCCCACCTTTGTCATTTAACCAGTGAAAGGCAGGAGAAGTTAATTTGTGCTCTTTTTGCTATTGTTGTGACCACTTTCTAATATTACCAGTTTGCTCCCTCTCCCACAGGCCTTATCACACTCCACTGAACACGTCAGTGGAAATATCCTGGCACGGCTTGCTTTTGGATCGATCTCCCAGCACAGTGTGCTGTCTTAGTGCAAGAATCATACACTGGACATTCAAGTTGCTTTTGGTTTGGGGTTTTCCCCCTTTTATGTCCTCCCTTAAGACTTCAGGCTTTCTCCTCACCGTCAGATCTTCAGATGCAAACTCACAGGTTTCCCCTGGGGAGCACTCCTGCAAGCACTTGCCTAGTGCAGCAGGCAGGAGCTGCCCGTGTGTCCCCACCACGCCGTGCTGCAGCCCCTGGCTGAGTCTTTGCTGCCGTGCCCCGTGGACCTCCAGGCTGTGGGAGAGCTAACTACACATTAATGACTGCAGGCATGTGAAGGAAATGCAGCTGTGGAAACACGCAGGGCACAGCTCCTACGAAACCAGCAAAGCGGGACATGCACGTTCCAGCTATTTAGCTCTTTTTAATCACCTCTGACAGCAAACCTGAGCAGCTCCCTAGAACAATCCCATTATCCTTATGCCAGGACCACAAGGGGCTGTTCAAGAAGCACAGCAAGGCACCATAAGGTACTATGAAGTCAGAGCACTATTAAGCACTGCACACTAAAAAGCTTTCCCTTTCAAATCACAACGGTCGAGATCTTAATCACTTAAGTCAAGTGCCGGGTTTTTTAGCCATTGAAAAGTGTCTACATTCTTAAGACTTAGATCACTTATAAAGCATCAGCCTGATTGCACTTAATGCAGAAATAATCTGTACACCATCACCCCCCATTTGATTTTGAGTGTGCTTGTTGGTCCCCAGAACACAACAGCAGTCTCACAGGGTCACGTAGACAGCTGCCCACCTTCACGCATGGACACCTCAACAGAGAATCAACACAAGAGTTTTAAACTACTAAAACTTAATAGCTTAAGCCAAGACACAAAAGACAGCTTCCTCAGGATTTGCAACAAAACTTCGAGAAGATTTATAGGATTCAAACCCACACATTGCTACTCATTTAAAGCTAACTCCATATAGATGGGTCAAAAAGCTCTCTGTATCTCTTCCCCCTACTGTACCCAGTGCAATACAAGCTACACTCCTTACCTGGAGGCCTGAGGACAGGGTCCTGGAGGAACAGAAGGTCCCAAACCATGGCCTACAGTCTTGAGACACTTGCAAAACTGCATTCTATACCTTTGTCTAAAGCTCCCTGGGGTCTTTCCAGCTGCTAATTTCAGGAGGGCTTTTAGTACAGCTGTTTCAAATTGGCTCCTCAGCCACAGCTGGGGCAATAATGAGCCCAATCTTTAATACTTCCTGGGTTGAAGGAGTTGTCAGGAACACCGTTGATTTTTAAAAATGTGCAATCTGTCAATTGTTTTCTGCTTTTTAAAGAAACCAACCAACCAAACAAAAAACCACACAAAAAGCCACCTAAGTCAAACAACCCCTTCTCCCTTCAAATCTCCCTGTCCCTACTTCTGAGAAACAGACTAATAAATGTTTCTGCACTTACTTAACATAAGAGAAAAAAATTACCAGAACTACATTTGAATCAAAACATATTTTTCCTGATACTCTTTCACTTTTAAAGCTAAAATAAAAAGAAAATTGCAGCTATGTGATAACAATTGATCATATCTAATAAAAATTATTTTAAACGCAGCTTTTAATTGGTAGGGTTCAATCCAACAAGAAAAGCTGTTGGGGACAGAGTAATTTCAGTTTTGTTTCTAACAATAGAAGACATGTCTTCAAGGTGTTTTTTCCTATATTAAAAAAAATTCCTATACTTATGCTTGATGGGGATTAAAGACAGTAAGCTGTCATTTTAAAATTTTAATTTTGCAGTGGTGTTTCATAATTAAGTGAGAATCTTTCAGGAGTAGAGGATTTCACACAAATGGAGTCTTTCTGAAAAAAAGAGAAGCATTGCTAAAACAGTGATCTGCTGTATCAATTTGCTTTAATTTTTCAGTAAATTCATCTCTTCTTCAGATAATGGTTGATGGATGTCTAAAACCATGGAATATGGGTTTTGAGGGCATGAATGGAAAGCAGACGAGGTGGGTTACAGCTGGAGCACATTTTCTGTGTGTCTGTAGGGAATTTATTTCAGCTTGTCTTTGTTGTACAGCAGCATTGCGAGGTTAGGTTAGAGCTTTAACTTGTGCTAATGCAGGACCAAAGGTCTTTGGGATGTTTACGTCTAGTGGAAATTTGTATGATAAACACTTGCTTCCAGCAAAAGGCCTACCCAGGCCGAGTAAGCCTCCAATCCAGCAAGGTCCCCTGGACCTGATGCTGCCCAAGTATATTTGCATAGACAGGAAAAGCCTCATGCCTCTGTGTGGGGAAGATTTACATTTCACAAGGAGAAAGATTAATTTGCCTGGGCTCTAGGGATTTTTTTAAGACCTGGTGAATTGAAGACATTTATGGTATCTGCTAATATTATCCATAAATGTCCTTTTGATATCTCATACTCCAGCTGTGAGCTGCAGCACTAGCAATGCCAGGCCTGGTGCAAACACAGAGCTCTTCTCTTCGTATTGCCTAAATGTCACTGTTGCTTTTCCAATATGTTTCAAAGATCTTTTTACCAGCGAGGTCAGTACCAGCATCTCCATTTCACAGGTGGGAAAACTGTATCATCAAAAGATGAAATGACTCAAAAAGTGATATTACCACAGTCACTTAGAAGACCAATAGGAGGAGGCAATGTAGATGTTTTAGTGCTAATCCTACTCACACTTTACTGCTCCAGTGCAAGCACCTTTTTTTTGTGAAACATCTCTCTGGTCAGTGCCCAATTTATGAAAACAGTTTTGATTAATCAGATTAGCAAAAGCAGTTTGATGGTACAGCTGACATTCACATTCCTTAGCAAGAAGACTTGCACTCAACTTGTCTGAAAGTCATGTCCACAGTCTCTCAAATGGATAGCTTGGACACGAAAATATCTGCAGTTAGCAAACAGTTTATTTAGAAATTAAACATCTGTTTGATTCTTTTGGCCTGCCTGAAAAATATGAATAAGCACTGTTAAATACAAGCAGATCTAGTAAATACAAATATATGCATATCAATGAACATCACAGGTGGTGGTTGTGAAATGAACTGGCTGCTCTGAGAGCCTCACACGAGAAACGCTGACACAGCAGGTCATTAGCAGGGACTGTTGGAGTATACAAACCATGTCTGTTTCAAACCTGTCCGCAGTGAAGCTGCCCTTTACAGGATATTTGCAACCCAAGCACCCAGCAAGAGAAGATATTCTCACAAATCCAGGTATCAGGATTTGCTCAAAAATCAGTGGCAGATGCTTGACCAGAACCTGCACCTGAACCTGTTACTGAAAGGGAAACTGCACTGTCAAGTGCCTTGTTCCAACAAGTCGGCAACAGTGTCTGCATATTTTAAATCACTGTGTTGAGTCATCACCATTTATATGGAACTTAAACCACCCAAGCATGTCATCCTTACGAACCTCCTGCAAACATCTATGGAGCTTTCCCTTTGCAGGGCAGGCACAGCCCCATGAATTCATCCCTGGTGTGAGCCAAAGCTGGGCAGTTATTTCCTAGCTGCTGTATCACAATATATGGTTACAAAGGGAAGCATAGTAGCAGTAGTTTGTTTGCTGTGCTTGTTCTTTTAAAGAAGAATAATAACACTATTGTTCCAAGTGAAATTACACTTGTTCCACTTTCCCTTCCCCTTGAAAATTTGAAAACAGAAAAGTAATCATTTAAGTAATCATTTCTTTAGCGGTGGGGTTTTATTTAATCTCTATACATACACATTTTTCCAGTATGTGCACTGAAACAGCAGCCATTTGATTTCCTGTTAATGTTAGTGATTCTGCATTTTCTGTGAGTGTTTTGTTTTAAACAGTGGCTCATGCAGCAAGTTTGACTTGAATTAATGGCTTCCTGACTTCTGATGAAGTTCTTTTTGTGAATGCTCCTTTTCTATATTTCTTTTCTGATTTTTAAATTTTCTTTTGGCAACTGGCATGTGGCAGTTATATCCTATCAAAATAATCCCAAGATGTAGAAGTGGCTTTAAGACCACTTCTTACTACATCTTTAAAAACCTGAAATAGTCCCCAAACTTGGAAGCATCTATAGCATACGTTGTATGTCTGCTACAATGGGTTTTGTTTAAATACTGAATTAAACTTGTGGGTGGAAACTAGGAACCAAAGTTATTTAAATTCACACTCCATAATTTCATGTAATGGGAAGAGCAGGGGTTACCAGTGACACCTCCAACCTTACGTTGTACAATGGCTTAGTAGGACTTAAAGATTAGATCAGTGGAATACAAGGTACCCTCATCAAAGTCCTGAAATCACAAGGCACCTTTACTAAAGGCAATCTTAGTGAGAAGGAAGTATGAATTCTCATGCTGCCTGTACTGCTTCATCATTTCCACAGGTGAGAGAAGTCCCAGTTATGGACAATCCTTGCTAATGCAGCCCATCCTCTCTCCAGTGTTGCTTCTTTGAGTGATATTTTAGAATCAGTCCTTGGGGACTAGAGAGAGACTTTGTCTGGCCCTACAGAGTGGGGGAAGAGACAAGCAGAGCAACCATCCATCTCTCTCACAAATGATGGAGATGGAAAGAAGTAAAAAAGTGATAAAACCATCTCTTAGCCTGAAATGAAGCATCCACCCTGTCTTGTTTGAAATTGATCTGGAGGAAAGGGTAGAAAGAAGTGACTGATCTTTTAAAATATATGAACAATCTTTTTGCTATTTTATAGGAATGTGGAAGACACATTTTGCCAGAGCTGAATTCGTGTAATTCATGTAATATTTAGACACCTGTCGTGAGATTATTTTTCATGTTTTAATTTGAAAACCCTGTACTTCTCAGTCTTTTTTGCTGTTGAGACTACTGAAGAAGGTAGCTATTTCTCTAGGGGAAATGTATGTGAAAAAACCTGTCAGTCTGGCCCAACAGTACTTAAATTCCAAGTATTATAAAACATGTAAGAAGAAGGCTGTTGTTTTCTTTTCAAGAAAGCTGAACAATGAATCCCACAGGGCATCAATGGGAGCAGAGTCAAACTTCCCTCCGTTTTCAGTGGTTTCATTCCGCTTTTGTGACATGAAGTTAAGACCCAAGTTATACAAAATGCTCAACAGGGAATCTCATGCATCCCAGTGCCTTCTCTGAGGGACTATTTACATACAATTTGTTGCAAGATTAGAATCAGGGCTCTTTTCTCCCTGTCTCTCTCCTTCAATCTTATATTTCTGTTGTTACGTTTTTCTTGGTACATTTTAAATTAGCTTCCGCTTCTTTAACTGTTTGGCTGCGAAAGATCAGCGATGAAGAGTTTGACTTCAGAGCAAGATTCAGGATCCTAGAAAAAGTGATAATAGTTCGTGAGATATGTAAGGACCCATTTCTGCATGACTGAGTCAAGTCCTAAATTATCTAAGTGTACAGCAAAGCCATGGGACATTCACAGTGAAAATGTGGCATCCAACTTCAGCTGTCCTCCTTCGGCACAAGTCAGAACATTTATGAATATCAGTCAAGCAGGGTAAGATCTCCCCTTTTAAATGGTGCTTAACCATTCACAAGTGGTGCTTAGTAACACAGAGGACATCCTTCTGCTCTCCTGGAACAATTCTGGAAGCTGCTCCTCTGCAGTCAGTGGAGCTGCTTTGAGTCTGGCTGCCAAGTGGTAAATGTCTGATCTAGCTCTATACATTTTAGTTTGATGGTAAGATTTCGACTTCAGAATTTGTTTTCATTCAAAGTGTGAATAAAAAACAGTTGGTACATTGAAGATTTCTCCTGCATATTTTAAAAACCATGCTTGTCATCAAAATATTCAACAGTAATATCAATATTTCAATAGTTAGTATACCATAACATTGGAAGCAAAAGAAATTGAAATGAGTCAGCATGAAATGTTTTCCTCTTATCAAAATAAATTAGAGTATTGGAATAATGCTTTTCTGCTCTCTGCCTTTGAAAATGTCATTGAAATCAAGACATTGTCACAAAAGATTTGGATTTCCCTTTCCAACTGAGAGGTGTATGTTGTACGCTCTCCATCAGGTGAGATAGCTGCAGGAGGCAGAAGGAGAGGATAAATCAGGCCCTCTAGATTTACACAGGAGTAAGAGAGAGCAGGCAAGTGCTCCGTGGTGTGTGCTAGTGGGTGTTAATTCACACGTCACTGCTTAGAGGGATCCGTGGGCAGCTTGAACATTGTGATGTGTCCAATTTCTTTCTGTGTGAGTAAAGAAGAATATGAATACTTGAAAAGCCGAAGCCTGCTCTGGAGTAGAAAAGCCAGCCCTACTACAAAGAAATTCTTGTGCCTCTAATTACCCTTCTTCACCTATAGGTGGAATTTCCACTCCAACAGCTTTAGCAAGGAGCCTGTCAGCCTGGGAGGAGATTTCTGTTTGTCTTTGTACAGCAAACACTGGCTCTGTTGTGCAGCACCAGTTTCTGATTCTAATGATTTCCTGAATTCATTCTCCTTTGTACCTCGGGGAAGGAAGAAGTGATCCTCTTGAAAATTCAGATAATTGCTTTTATTTGATTTTTATTAAACCTCGTTCAAGAATAATATGATGGCTTTCTTTTATTACATTGTTCATCACTGTGGCATTTTTAAATTTGCTTTTCTAAGAGAAAGAATTTACTAAGTCAAAAATTTAATTCTAGGATTTTTGCTGAAAGAAAACTGGGAGCTCTTTTTGAGATTTGTTTTGATTTCAAAGGCTTTCGTAATACTCATATCTGTGTACTATTATCTCTACTTCCTCTCTTTAACAGCCAGGACTCCTTCCCCAGCCCCAGCAAGCAGCCCATGCTGTGGTTTATTGTGTGTGCATCTGGAGCTGGCTGGGCTGGCATGGCCCCGGCCGTGCCGGGCTGCTGCTGAGGGGAGGCAGTGCAAGCGACGCTCTTTCTCCCCTGCTGTGGCTATCGCATCGCCTGGGCGACGCTGATAGCGGTTCGGGGGGAACTGCAGGCTCCAGCTCCATCGGGAGATAAGCACGGAGTGAGGCACAGAGCTCCCATGGGGGTTATCCTGCCACAAAGCAGGAGGAAAGCCCTCCTCTCTCCGGTTTTGGCTCAGTCACAGGCTCTGGGGTGACTGCTCAGTATTCCTGCTGGAAAGCAGGAATGTGTGGCAAAGCCCTGTTCCTCCCTCTCTCTCTTCCTCCCTTCCTCCCTCCCTCCCATCCATCCATCCATCCATCCATCCATCCATCCATCCATCCATCCATCCATCCATCCATCCATCCATCCATCCATCCATCCATCCATCCATCCCTCCCTATAAATCTCGTCCGTAGCTGGTATCATTCTCATTGTATACATGGGGAGACTGATGAAGAGAAGCAAAATGTTCTGCACTTAGGAGAAATAAAAGTAGACAAAATCCAGGGCTGACAACTTCATGTTGCTTACATACAACATTTGGAAAATTTAATCTATTTGCCTCTGCTGCCAGTGTAGCATCATCCACCGTCCTTTAATAAGTCACACACAGAGCTACTTGATGTGTGGTTTTATGAGAGCTATTATTTTAAGAGTTGGTCATTTAAAGGTAAGTGTTTAGGAACAAGAGATTTTCATATACTTTTAAAGCAAGTTTCCCCCTTTTTCCATTTTATCCCAGGAAATATCTCAAAACACTGTGAAGACTTTGTAAAAGGCTCTTTTTACTCTCAAAAAGTTTTTAACAAGAATCCAGTCATCTTAGTTAATCCCTTTAAACCATGTCAATATTTACTTTTAAGTGGAGTTTCAAATACTTGGTGAGCTGCACTCTTAGTTTAATCAGGACAATTCCATTGACTGGGAATTACAGCTGGCTACTGCTGTGGCTTACCTTGAGTGCTCATAGTTCCAACTGGCGATGGCAGTAAGGATGATGGGATGTCTGTTGTTAGCACATGCATCTGTCCATGAATAAGTGGGTCCCCCAGGACTGCTTTTAGTCAGCTGCTGGGTTCCTGTCACATCTGTGATGTTCTGTACCCCCCCCCCCCCCACAAGGCTTCCACAAGGGCCCATGGTCATTAAAATAATCAGCGTGAGACTTACAAAACAGCACGTTCACCCTTGTCTGCTCATCCACATCTTTTGGAAGAAATGTGGCAATTTGGCAACAGCTTGACCCCTGCTCAGAAGGGTGACAGAGAGGACCAGTCACAACCCCCACCAGCCCATAGAGAGTTATGTGCCCTGAATGAGCAGCTGATCCCCACCCACAGGGCACAGTTTTGTTAACGAAAATCTCTAAATGCAGACAGGACTTGAACAGCTCTTAGAGAAAAATGGGCAGCTACAGTTGGTTGAGCATAGGTGTCTTTGACAGAGCTAAAGACTCTTAGTAAGCACTGCAGCCACTTCCCACAGTTATCTGCAACCTATAATTTGTGAGAGAAGCATATTTTTAATGCTACTGGCACATCAACTTTTGTTTTCTAATTTTGATGGAGTAATGGCAACAGACTTTGCACTGCAGGACAAAAGACAGGCAGATGGAGCACTGGTTCATTATATAGTTACCCCATTTCACCTTCCCTTTCTTGAGGCAAGGGACAGGTTATTTCATACCACAGCTTGCCCTTGCTCTTCTCTTATAGCAGATGTATTTGGATCAGAGGAGAAGTTGCTTAGTCTAAGATGTGGCTGATGTTACATTCCTTAAGTCACCTGGTCAATGTGTCCTACTCACATCCTCAGAATTAATATGAAATTTTTGTTCCATTTAAAGCTGGATTTTCCTTTACTTTTTCTGTAACATGGAACACAGTCGCTGTCTGTAATGGCTGGGAAGTTTAATTCAGTAAGTCCTCTGTTACTGCAGTGACACAGGGTATTCACAGTACTCTGATGCCCTTCTTGTCTGTCTGTGATAAATCATAAAATCCTGGGCTTTTTTTTTTTTTTTTTTTTAACTATAGGTCTTATTTATCCTGGGGAGCATGAGGAAGTGTTTCCACGGCACAGGATGTGGAGTCACCATCCTGAGGAGCCTTCCGTCACTGGAGATCTCCCACAGCATTGCAGGAATCGCTTTGGATTACTTGGGTGTCTCCTTCCACTCCCACATCCCCAGATAGGGGAGATGTTTCCTATCTGGTAATATGGTAACAGCGAAAGACCTCACCTCACTCTCATGATCTTCAGTGAGTGGCATCACAGGGATATAAAGAAGGCAATTGAAATAATTAAAATCTTGTCTGGCTCCTCATGATAACGTCTGGCCTAGGACACCCTATTCCTTGTCATTTTCCTGACCATGTCTTATGTGGTCGCACACTGCACTTAATGTTAGTGAAGGAAACTGAAAATTATAAAGCTATGGCAAAGATCTGAAGGCAGAAAACGGTGGGTAAATATAAACAATGAAGTGAAAGAATGTGACTGGAGAGCAGTGGGTGCTAAATGGTGTGTTTCACAAGAATTTGAGTGTGAGCTTCCCTAGGAACCACACACAGCTCTGCAACACAGCTCTAAAGTCTCCAGCTAGTCACCTTTTTCCTTTCAGATTCATACTCAGTTTAGGACACCTAAGCTTCTGGCTACCACTGACTCTAAGGTATTTATTTTCTGAGAGACTGACTTCCACATCATGTAATAAATTGCTGGGATATATGGTGCATGCAGAGAACTGCTGGGTACATTTCAACTAAAAAACCAGACTGGATCAATCTCTTGCCATAGATATATTTCTTTTTGTGGGAAAAAAAGTAGGAAAAGAAGCTATAGGTGACTGTGCTGGGTTTTTTTCCCCACGAAGAGAAAAAAAAAGTGGTAACACCATCTCTTTGCTTTTCATTTCGTTCTGGTATAAGTTTGCTAAAATTAAACATTTTCAGAATTATTTTAAGCTTAAGTAACTTCAAAGTAGATCTGGATCTGAAATTTAACTAAATCAGAAATGCAAAACCTTTTCTCATTGCTTTCTCCTGATGTTAAAGATTTTTCATATTATCGTGATCCAGTATTTTAGGCTGTTGAGTCACTTCACAGAGTGACTCTGGAGCCCCCCTCCACTGTCACAGCTGTGGCAATTCATACCATATTGTGATTTCTTCCATGTTCTAGCTGCTTTGCAGAATAAATGGGCAAAGGCACTGCTGCCTTGCTTTGTCTCTCTGGAACCACTCAAAAATAAACCAGCACATATCAGATGAACCCTACATGTTTTGTCTCTCAGATTCTTCGCCATCTGGAACAGTTTCCTTAGGGCTCAAGAGTTTTTTCCTGAAGACTGCCCCCCCACCAGGCTACTGAAGCATGCCTGTCTCTTCATCTCCTCCCCAAAAACTTCCTTTTGAACATTATGAGTCAGTCATACATTTCCTTATTATTGTCTGGTCTCAGGGTTGGTCAGAGGACTGTGCCGTGTTAAAGTCTATTGTCCTTTAACAGTCCCTGGATAGATGACAATCCATTCCAGTGTCCAGTGGATCCCCGACCATGCTGACATTCAGAGAGCAGAGCAGCTCTGCGGCAAATCTCTCCATCATTCCCATTTATCTTGTGCTGGCTTGATTGGCTGTTTTGGTGCATGTGAGTCGTATTCCTTTGTGAGGGAAACTGAACCAGAAGTTCTACTTGAGGTACACACCAATGATGCTTCAATCCCTTTAGGGAGAAAAGAGATCCATAGCCTACATTTATACCACATGGATTTGGGATGTCCAGCCTAGTGAATCAAACTAAACGCAGTCTGAAGTAAAATACCAAACCACGTGCACTCTAAACGTGACTGTGAGCCCTCCCAGCCAGCTGCACTGTGCTACTGCTCTGCTCTTACCGTGTCTAATGGCTCACTAATGTAGGCAAAGTCAGAGGCGCATAAAAGGTGCAGCGGTTTTATATCATCAGCTTCCTAAAATCAATGAGTTCATAAGTTTCTGAGATCATTTAAGCTCCTGACTTATGTCTTCAGGCAGCTAGCAATATACAAATAGTGTAGTCTACAGTACCTGCAGGGCTGAATTTGTTAGATGGTGTTACAATAATTAATGGATTTGTATGTGATAAAAAGATGGGATGAGCAGAGAGATCATCTATCAGTATTTCACCTATTGGGAGCTATGATTAAGTCCTTGAAGCTTTGAGATGTGGTCAGGGTGCAGAGCAGTTTAGGATAACAAGTGAAGACTGTTATCAGGTCCAATTACTCTCTAAAGGAAATTAAGAAAGGCAGAATATAATTACTTGAACTGGAATGTAGCCAGGGTGTTGGGATGATCATTTGCTATATGACCATTAATGACTGTGGTAGAAAACTGTGGATTTAATGCCATGAGGTAAATATTCACTCTCACCAAGGAGTCTACTTGTTAAGAATAATATGAATGCAGTCATAAAAGAATGTTAATTGGATCCTGTGTATGGGTGAGCATTCATCTTCTGAGACCAAGTATCAGCACTAACATCACTCAAAATACATAGAAACGCTGTTTAACATCTGTTGGGGATAGGGAATCGAAAGGGCTTTCTATAATTGTTTTGGTTCTGATGATAGGGGATAAGATGAAATTTCCATAGTTAGTGCAGACTGGCCTCTTTTGGACACTACAGAAGCAAACATATAGGGGTGAAAGCAAAACTGCTAAACAAAATGGATTTAAGGAATGTCTTATCAGAAATACTAGATATAAAAATAAGATTTTGAGATTTCATGGAAGCCAAAGTGTTTAGCAAATGATGTACTACTGTGCCTTTTGTCCTTCTTCTGTCCTGAAAGTAATAATAAGATTTTGTATGTCAGTAGTCTTTCATGCATTTAGATTACCCTTCAATCGAGTTTCATAGTACTCCAAAACAGAAGGATAAACACTCTATGATAATTGCTTTACCTTTTACTGCAGTGCAGCAGATACATAACCACATTATCAAGAGAGGTGTAAAAAAATCAGTGCTTGACAATGCTTCAGGAATTTGTGACGGTAAGAACCCAGTTTATACTTTTAACATTTGAGAATAAAAGCTTTAGTCCTATGACTATTTCTGTGCAATACTTAGGTCATCAGCTACCAAGATGGTTACACACATCTTTTATACCCAACCTAGCAGTTCATATCAATGTTGTTAGGACGCTGAGCACTGTAGCACCGGGTCAGGCCGGCTAGGCCGAGGAGCCTAAAGGAGAGCTAAATAAAAGAATACACAGAGACAGCAGACGGAGAGGGCAAAAAGAGAGAGCGGGAAGAACCCTCTGCCTTTATTTATATGTTTTTACAAATCACTGTGGATTGGAGGTAGAAATGACCACCTCTCAATTCCATTGGTCAAAGCATCAATCTATCATATTTCTCCACCCAGGACAGTGAATGATAAACAACAGAGACAATTAACAAAACATAGATAGTTGTTAAGAAACCGTGGCCATGTTTATAGAAGAATGTGTGAGAAAGTATCACAGCAAAGAGAAACACTGAGAAACTGCAAAACTCAGGACAACAGAGCACTACAGCAGTTGCCAGACTTTGAAGACTTTTAAAAGACTTTCCTAGTGAGAGGTGGTTTGCTTAATTAGTGCCCACAGTTGCCAGGGCGTCACAGCTCTCCTGAAGAATCTGGAACATATAACTGCTCTGTGTCTCCACATAATGCGCAGAAGGAGCTTAGAAGAGGCATCTCAAAGTCTTTACGAGTTGTTGAGGAAGATCCTGAAATTATGTAATTCAGGTACAAAACTAAATCCTCATATCCTCTAACACAGTTTATTGCAAGTTTTTTTCTTTTAGTACACCTGAATTTGCTGAAAAGGCTCCTGCACTTGCCAATGTTTTGCAAGGAAGTCTTGATAGACTGTGAAAAATGTTAAATACAGCTTGTGAAGCTTGTTGGTAAAGAACTGGCCTCTTAGAAATGCATGAGACTTGATCCAAAACTTGCTCAATTCCATGGGATAATCTCCTTCACATAGCAGGTGAGGATTTTTTGGAAACTGATGAGCTTGCAGGAAGGTTCATCCAAACCCGGAGAAAATGGTAAAGACATTTGTGAATGAGGACAGGGGATGCAGAGAGAGAAATAGCAGGCTCTCCTCTTACTGCTTTCCTCAAAGTCCCACAGGTCTTTTTGTGCTTCTGGAAGAGCCAGAGGTAAGAGACCTGTTTGGTTTAAATCAAGAGAATCTTGTTAAAAATATTCAAGCCTCTGAGAGAGCTGCTTACATTAGCATGATTATTTAGTCTGGAAAAAGGACTCCATTGCAGACATCTTTGGGAGGTGCAGAGTGCCAGCTGCAACTTCTGAAAAAGGAAATTCCATCCAGCACAGAGAGTGCTCCTGTTCTCATTGCCCAGAGTCGCCTGTGCA
Organism: Pomatostomus ruficeps; assembly: GCA_013400735.1. Lineage (NCBI taxonomy): Eukaryota > Metazoa > Chordata > Aves > Passeriformes > Timaliidae > Pomatostomus > Pomatostomus ruficeps. The sequence continues at coordinate 77,616 of VYZT01060811.1, read as the reverse complement.
TGGCAAGGCCAAGGCTTCTGGAGCTTCGAGACCCTCTCACCTACTGCATATCTACAGAGTCAGAAGACACCTGTCATAAATACACATCCTTTCTGAAAGCAAGGACCAGACCTGCCTTCTGAGGCACCACTGACAAGTTTAATAACTTATCTGGCAGAGGACAACCAGAAGAAACCGGATCTGGAACTGGCAAAGAGACCTCAAGGTCAGCCCTACTTCAGCACATTGCATTTCATAATGGAACGTGAACAATAAATCCCATCATGTCTTTAATAATTCAATAGTTAGCATGCTGGGAGAGGAGAAAGTCTGTGGTGTACTTCATCAAGTTTTATACTATTCTCTTACTTCTGAGCCTGTAAAGGCAGCTAACAGCACTTAACCTAACACTGCTGCTATTTCTACACAGGAAAACATTCATTAAACTGCATAAGTCGAAGAAAACTCTTAATTCATCAAACCCTGTACATCAAAAAGGGTTCTTTTATAACATCATTACATAAAGGGTACGTGTTTTTCCTTTTTAACTGAAACTATGACAGGTCAGTCCCTCAGACACCTTGTAATGGTGGTGCCCATCCCACTGGTTGTGAAGGATTTTGTTGACCACAAGGCCTTTCATACCACTGCCTGGAATGAAGAGGAACCTTATTCTAGCAGAAATATACAGGATGTAGTGAGCAAACATGGGAGCTGGAACATGCTGCCTTGTGCAGAAAAGAACCCTCCTGTGTATCCACTGCAGTGAGTTAACTGCTCCGTGGACCATCTCTGACGTTTTGTGGTGTTGGATGCTGTGCATGGGCAGCTGACATGCAGGAATGTTCCCTAGTACTTGTCAGAATAGGAGTTTATGAGAACCAGATGAGGATGTAAGGCTTGGGCAGGTGGGTTGGCTGGAGGGAGGAGTTTTAAATGTTGTTGTAGTTCTCAAATTTCCTGCTCAAAGAAGCTGAGATGATTAAGCAGAGAGAAGGAGGCATCTGACTTTTTTTACAGGTATAAGCTTATAGAAAATTTCTTCTTCCACATACTTCTCTGAGTTTCCAAAGGTGTTCTGTTTTACTTCTACTCTATTGAAGTGAAGTAGCCATACTGAGGCCTTGGGGCAAAGCCACAGTCCAGTCTGTATTTCTAGCCTTCTGGTATAGATGCATAAAGAAAGTAAACCCCCTTATGGCAGAGTAATCTTCAAGAATGCCTCATCATGAATAAACTTTTATGGCAAAACTATAATCCTTTCCTGCAACTCAAATGAAGCTCATCTGTTTTATATCTTTTGTTATTGTCATTATGCACACTGAAGGTGAGCAGGTTCCCCGGTTTCCTGGCAGATAAAACACCCAGTGTACAAGAGATAGCAAGAGGCAGCTCAGTGGCAGAGGCAGTGCACTGGTCAAAGCCCCCCTGGCACAGGCAAACTCTTCAGCTGCCTAGGCAAGGCACAGTCACGGCTGCTGGGGGTTTCTCTGCTGCCTGCCGAGGTCTGTGGCAAAAGGAAAAACCAAAGAGGAAGTAACATTTAAGTTTGGTTTTAAAATTAAGATGCAAATCTGCTACACAAATATCCTACAGCAGGCAAGTCCAAAGGGAGCATGTTTCATTTTGGATCAGCTTAAATTTCTTAAACTAACTTCACTGACATTTGTCTTGTATCAGTTAATTTACTTATGTCTGCTTTACACGCTCACACTAAGCACAGATAAAGTTCTCCACACAAAGGTTCACACTTGCATGACAGATCTGAGGCTGTAACAGAAATGTTTTTGTACCACACTGGCCCTGTGCAGCAGAACAGCCACCACTGTGCACGGTCATTTGTTCTTGGCGGAACATTTGCTGTGTCACAAGCAGGCTATGAGGAAAACAGGAATAAGCCTTTTGCCAAGGAAGATGCAGAGTGGACTTGAACAGCTGAAGGGAGGAATGGAGGCAGTTAACACCTTGTGGGTAGTTTTTAGCTGATGCTGGCTATCTTTATTTTACCATAAGATATTACTTTATAATATTTAATTAATATGGATATTAAGAATATAGAGGGATTTCAATGCCCTGTGAAACTCTTAGTGATTTTAGGAGTAAAAGAATAAAGTTACTGTGGAAAGTAAATCCAAAAATTTGTAGGGATTTCTTCCCCCCTCCCAAATTATCCTGTTCTAATCACTTCTAATTCTCTCTTTCTTTATAAATAAGAGAAAGAATGAGTTTTGTAGAGTATTTTGAGAGAGGTATAAGTTCTCAGTCTTCACTTCCCAATCCTCCCACACCTCAAACATTGCCTTTACTTGGAAAGTTACATAGTTCACTCATTAAAAAAAGAAGTTAGAGAGTCCCCATTTCTGATACACCCTTTCATCCAGTGTATCACAGTTCCTATCACTCCTTATGGCTGCCTCTGCCTTTCACAACAGAGAGAGAAAAATAAATATGTGTTTCTAGTTCTGCTTTCTAAACCATTAGAAGATCACATAAGCAGAACAATAACATCAATAGCTCAGTGTTTCTTTCCTTTGCACTGTCATGATCCAGAGTCTTTTGGGGAGCAGCAGTCACCAGCTGCCCATGCCAGTGACTGAGCAGGGTCTGTGGGGAGGACGAGGGTCATTCTCCCACCTTTGAGGATGGAGGAACGGAAATATAGAAAAAAGCTGCTGCTCATCTAAGGGCAGGAAAGAAGGCAATTTTTTGTGTTCTAAAGCAAATGGCAATTTCAAGCTCTCTCTGAATACCTTTCAAGTACATCTGCTGTAAAGCCTTTGGAGCCACTGTTATTTACAAAGTAGGAAAGTGCAACCAATGCAGATTATAAGAGCTCTCTTCCAAGAAGAAAGCAAGAAGTATTGCACTCTTCCAGCATCCTACCAGGGCTAAAATTATGGTGGTTGCACTTGTAGGCAGGCAAATAGTCATTTAGTGTGGTACTTAGCCTGTACAGTCATAGTGCTTGCAAAGATTAATGGATAGGTTAATTTTCTATATTTCATTTTAAATAAATAGCCCTTCTGGTTAGTCCTCTGCATATTATACTATGTGTGTGCTATGTGCAAAGCCATCCTGGTATATACGGTCCCCAGGCACTACACCACTTTCACTTTCCAGGTTTACTCCAATCTTGACCAAATGGAGCAAAGGAAATATGCATAATTTTTTCCTTTCCTAGTTATTGTCCCAGATGTTTTCATTGTCATTACTTTGCCTTTCAGCTCTTGAGTGAATCAAGTTGTTGGCACTGTTCAGAGTGGTTTCTTCTTCTCCTAGTCTTCTACCTGCACTTACAAGGTTAAGTTTCCTGAAAATATTTGCTTTCAGAATATTTAATTTTTAGCAATTAAATATATTTGGGCAAAATTCAGAACAGAAACAAATAGGTACAGATATGACTTAATGACTCCAATTTAACCTCAAATAATACATGAATGAGCTGCATATGTACATGAATTGTGAAACCAGGGAACTATTCTGCCATGGTCTCTAAGTCCACTGTACCCATGATTAATTTTAAATTACTTTGGGTAGGGTCACTTCTTTTAGCATGTCACTGTACATGGCCATTTGTGCATGCAGAAGTTGATCATATCATAAACAGCTGTGGTGCTGGGATGAACCTGTTAAATTCTTTTAAGGTGCATCTTTACATTGTCTTCACACCAAGGTTAGCATCTACGTGAGATGGAGGCTGCATAATAAAAGTGTCTGAAATAAAAGCGGAAAAACTGCCAAAAACGTCATTTTCACTGGGACCTGGTACTTTCCCAATGAAACAAAGAAATCTGGTCCTCCCTCTCCCTGTTGCCCAGGACATTCTGCCATGCAAAATCCTGTATTTCACCTGTAACATTTCTATGACGGTTTGTTCAACTCGGTTCTGTCATAGCAGAAAGATTAGCGGATTGCTAACTTCTAACATGTCCCTTCCCCCTTCCCTGCTTGAAATGACAAATCAACTCACTGGGAGTCAGACACCAAAACTATTTATTTCTTTAAATGCTACTAGGCATCAAGGTCTGTCTCCAGCTACCTTTATAATTTTGGCCTAACTCTGCACTTGTCACTCATAAGATCTACAGTTGTGGAAACTGTCAGTAGTACAGCGGTATAAAATTCAAACAGTCTCTGTGTGGTGGTGTCTGATAAGATAAGAAAAGTTATTTTGTGATTTCATGATAGTTTGTTTCCTCTGACAGCTTTCATTTCAGTGTTAAGGAGTTCTTGCACAGCATTTGTCTGTACTTTTAGGAAACAAATATGGTTTAGGAAACAGTTTACTTGATTTTTTTAATATAATAAAACTACCAATACTGATTTTTAAATGAAATCAGGATTCCTAAATGAAACATACTTAATATTATAGTATGTGCATTTTACTATTGCATTTCAACAGGTTTCACTCTATTTCACTGAAAAATATTTAATCGGAGAAAAAAAAATCACATGATACAGCTTTCACAGAAGTACTGTAATTTTTTAGGTTAGTTGAAATGTTGAGAAATGTTAGTGAGGAAGAATATTTTGAAAATTTTAGGTTGCCTTCTTGAAGATCTGGTGTCTTTGAAATGGTGCAGAAAAAAAGTAAAATCCGCAAAATAAGACCTTCATTCTGCAGTTTCATTCTGGCTGGAGTTCATGGAAAGACATAATTTCCTGCTTGGGAAAAGGCTCTACTTTCTCTGTAACAGAGATGGCCCTGTTCTCATTTTCTTTATTTTCTGTTTATTTTGGAGCAGCATTTCTAAGGCTCCTATAGTGTGTTACAATCATGGGACTACAGTACCTGCATTACTGGCTGCTGGCGGTGCCCCTCAGTTTTACCGGTATCTATTCCGGGATCAAAAGGTTTTCTCCAAGCAAGGTGAGTGCAATATGATGTCATAGTTCCCCCTAAGACATTATTGCAAAAGAAATCTTGGTTCATACTGTGATAGTTTGTGTCCTTCCATGTATTTTCCAGTTATGCATGAGGTCTCCTGAGGTCTCTGCCATGAAGTGGAGCTTCCCTGAGATTTACTAAACATGTTCTGGAGCACTCCCCATATGTGTGCTGCCATCTGTGTTCATACAGCAGCCGGGGTCTCCGCTCTGCAGGGTCCTGCTTTTCAAAAATAAGTCTCCCTAGGAGTAGGGGTGCAATGAGCAAGCGAGGTGGGGAGGAGATGCTTAGCCATGTTCTGATAAAATATTAATGACATCAATTGGAAATCAATGTCAGTTTTATACTCCTTGCAGAGTCAGTGCCAGATTTAAGCTAATGTAGAGCACTTCTGAAATACCCAAATGCACAAAGTGTTGCCTGTTTGCAAGGGAGAACCTCACAGGAATGACCTGCCCCACACAAACCTGAGTTGCTCAGGACTACGTGCTCTCCAACAACAGCATCCACTTCCACAGTCTGATTCTTATCCCACTTTATGGTCACTCCTAGTGGTTCCTTTCCTCCTACTGCATGCACAGCTGCAGCACCGAACTTTTCCCCACATCCCTGCTAACCCTGCACCATTCCAGAACCATGCAGACAGACACATTAACGGATCTGGATCTCAGCATTATCCTGCAGGACACAGAGCGGACCAGCTGGCGCTCATGCCGACCCCAAGAAACAGCACTGCTCGGACCACGCTGCATGTGAGCGCTGGGATGAGGGCTTTCCTGACTGCTCATGTCCTGACTGTCAGGCAAGGGTGGAGGTGTGCTATGACCTTGAAGTCCTGAAAATTATGGTCAAACAGATTAAGCAATTTGCTGTAAATCATGTCCATTTCCAATTTTTCTCTGTTAAAGAGAGGGCAACACGTGGGTTTTTTTGAACAGGACATAACATTCTCTCTCCAGGGGTTTGCTCTGGAAACTAAGTTTACAAACATTTGCTGACAGCTTAGAAAAGTGTAGCAGCATATTTACATTTCCTCAGTATCAAACCTAACTTGGTGCTTAGGCAGGCAAGTTTTGGAAATTTTGGACAAATGTATAGAGGGCTGCTGGAATCCATTTTAGCAGCTAATATGCTGAACTTTTAAGTAAGTGAGATTGTGCTGGTATATCTTTTCAAAAGATTGAACTATTTTTTATTACATTGAAGATTTGTTCTTTATCAGAATGAAGAACCGAAGAGGTTTAATAAATGCTCTTCTCCCCAGAGTCCTTTCCCTTTGAAAATTTTACCTGCACTGACATCTAAGGGTCCAATTCACAGACCACGGACTTGGGGACAATGTTCTTCTTTAATGTAAGGAGAGGTCTGACCCAGGCCCCCAGGAGAAGACCCAAAGCCATCATTACATGCAATGCTCATCAGCCTTAAGTGCCACTCAGCAGACCATTTGAACAGGTTTTGTGTGGGGGTTTTTGTCTTCAGTATTTCTGTGGTGCGTGACCGAATTGAACTTTATAAATATCAAATAGGCCTGTGGCCAGACTGCTGGGGCTGCGGCATGTACAAGGGAAAAAGAGAAAGGCACTCTTTGAAACTTATAATTTTTCTCACTTTGCTTTCTGTGTATTGTACTTTTAACATTTTAATATCCGTGTCTATATTTAGAGGCACCTGCCAGTCTCTTTGGCCGCAGCACTTCAGAGATCACAGCCATAGTGGGCTGGCTCCACTGCAACTGGCTTTGTCCTCTGCCTTCTTTTGCCTCAGGTAACTTTTGCATGTAAATACATTTTGCTCCCTGTTCTGTAGAAATGAAGAACCACAGACTAGTCAAAATGGGGAAAAGCGCCTGCCAATAATAAGTGAATCTTTCAGAAACATGATTTAAGAAGCCTTGACTGGAAATCAATTAAAGTCCATCACAGAGTATTTGAACTTCAAGACATTTTAGTACAAAGCTGAGGCAGGAGAAAACATCATCAGGGTCCTTTATAATGGAAAGATCCAGTGTTTTCATAAAGAGATAAAAGCAGACTTTCCAAGGACGGAACACACTCCCTCAGACTTTTGCACCGGATTCAGACTAAACAATGTGACTTTAATCAAGATTTGCCTTTCTCTTTTCACTAAAACCAGCAGCCATGCTGTGCAGGTCTGTGTGGTTTGCGTAAACAGCAAAATCAAGGTGTTTTATTACATTTCTAATAATAGTTTTAACCTCTATTCTGTGTATGTCCCAACACTGGGGACATCAATAGTACTGTAATTTGCTTGTTCCATCTATGTTATTTTTCCATATGCAAATGTTCTTGTAGTTTTTGATAAAAGGTCAGCCTGTTAATTACTCATAAAGATTTATATTAAAAAACTAGTCATGTCAATCACGTCTGTGGCCTCCTGGCTCATCCTTACCCATCCCTACACAGTATAAGGCTGTTCTGGCAGTACAGCCCACTGTACATTCTGGTACAGTCATCAAGTGCAGTATGTGATCATAATTAAGAGAAAAAGAAACAGGACTTGCATTACAAGTCACCATATGACTGCAAAATGGTTAAGTAATTTTTTGTGTAATTGCTTGGAAGTCTCTAGGAGATTACTAATTTCAGAGGTGTTTTAAGGGGATTGCTTTAAAAAATAGTGGTTAGAAATTAATAAATGCTATGATTTAGGGGCCTTCCCCCCCATTTTATTAACAAAATCCTAGAGCAATTAATTTTAACATTTAATCACTGCTTTTTCATTTATTTTTGTTTAAGAAAGGCCATCATATATTTTATGTGGGTGGTGATACATGGTGCCTATGTCAGACTTTCTCCTGTTACCAGAATGTGAAGAAATATAGAAAAAAATACTTCTTCCATTCTAGGGCTTTCTTTTCTGTACTTTATATCCAAATATCTTTTCCCTGTGTCATTATATCCTAATTCACTTAACGTGTACTCAACGTCAAGGTCCAAATCTCTCAAGTGGTTTGTAGTATATTGTCCAGTGATAATATACAATATAGGGGACAGGTTATCACCTGTCCTTACAAAGAGTACAAAACATACACAGGAATAGTAGGGTTTGCAAGACAGCGATTCCAGGCTCCAACAGAAAGCAAAAAGCAACACAGGCAGTTTTACAATGAAACTTGAAACTATCAGTGTTTATAGTGTAGATTAAAAATAAAATAAAATAAAATAAATAAGACTAGTTGGGGAAACTAATGTCTGGTAGAGGAGAAGTGTAAGAATGGGGAAAATAGTTCTCTAGCAGGTATCAGATTGCACCTGGAGAACAGAGAAGCTAATTTTAACCAGCAAGGAGAAGTTTGCAACAATACATCTTAACAGTGTGGTTAAGCAACATAACAACACTGAAATCAGCCAGAGATTCTTATATTTAATGCCTCATATCCCAGGAGCTGACTCAACAATAGCACAGTAATATTTCAACATACATTTTACAACATATTTCCCTTGCCAATGTGCTTAGGCCAATCTATAATTAGATATAATAATTAGGAGCCAGGTAATATATTGTTTGAGTTGAGTGAGTGTCTTGCAGTAGACACACACTTTTCCTGCTTGAATTTTCTTTAAGCAAACTGTATTTCCTAGGGATTGCCAGCTTACTAGTTTGATTACTGCTTTTTCAGTTTTCTTGAATTGCAATGATTTCTGTTTGTCTGGACTATTTTCAGTCACCTACACTTCTACAGGAGCTAAACCATAGATAAAACACAAGCTGAGAATTTGAAATTTTGGTTTGTGTAGTCCCATTACGTTATGGTTATTACACATGTGGGTTCTTTTGAGGTTACATCTCTAAGAAAGTGAGGTCAGATCTTCCTGTCAGGGCTATCATTTAAATCAGCAGAAACTGTTCTCTTGACATGTTCAGTAGAGGCCACATCCCTTGCAGGTTTGTTACCTTCTGCTGGCCTCACTGTGATCACTAACAGAGAAACTGCACGTGGATACAAACAGCCCGGCCTTGCCTTTCGGCTCCTTTTCAGATGCATCTGGGAAGCCCCAGGAAAGGATGATGACAGGGATCTGCCTGTGTTTATCAAAAGGTGGCCAGTATGATCAGCCATTTTAATCTAGAGTCCTGGCCACTGTGCTTAGGACTTCCAGGTTTTCCAAGCTGCCATGGAAACAGGTATAAAGATTTATCAAGGGGGAAAAAAAAGAAGACAGAAATCTGGGAAAGGCAGTAGTGTTCAGGGAACAAACTTTAATCCTCATTAAGTGGTGTAATGTTGAATATGATTTGCTGTACTGCAGCTTTGTTAGTCAGCTAACAGCTTGATTTTACAACTGTGCTCACATACAGTTAACATTTTTATTTAAGAAATCCCAATAAAGGTAATATGCCTTGTGCTATAGCTATGGCTTGAAAAATAACTGAGTTAAAGCTGAGTTTCTTTATATGGCACTTAAAATTTAATAGTGTTTTTTTTTCTTTTATTGATCTTTTGAACACTTCATTTGATACCAAAAGTAGAAGGAAGCTGAATCACCCATTCTAAAGCCCTAAGGCAAGACCAGGCAGTCCAGATCTAAACTGAAATCTGAATATTGAAAGGTCGCCTTTCATCTATGATGCTAAAAGAAAACTTCCATTTCCTCCTCATCTTCCTGAGCTTTGGAGTGGTCTGATCCTGTCAGCCTGTGTAGAGGCTGTGTAAGACAAAACCTGAACTGTGATGCCAGCCTTGGCTACAAACTGCTGCCTCGTCTGGGCAAGAGCATTTCCTTCTGTATATCACATACCCTCTTTTTTATCGTGAAATGATTAAAATGATGCAGCAGAATTCAAATATCACAAATACCCAGCGTGGCCTCACCACCTGCACCACCTGTGGCTCTGGTGCTGGTGGCACTCTCCTGTTGGGGGCATATTTGCTGTACATACAGCTGTTCAGCCAGGATGGGCTTCTGATTTCTCACCCTGGCTATTTTATGCAATGTGATTAAATTAGATCTCTTACATTGTTCACTGACTTCTGGTAAATTACACCTTTGATTTCTGGTCCAATGAAAAGGTGCTAATTATCTTTTTAAGTGCTCATTTAATGTTCTGCAGTGACATAAAGCATGAGTGCTGCCGCCTGCATGCCCAAACCTTCCAGAGGTTTCTCCCTGGCTGCTCACTCTCATCAGCCTTTTTCATTTTTCCTCTGCTCCTTCCCTCTGTCCCTCCAAGGCACCTGCTGTGTGCCAGTTCTGCAGCTGAATAAATCTACAGCGTTGTTTGCTGCAACTGGCTCCATTTTAACCCATTAAAAAAAGAAAATTGGCATCCTGTCTGCATTACCCAGCTCACATTATGATTCCTCTCTTAGATGGAGCTCAGCAGACCTCACTTTGCAAATGGCTGCCCCTATTCTTCCCCTCAGAAAGAGATTTATCTGTGGAAGCATTTTACCCATGCCTTACACAGCCTGCACCTGCCTATTTTGTAAATAGTTTATAAAAGCACTCTGTTATTGACTGTGCTTGTGTGACCAGTGGCCCTTGGAAGCCAAGGTGCCCAAACCCAACCACATCCCTGGGGAGCAGCTGGTGCCAGGGGCTGTTATCTCCTGGAAAGTAGCCCACAGCCTGGGCTCCCCATCTCCAAAGTGGTGGAACCCTGGTAAAGCTCATGGATGTCTCCTGGATGGCTGGGACACAGTCCTGCTCTCAAGCTTCTCACTTCATTCTGGGTCCCTAGACCTGGATGCTGGTGCATCTCAGCGAAGTCATGTCTAAGCTGTGCCTGCTCTCAGTCTTCCACCTCTCACATGGGGACAGGGCAGTGGTTCTGCAGAGGGATTTTCACACTGCTTCTGTCTGCCCCACCTCCCCTCCTCAGGGAGCAGTTCCTCCACCCCGGCAGGGAAAGGCATGGCTCCCTCTCTGCGGGCCCTGGGCTCAAGTGTTCAGTGGTGGCTTTACTGCAAGGAAAGCAGAGGCTTAAAATGCAGTTGTCACCTATATGGATGTAACTATATCCTGTAAAAAAACCTGCCAGGTTCTAACAGCTTGTGTTTAAATAGTGGAAAAACCCACCAAACATTGCTTTTCTAATTGCTAATGTCACCCAAGCCAGTTCTCCTTGCGCGTTCTGGTAGGTGTCCCCAAAACAGCACTGCCTCACAGCTGTGCACTGGGCAGGGTCTGCCCCAGGCTCGGGTTACCCTGTCCCTGGCAGGTGCCAGCCTCGTGCCAAGCTAACAGCCAAAAATGTTTCAGTTTGGGTTCTATAAATGGTGAAAATCTAGCACAGAAGGAGAGTGGTACTGGCAGCAACCAGTGCCCTGCCTCTGTGGGAGAGGCCTGCTGATGAACCCACGCTTTTATTACAGGTGGATCAGGCTGAGGCGGTTTTACAGGAGATTTTTCCCCTCCCAGTTTGAGCACTGCAAACCTTTTCCATGTTAGCTCTGTTTGCCGCAACCTGTTGGCTGTGGCTCGGCAGGGGCTCTGCTCACAACTAACAGGCACAGCCGTGCTCCTGGCCACTCTCGCTGGACAAAATGTGTTTGTGGCGCACAGCAGTGGCCAGGTTCAGCAGGGCTGGCTGGCGTGTGCTCATCTACTTCTATTAGATTTCTCTTTAAAAGCACGCTGGCTTATTTTTTGTTGTTACTTCCAAAGAAGATTAAATATGCCCTAGTTTGAACTTGAAGAATTATTTTGCTTTCACTCAAACATCCAGCTATGCTATATGAAACCCAGGCTTGTGAGGCTGTGGCATGAGAACTGGGTTGCTCCCACCTCCTTTTGCAGAATCCTGCTGCCAGAGGTTTTATTCCCTAATTATTACCAAGACAAATATTCCCAGGTGTCATAGTGAAGCATAGTTATTCAAAAAAATGAAGAGAAAAAGAAAGAAAAAAAGAGCTACAAATCAGATTTCAAACAGCAGTTAACTTGCTTTACCATCGCTTGCTTGCTAAGTGCCAGGGATCCTGTGGGTATTTTTGGGAATCAACCCACAGCAGTGAAGCTGCTCCCTCTGACTGAGTGTGTGTCTGGGCCATACACCTGCTTGACTCTGTTCTGGTCCCAGACTCAGTTTCTCCAGCTGCTCTCACCCTTACACATGTCTGCTCCTGCACTCCTTCATGGAGATGAAGCCCGTACAGAGCGGACAGCTTCACATCCAGGCAGGCACACCAGAGACAAAAGAACTTGGATTACATCAAAGTTTGTTCCCTAACCTCAGGCTGGGCAAAGAGTACCTCATTGGAGTTTGTGCTCTCCAGTGCCTCTGCAGCTCCTCATGCCACACAGCATTCCCCAAGGGAGCAGGCTGATTTTGTGCCGTGCTGGTGGTGGCTGTCAGTGCACCTTATCACTGTGGGCACTCTTTTACCTTCATGTGGTGAGGGCTCTGGTGTTGTCCCTGGCCAGATGCAGAGGCCCACAATTAGGTATTTTGACACAGTCATCCCCTCCAAAGGACTGAAGTCCAGAGCAGTGTAGCTAGTGAGAGCTTTTTCCTGTTCATTACGATCAATTCCTCCAGCTTATACCTCCCTTAGCCCTTTCCTGCACTGAGCCCTTGCACACTGAAATAGTGTTGCAGACATATTCTAATGAGGCCAGGCAGAAGTAAGGACATCCAAGGACCAAAGCAAGAAGATTTTTTTCTGGCACAGCACTTCTCCTTTCCAACCTTTTTTAATATGTCTGCACTGAACAGTAAAACAATATTGACCTAACCACAGCAGTCTTCAGAATTAAGTCTCTCCCAAAACTTTATACAGTCCTTTATAGCTTGCATATCTCTTCACAGGTCTCAAATATGCAGAATTGAGAATGAGTAAGACTACATCAAGTGGAGAGATCTACCCAGATAGTAAGAAAGGTTATTCTATACGTAGACCTACAGAAAAGACAGATTTCTTTATTTAGATGTAAACTGGGGAGAGTTGTAGGTAGCAGTGATGTTTATCAGCTATTTATGGCTAAATTGTAAGGTGAATTTTTGTTGTTTGTTTTATTTTAGAGAAGGGAAACCTCAATGCATAAAAATATGGAAGTGTAGTTGAACTTGTTGGGAGTATAATTTTTCTTGCTTAAAATGCATTCTTACATTTCAACCAATGCAATTTGGTTTAAATGAATACTGAGAAGGTAAGTCATTCTTTCAGACTAGTAATTATTTTTGTCCTAAGAAGCTGCGAGGTTAAATTGTTAACACAAGATTTTTGACATATGTGTGTGATATAATAATGACCCAATCCATCCCCCCAAGGAGCCATTTGGTTTTTAGCTTTTTAACTACTTTTTTTATTTATACTGAGGAAACAATCAAACTCTCATCTGGGCCTTTTTTCATTGACATCAGTATGATTGCTTTGGGTTTTTATAAAGGAGAATTAATTAAGGGCACTGGTTCATGATTGAATGAGATTCAACTTTGGTGGCTAAAGAGGTTACTGCTGAGGTGATAACCTCAGCTCTTCTGAACCCGACAGGAGTCATGAACCAGAGATCCCTCCTGCTGCAGCTCACAGCCCAGCATGTTTCCATAAATTGCAATCAATAGATGTTGGAATGAACACACCACGTGCTGTGAGCTGGGATGGCCCAAGAGCAGGGAAACTGTCCCTTCTGCCACCCTGCTCCAGTAACTTCTGCCAGAAGGGTGGTGTGGCCATCAGGGAGTGATAGATTTTTCCATGGTCCAGAGCCTGCAAATCCCCTCTGTGTTGTACCATCGAGCTACAGCACGAAAAGTTGGATATTAAATATCTCATCAAGCTGGATTTTTGTTAGACTCCTGCATCCGCTTGGCTCGGCTAGCACAACTAGTCTGGTTGATTTCAAGAGTTTTGTAGAGGTTTATGGCTCTGAAAAACAATAAGCTAAATTCTGTATAATTTTACTTTGAAATAAGCCAGACAAAAGATATTTTCCCATTTCACATCACCATTCCCTGCACAATAAGTATTTTACACATGATTTTAACTCAAAGGTGGGAAGAGAGCCAAGAATGACTTCCCAAGGTATACAAAACCTTACTAAATTGGAGCATAATACTAGGAAAAAAGTGCACATGCAGATGTGAATTGAACTGATCTTCAAGGGGACAACGTTTGCTTTTCCAATCCTATTCTCATTTCTACAGCTGCTGGTGATTAAAGCCTAGACCATTGTAGCTACTGCCAGGAAAAGAAAAGCCTAAATGTAAGTAGCGTCTCCAAGACAGGAAAAATTGAAAACAAGGTGCTAGTGTCTGGCTGTTAACACCTTAGACAAAGACCAGAAATACAGCTGGATAATTTTTTTAAGTGAAGAGACTTTCATCACACAGGAACATTAAAAAAAAAACATAGTTCAATGTCAGTCAAAGTTAATTGTGAATTTTTGCAAAGTTCAATGAAGTAGGTTCTGCAGATTTTCTTGGAAGAGAACAACATGTGATTACATTCTTCAGATGCTTCTATTTTTGTCTAAAACTTGAGTTAAATATTTTAATAATGAAGGAGGAAAAAGATATCCCAAGTAAACCAGATGGTTTAGGTACTTTTGGAGGAGAGCAGACAGAGATAGGGACCTTTTCTCAACTGCTTTTGTTTTTAGACCCATGACTTATATGCATATGAAGTACCAAATTTCTTTGCCATTCATCTCAATTTCTGACAGCTTTACGTGTCAATACATAGCTATTTATCTTAACTGAATTTGGCCCAGAAACTTCTATAGATTTCACCTAATGTCTGCAGGCTGCATTTGACCTGCCATATAGTAACTTCAGTAACATGTGTGATGGCAAAAATGTACAGCATTCATATAATTAGGCATCAGAAAACATTTGTCACCATTACTGAGTTGTAACTTCGGAACTATATTGCAAAAAAGTGCAAGACTCACCCAGAGGAGCATCCTTTGTCATTCTTCCTAGCACAGGCTGATTTCTGTCAGGGCTTTGGGTCGGGTGTGGGACTGTGCTGGCATTATCTCGTTACTACGTGCAGCCCTCCCTCTGCTCACTTTCACTGGGAAGGGTGAGGTGCATGAGACACATTCTGGTTCCAACCGATGAATGACCAAACCACCACAAGTCTGGCTGGTTTTGCCAGCCTCCTCACGACTGCAGTTCCCTATGTAGTCCTGTATGAATTGCCAAATTTAGTACCACTGAGGCCACGGGATTATTTTTAATTTAAGAAATCCTTAAGATTCTCACTATTTACAGAGGGCTGCCACCCGTAGCCATCATGCTTCTCTCTGCAGTGAATGATGATGCAATTCCTACTGCTTTCCTAGGAAATGGGGAGAGGTGTAAGGAGTGGCACTCCATTTCTTATTTTGGTTATGAGTCATCAGCGCTAACCTTAAATACTAGGGTGAGGTCTCCAAGTGAAAAAAAAAATTGCTCTAATTGTGAGAGAAAAGTGGCCAAGCCCGGAGACAAAGTTTAAATTGATAGTTATGAAGGGCTTAATAAAGCCCATATTAATGAAGGCAAAACCCCTACTGGAGATAATATTTTGTGAAAAAAGCAGAGCCACTTACTGGCTTAAAAAAAACCATTGGGATTGTGCCCACTCCTGTAACTCTGTGGCATCTCACAGGATTAGAAAACTTCTCGTTTTAAACTGTATTTTTTCTGAAAAATTAAGCCTTCTGTTTCTCTCCCCCCTCACCTAAATGGCTGATGATTATAGCAGGACTAGAGTTGCTAATTCTCAGGCTTCTGGAAATAACCTGCCACTATTCTGAAGCAGAGATCTGGTGCTCGTGCAGAGCAGAGTCCCTGAGCCAGCTTCTCCATGGTGCAAACTTACACTGGGCTGTGAAGGAGGCAGGAAGGAATGCTGATTTATACCATCTGAAGAGCTGACCCAGGAGCTGGAGTAAATGGGCTTGATCTAGCAATTCCCAACATCCTCACACTCCAGCAGTATTAACGATCAATTAGGAGGCACTTTGTTTCCATACCGCAGCAGCAATAGCTTTAGCCCTCCCTTGAAAGGGCATGAAAGGGCAGAGGGCAATGGCAGAGCAGAGAGATGACAAAATAAAGTGGGGAGAAACCAGGGACTCTTAGGAACCTAACTGCAAATCTTGTAACAAAATGCAATTGGACAGAAGGGACTTGGTTTCAGATGTAAAGTAAGCTAAATAGGTGAAAGAGTTCTCTTTAAACTGTCATCATTAATTTAAGCCAAACTTAATTAAAAAAATAAACTGAAACAGCTGGGTGTAGGAAGCGGCTGGCTGACCTCAGTGCTGAGGCTGTTTTCCTTTCTCCTTTTAAACCATTGTTCATCAGCTTCCACTTAAGGCAAACCAGAACCGTCAGACTAACCACAATCAAAACCATAGGGCTTGCTTGAATCTTATATTTCTCTCTGTGTCATGACATCCTTTAAAAGAAAGTAAGGAGTATCACTGGAAAATCCCTTTTACACATTCACATGGTGCCATGCTATGTTACCTGAATGAGAGGACCAGTGAAATACTTAAAGCCTCAAAAGCATCTTCTATTCAAAAAAATCTTGGAATATGCTTATGTGTTTATAACATTTGAAAAACCATTATTTCTACTTCTTATTCTACATAAACTTCTGAATAAAAGCAAAATCACTGCTTTATCCCTGCCTCCTACCCTAGCCATCATTTTCAGGCTGAGATGAAGGATCAGATCTTTGGGGTAGGTACTCTCCTATGATGTGTGCCTTCAGAGCCTCTCCTGCCACATTTCTACCTGGTTCATCCGTGCACAAATGCAGTACAAACCATGCTAATGGCTGAAAGGCAGCCTGCTTCAGCTCCGGGTGGAGAACAGAGCACTGCTCCTCTGGAGGGCATACAAAGCCTCTAATTTACTTGATTTCCAAATAGTGGGAATATGATAAGCCTGCCCCAAAAACTTCCTCGTCTTACTGTCACTGTCCTAGTCCAGCCTGCTGGCAGGTTCATTCCTGCACTGCTGTCACAGGGGAGCCCTCTCAGAGGGAAGGACTACTTATGGTTCACCTACTATTGATTTTCTGTTGTGGGACGTCCAACAGAACATCTGTTTCTATTTGAAAATACTGAAGTGTTATTGAAACTCATCAATTCTGCAGTAGGAGGAGATTACTAACACACAGCACACTACTTATACATTTCAAATACAGATCAAGTGATAGGTTCTGAGAGAAGTTATTCCACAAGTAATCAATTGCCCTTGTGAAGGAAACAAGATCTCTCAGCTTTCTTCTTAGCTGATAGTCATCAATGCCCTAAAGCACATGCTTTTTACTTTGGTGGGACTTACTAATGCGTCTGAAGTTAATAATATGTTTAAGACCCATATTTCAAGAGTCTGAAAGACTTATATCATGCAAATAACCATCCTACCTTTGCAGGGCTTGTCTTAGCCTTTCTGAATAGGCATCAGAAAGTCATTCAGGAGCAGTTATGTTTTCCCACACAAAGAACAGAACTTTAAAAAACATTTTACACCACACACACAACCCAGGATAGACTAAAGTAAATTTTTGTACTAGTGAGAAACCTTAAACTCATTCATCAGGGTAACAAAATGGTGCTTATATCACAGCTCCTGCTGCAGCAGGGAACGCTGGTGCACACCCAGGTGCCATGTACAGACAACATGTTACAGTATTTGTCAGTATCTCAGTAGCATATTGCCACACTTTGGAGTTTCTAAGGGCAATTCAAGCCAAATATCCCAATCTGCAAAACTTTGATTTTAAGTCTCTCTCTTTTTTTTTTTTGTGTTAGTTACCATGTCTAAATCCCCAGTACCACTGTAACAAAGTAGGGGTTTCTGGTGGTTTTGTGTGAGTTCTCTATCCTTTTTAAATTCATCTATTTAATGCATTTTTATCTCAGCGACACTTGTCCTCCCAACCCACTGCCATGGCTACCCGAGTTGTCTAATGGCTTTGAAAAGCCTACTGTCATCTCTGGATGATTTCACACATTTAAAAGGACCAACTATCAATTCGCTGTTAAAAAAACACATCAAACTCAAACCATGGTGGTTCTGTCTGTGGAAAGGAAATGGTGACCTGCCCATCCAACGAGGATTAAAGTTACCTCGTTTCTTTCTGTTCTGGCTAGCTCCTAAAAATCAGCTGTGACCATTGTGGATGCACTCAGAAACGTGCAAACCACAGCAGGAGCTTGTGCTGTGAAGGGGAAAGTGTGCCTCAGTGCTGTGCCTGGCATGTCCTACTGGAGGCTGGGGGAGCACTTACCTGGTGCAGCTGCTGGACTGGGGCACTGCTGAGCAAATCCCAGAGCTTCTGGCCCCTCCGTGGTGGGACTCCAGCCCCCTGGAAATGTTGGTGTTGCCTGGACCTTGCTGCGGGGAAGCCCAGGAACTGTGAGATGAGCAGCATGAGCTGCCTTCCCAGGCTCTGCAGCACCTCGTGTAGTTGGAGTGGTGGTAGAAAAAACAACTGAGGGAATTTGCCCTGAAAAGCTTTGAAATCAATATTCCAGTAAATCATGAGATTCTGAAGAATAAACAGGTTGTCCTAAGATGAAGCAATTAATTCATTTTACTCTTTGACCTGCTAAAATGCAAAAATTGCTGTGGAATTTACTCTGTGTGACACATTCAGGCAACAGAGCAGTCTCCATTAGTGCTAGTGTTTTTCTAATTACAGCTATAAATAAAAGCTAACCTCCATCCGATTCAAAATGGATTCCATGGACTGCCAGGTGCATAGGTGATGCAATGCAGAGAGATGAATGCAGCAGCATTTGCATTATCATATTGACTTACAACTTGGGGGTTAATTATTGCATTCTTTTGCCAAGTACTGGGACAGCCATTTTTAGTCATTTCCAAAATGCTAAAAAGAAACTTGACAGCTTCTCATTAGATTAGAATAGACAAGATGCTTGAATCAACGGTGGAATTTTATTAGGGATGCTCAAGTATAAAAACAAGAGCTTTTCATTTTGATATTGTATACTTTTTGCTGTATTGATTTGGTTTTATTGATTTTTAATAAAATAGTGTAAGTGTTTCTCCAATGGTGTAAATTAATTGTTATTGTGCCACAGAAAACAGAAGATTGCACCACAGTAATTAACATTTCCTGGCAAGGAGATTAAGTGAGCTTGCTGCTGAAATGGGCTTTAAAGCATATTTTGACAGAGCACAAGCACAAGCATATGCCTGTGAGGGGGGATGTGGCAGCACGGCAGTGACTCCGAGGACTTGGATTGGAGCAGGAGCCCTTGCAGCTACACGAGATCCCATGTCCCTGAGCTCAGCGGGGCAGGAACAGGCTCCCAGCCCTCCCCCGCGTTCCTCACGCAGCTGTCTGAGGGCGGCTGTGGATGGAAGGTAGCGTGTACCCCTCAAGGAGCAGCTAGTTTGGAGGCACCTCACCGGTCTGCAGAGGTGCAGCCATGAACCTTTCTGATGCCTTCAGTGCTTGGCTTCCAGCCATTATCCTCTGTCATATCCAGGATGCCCTCTGTAGGTATAGGGGGCTTCTGTGAAGTTTGGCTCATGGAAAGGCCCTCAGGCCTGGCTGGAGCTGCTGGACACTGTCATGGACTAAGGAGCTTGATCCTGCCAAACAAGGGAAAGTGAAACACCACGCACAGCAGCTATCTCCAGCATCAGCTGAAACAAGGAAACTGAAGATAAATGCCTCTTCTCCTCCTCCAAGAGGCACCTTTAGATGACTCGAACAAACGTCTGTAGAATGAAGGCAATACAGCTAATTCCTGAAAGATTACAGTTTAACTAAGAAGGGAAAAAAAAAAAAAGCACCTTCTCTCTATGCAATCAGTAAGGAAAGGGAGGTACAGATAGCTGAAGAGATTAATTAGCAGCTGGGAGATGAATACTATTGTGCTAGCTACTGTAACTTAAACCAACTCAATCCCTTCTTTTGAGACCATCTACATTACAGACTAATTATAAGCTATGTGCTACAAGACAGAAATCTCTTCTTAAATAAATTAAAACACATCCAGTGACAGTGATAAATCCATTAATAAAAAAGAAAGCTCTCTATACTTTTTGTCACACAACCAAGTTTTCTTCTTTTGTACTAAGTTACAAGGAAATTTTGATCAAGTAAATAATATTTTATCTCAGCAAAATGGCTCCACCAAAACCCAGGAGCTGGTCTCTCTGTACCCACAAACAGAATGTAAAAACTGCTAGTGAAGACTAACCCCAAAGCTGGAAGTAGCAGGGAACGGAATGTTTAAAGGAATATATAAAGGAAACTCAATATGAATCTCTATGGGAAAGGAGAGCCTGTAACCACCCTGACTGCTGTAGCCACTCAGGTCTTCAGGCTCAGCCGAGAGAACAGCTAAAGCCCACCCTCCAGCTCATGAACCAGCATCCTTCAGCCTCTCAGGCACCTGGCTTATCTCTCTTGTCCTAATCAGGGAAGCTTACACTGTTATTAACTCCCTAGTTCCTAGTTCTCTGGTGAAGGCCCTATATCTAGGCAAAAGCTGAAAGCCATTGTGTAACCAGGCAGAAGATTTCTGTGACTGTATTTTCTTTTCATTGGAAGTGATATAAAAGTGCAAATTGATAGTGCTTTATGTTTTGTTCAGAGGGACATGGGTAACATGGGTAGGCAAATCTGATTTCTCACCTACTTTCCCAAAAGTGTAGCTAAAGCTCAGGTTATTTCTGGATATTCCATCCCACTGCTATCTTTCTCTCTTGTGTAGATCTTCACATGAGGGTCTTGCTGTGGCATGCAAATCAGACTCAAAAGGGTGTCCATATGTTATTTAGCCTTTGGAACGTATCATCCAAGAGGTACCAATCTTCTTGGGAGAGTACCAGTGTGGTCCAGCTATCTGGAGCAGAATTCAGTTCTGGGGTGTGTTAGAGACTCCTTTGTGATGTTTCTATGAAACATGTTTCAATAATTTTGGACAATTGAACTAGATATTGTATCAAAATAAAATTTTCTGTCAAGGTAACATCTTGCTATCTACTCTTCCTATTGTCAAATTGATTTTTACCTGTAAAGGGCAGTTATTGGTGTAGACATATTCCCAAGTACTTCAGGCATCCTGCTTGCTGATTACAGATGGTTCCAAATCAAAGCCTCAGACCTTTGATATTTCAGATAGATTTAGAAATAAAAGAACAGAAAACTTTACTCCATCAAAGTAATCTTTTTATGGGATTCGTTATAATGCAAAATTTATTCTTCATGAGTACCATTTTCCACTCTCAGTCAATTTTCCGGAAGTCCTGCTACTGGATGAATGACTCAGAAAGCTTTAGACCTGACAAGCACAGCCTATATGAGCAGATGGTACAAATTAAGGAAGTTGTGCTATGTTATTTCAGCCAGGAATCTGAAGTTCAAATTTTTGTCTCTGCTTTTCATATAGCTGTATTTGATATTAGGAGCCTTAACCAGAGAAATTAGCAGCAAAACTCTTACTGATGTAAGTGGAAGACTGAGGTGGTCAGGACTGCCTCCAAACAGGCTCGAAAGAAGTCATCTGTCACAAAAGTGACAAAAAGTATTAAGAAGCGCATGGGCAAGATGAGACCTATAAGGCGAGAGCAAAGCCATGGGTGGTTCTAACTCCACTTGGCAGAGCACTGCATGATCAAAACTTGCTTTAAGTTTTAGGAAATTATATATTCCAATGGGCTCGTAAAAATATATATCTATACTGTTAAGTGGATGAAGACATTATGATGTTAGTCACACTGATAAGGTTTTGTTACCCTTACAATGATCTGTAGGAGAAAGAATGTTTGCCTGCAGAGCAGAGAAGACAGCAAAACTGCTCTGCTCTTGTACTGCTGTTATTCAGCGGTCAGGAGCTATTTCCACGACTGAGAAGTTCAGGTCCAACAAAAAATCCTCTGGCAGTCTCAGCTAGTGACTTCACGATAGCTTCAGACAAAGCCTTCTGCTCGAGATAGGATATGAATTGAAACAATCTGGTCAAGAAAAACATTCAGGCAGTATTCAACAGAAGTGCAAATTTAAATGTCTCCCCCCACCAGACATATTTTAATGAATGCATAGTTACAGGGTGACTATGTTATCTCACAGTTTTCTTGTGTCATTAACTGAGAAGAGAGTTTAAAAAAAGTGTCCCCACAGAAATCTTATTCATATGTTTTATTATATGTTCCAGCACGGGCACCACTTTAGTTTAATGGTATGTTGGATGATGGTACAAATTTATAGCCAAAGGTTTACATCACAGACAGCTGGAATGAATAACAATAAATTAATTTAAAGTGCTACAAAAGTGCTCCCCATAGTATGCAGTGCTTATGTGCTCAAGACTAATAATTTATAAATGCATGTCTTTTATAATACTGATCTAAAGTCCTGAAAGCAGCTAGTTAAAAAGCAGTCACATGACATAAATTATTTTTATTAATATTTCAAACGCATGATTAGGGTGGGCACCATGGTCATTAGCATTAGACAGATTTCATCTATGACCAAGTGCAATGAAGCAATAGCCAGACAAAGAAATCAGCTAAGCAATGGCAAACAACCATTGGGAGTCTGGGGGTCATTCCATGCCGCTGCTTCTTCCACGTGCTCTTTATAAGCTACTGGTCATCACAGCCATGGCTGTTTCCCTTCCTTTCACTGCTCTGCTGTGTTTATCACACTGGATACTCAGAAGGCCTAAAGAATAAAAAGATGTGCTGCTGAGAGCAGTCAGAAGCAGCTGTGCACCTCTGCATGGCTTCCCTTCCATCCCCAGACACCGGACAGCAGTGGTGCAGAAGGCAGTGAGGGGGCCAAAGGG
Organism: Pomatostomus ruficeps; assembly: GCA_013400735.1. Classification (NCBI taxonomy): domain Eukaryota; kingdom Metazoa; phylum Chordata; class Aves; order Passeriformes; family Timaliidae; genus Pomatostomus; species Pomatostomus ruficeps. The sequence goes on along the minus strand of VYZT01060811.1, from coordinate 55,005 downwards.
TGCTCCAACCCCTGCCCTCATTAACCAGCAGGGTTAATTTCAACACTGAGTGAATACTAAACTCCTATATGAGGTCTTGATTGGATGGCATAGGTTACTTGAAAGCATTTTACTTGCTTTGGGAGGACACATTTTTGGTTCTGTGTCAGGGAATAAGAGAGAAGTGATGCCTCCAGGTAAACAAGTATTTGCAGTAAAGCATTGTGAAGACTAAGGATCAGGGCAGGCCATAAGCCTTTCTCTCAGGGCACAGGACTATTTTTTTGCTAGCGTAACCCAATGTCTTTCTGCGGTCTTCTGTAGTGAAAGAGTATATTCTCTATTACTAGTGAGGGTAAAAGAGCAACCAGCTCAAATAACCTGGGTAATGTTGCATCTTTTATCCCAGTGCAGCTCACTGGCATACCTCACTGCAGAGATGTCACTTGCCTTAATACTACCCTCACTTTCTCCATGCAAATTTGGCTGCTTCTCACCTTTCTTGGTGAAAATAATTTACTTCTTAAATGCAGAGTTATTAATCTGAGGTTATAAAAGAAGTCTTTCACACTGAAAGAAGGATCATGAATAATTTCTGTGTCTCTTCTTCTGGGCCATTGCCATATATTAGCCTACATATTTGAGCCTTGGCAGATTGAAAAAATATGCACCACAATCAACCCCATTCACTTTGGTGGTTCTCTAGCAAAGAAAGTGGAGTGAGACACAAAGTGGGCAGAAGTATCATCATCTGGTCCCTCCCCTCCCTCTTTTTAAAGAAAAGAAACCTGTTTGCTACACAGAATCCAAGCTTCTAAGTAACAATACCTGATTAACTTTTTTTAGCGTCACAAACCTTTACAAATTCCTACTCTCTCTCCTCTTCCTTTCTGGCTTTCTTTGAAAGTACTTCGTAATGTAACACATTTTTCCAGAGGTCAATGGGGACATATTTGCATTTTGATACACTTTAAATTTTCGCCTCCAGCACGCCACTCAAATGCACTGTGCTAATCAGAAGCTAGTAATGATCTCCTACATACTTCAGGCAGGTGGCTGGGCATATAAAAGCACCTCAAAATGCAAAACTTGAGAGGGAGCAATACACAGTAAAGATAAATAAATACAAAAGAGGGACTATGCTGGCAAAAGCAGTTTGGATTTGTAAGCTGAGGGTTCTGCCTGAAATAAGCAGCTAATATGTTTTTGTGCACCACTGGAGTGATAAGGGGATTCGGGGGACTCCTGCCTCAGCCAGCTGCACTGATGGACTGACTGCAGGTTTCTCTGAGCAGATCACTGGTATGTCAATATAACCAGATGAGGCATAAGCATTTCTGAAGGCTTTTTATATCGCCAGTGATACCTCATGTTCTGAACAATCCAAATCCAAGATTAGGCAGGATCTAGGAAAATGGGGCAGCCCCAAAGCATAGGTTTAATCTGTGTGGAGGTCTTTTATTTTTAGCAGTAATGATAGTTTTACACTCAAATTTGCCTCCCCAAAGTGAGGAGGTGTGTGAAGCTGTATGGGAAAGAAAAAAACCCCCAGAACTCAAGAGATTATTTATTAAAAAATAATTTTTTTAAGCATGAGTATCTTTGACAGACAGAGTTGCAAGAAAACCTGAGCACTTCCTCAGCAACCCCTGCCTCAGAAGAAAAACTCCCGATAAGCAGATGTTGCTTAGGCAGCAATCAGCCAGGCAGTGCGTGTGTGTGTGTGGAGGGGGAGAGCGGTGGAGAGAGAGTCAGGCAGCCAGGTATTAAGGCACTGTGCTGAGTGTGTGTGGCAGCAAAGGATGGCAAATTGTGTGTGAGAAAATGACACGAGCAAAACTGAGCTGCTCCGCTGAGTATTTTATGGTTATTTTTAAGAGAAAACAGCAAGAAGAAACCAGGGGAGAGAGACTGAAAAAACAAGGCAGGAATGACCAGGCAATTGCGTGTCTGGGCTAACAGCAGCATAAGGCAAGAAATCCAGGCATCAGGGAAATCATTTAAAGCCATATTGATTCGTTTTGGAGGTGAGAAAAAGCAGATGCACCCAGCTACTATGGAATGGCTCTGACAGCAGCTACAGCTGCTTGATTTTACTTAGTTTTTTTTAACGACCTTCATTCACAGAAAGCTGGCACTGTAAACCGAAGCCAGCCTGCACCCTTCACTGCACCACCTCTTCCCCCAGCAGCCGGAGCTGCCATCAAACCCTGTCCCAGCCAGGCAGCGCCTCCAGACTGCCAAATGAACCCTCGGGCAGCGCCAGAATGGAAGAGGGAGAAAGAGAGGGACAGAGGGAAGGCAGCGGATCAGTGGCTGAAATTCAGCAGCTCTGGCCATTTCCAGTGAGCCGGGAGCGTCTGGAGGCAGAGCAGGTTCAGAGCCCATCCATCTCCACGGCAGACAGCAGCTCTTCCCGGGAACCCTGCCTGGCCCCCGGCCTCGGCAGCACACAAAGCAAGGCTGCAGAGCAGGGAAGGATCCAGCGCTGTGTGATGCTGCTCCTTGCATCTAGAAAACAGGAGGTGAATTGCAGATGACATGGGAAAATAAATGGGTTTAGTACTCTGTAGGAAATCCTACGTTTTGGGGAAAGAAAGGGTGGGGGTTCTTACATCTTACTATCAGGTGTTGCCTGCACTGCTTCCAGTAAAGCAAGCACAGTGTCAGGCTGGGCTTTTGCTCCTTAGATTTGTACTGATACTTTAATTCAGCTAATCCTTTGACTGTTTATCTGAAGATGTAATTATAGAATTCATACAGAGACACTGTGGCTGAGATCTTCAAAATACTGCTCTTCTGGAAGCCACATACCTGTGAAGGTCTGTCCTAGGTGACTTATCCTCAGTCACAGAGTGAACCTGATCCTCAGCCAAGGCTTCTGAGTCTTCCCCAGATTCAGATTTTTCTCAGGCAATCAGTTTATTCACTGTGAAGTGTGGTTTCAGACCTACAAGATTCAATTCAAATATCATGCATAGTTACAGAATGCAGTTTAAAATTTTCATTTTCTGTTTAAAAAGAAACCAGACTCCACAAGGCATGTCCAGGAAGGTTTCCTTAAGAATAAAAATAGTATAGTTTTATTTAACCTGAAATGAAATCTGGTATGGTTTTATTTTTGATGGAAACAAAAATTTAGGTGCTCCTCTGAATTAAACCCCATTTGCTGTCATAGCACCTCAGGTACTGTCCCATCCCTCTTGTTTTCTACTCCAAGAACCCCAAGGGTAACCAGGTAGGGATAGGGATATGTACGTCTGTGCTTGCTGGCTTGGTCTTTCACAAACATCTGCTGAGGAGCATCTTATTTGTATGAATTGTTAGCTTGGCATAAAGCAGGTCAGAAAATTTCCATCAGGACAGTTTTCCTAAAGATAACAGCTTTCAGGTAGATGGAATGCTTTGTAACAATATAAATTTCCACTTTTCCATAGAAAATTGGTATTCTGGTCAAAATTTAATATTCACTTCATTGAAGGTGCATGAAAAAATAATCAAACATTGTCCTAACTGGCACTAATTCACATTTTTTATTGGCTACACTGAGAAGTGTAAATCCAGAGTAACTTCCTTGGCCTCGTTCAAGTTACTTTGACTTATCCTGTTGCAAATAAGTTTGAAATGTCAGTCTGTGTGATTGATTCTTGTGATGAGTATCTTTACCTTCCAGGTATATACATACAGACAAAAAACATAACAAAAAACCCAATGCAATTCAAACCAAGAGGCTTAATGGCTTCTGCATCAGGACTGTTATGAAGAGTTCCAGCTCTCTGTGGATTTGGTTTCAGTACTGCTGGGTAGAACATGTCAAAACGTGTAAATTTATAATTAAAAGTAAAAACATACAGCCAAGTATTTAAAATAATTTACAGCTATATTTTTATCAGCTATAATTTGAAAATGATCAGTGTTACACAGAACACTGGCTCAATTTTCAAGGTTAGGTACATCTTCCACTAAATTAAACACACCTTAAAATATCTTAGATCTGATGACTGAGTAGTTTAACAGCATCTTAGCAACACTGATATCTCTGTAAGTCTTTAGATTTATTTGTAGACCAATGTATTTTCTTTTTCACTTGCTAAAAAAATGAATCCTTTGCTTTAGATAAAGAAACAAAAATTACCACGAGATAGGGTGAGTGTCTTGTCTTCAGAAAACCACAAACCATTCCCACAGAAGCCAAATGCAGGGCAAAAAGTCTTTGTATTACTGGAAGTACTTCAGGATCTGGATTATGAGTCAATGGTAGTTCCCTGCATGGATTCAAGTGGAGAAGTTAGTTATTAATATGCAAATGCTACTTCTTATTTTTAATTCAGCTGGTTTGCAGCAGGCCAGATCACTTCATCTAAAAGTATCAATGAAAATGATCACAAAAGAGTGCTGCACTGCTTTAGAGTGACAGACATCACCTTGAGCAGGATCTCTTGTAACTGCCTGTTAATGCTTTTCCAAAGGGGTGCCAATTTTCTAGATCTGATATATAACTAAGTTGAGATAATTCTATTTTCCAAGGCAAATAAATATAGTGAAGAAAACAGGATGAGTGCAAATTCATCCTTCATGTAAACTCACTGACTTCAGTGGTATTACACTAGAAATACTTGCAGATTGGGGTTTCTTGTCCAAAAACTGACGTGAATTGTGCCTAATAAGAAAGTACCTTAAATCATGCCTTGGGCAAAATAGCTCAGTTAATCCCAAAATGTTGTTGCAAGAAAATTCCTTCCTTTCCACAGTTTTCTAGGTGAGTTATAACGCATTTTACATAGCCAAGATTTTCCAAGGAATTCAAATAATTTCTTTTCTTGATTCATATCAGCCTACTATTTTTGTGAATAATTTTATTGGTTAATTTTCATCTCTTTCACCCTCCCAGACACAAACCAAACAGATTTACAAGGTTACTTACTGCAAAACTTTACAGATTTTTCAGCCAGCTCTTGCATATATTACAGAAAATGCCAATTCTGCTTCCTTGTCTGTAAGTCCCTAAAATAATCTGAGCCCCTTTTAATTCTGCTTGTATGAAGTCAGGAAACATTTTCCTAGAGTTACATGAGCACTAAGTGACACAGTTGCCCAGAAATAATTTTTTTTAAATTTCAGTATATAATAAAACCAAAAGAAAATGAAGTGAAAATGGCCAGTGTAATTAAATGTTGGCACTTGGTCAGAAGTTAGGTGCTGAGTTTTAGTTTCACTTTCCTGCCCTACCCTTTCTAAAATACTATGAGAAAAAATAAACACTGAGATGATAATGTTGAAATAAACCCCAAAACATTTCAGAAAAATCTCTGCTATGATTGTTCCCCCCTGTAATTGACATTTGCACTGGTAAATCTTTTTGACAAAATAATGTTTACAGGCAAAAAGGATTCTGTCAAATAATTTTCAGCCAGCTTTCCAAAGCAACACTGCTGTGAAAAAGAAAAAAACATATCCTTCCCAATGAGTCTGTGTGGTGTGACTAACCCTTGAGCCCAGTAGTTTCAGGTTTGCCCCAGCGCTGAGTGATGTCTTTCTTTCCTACCGATTGCTGTCATTTCTGAAGATGGCAGCTTTCACATGAACAGAGCAACCTGCACCCTGCTCCCTTCACAGCACTTCCACATGCTAAGCAGCAGCCACAGAAGTCTACTCTGCTTTGCTGGTGATGTGCTACACATCAGACCTGCTTGTAGTGCTGGCAGTCTGAAATATTGCTGAGTAGGGGCAGCAGGAGCTGGATCTTAATGATTTGCCCCCTCCCAATCATTTGGGTTCATTGATTTCTCTAATTAAATATGCATTCCACTTCCCCATTATTCCCAATGATCGCATTTAATCTCAACGACGGGGCCAGAGCTGTGAGGGCTTTTGCTCACAAACCGCTTCTGCAAGCCCTGCTGTTCTGTAGGGGCTCTCGGATGCCTCCAGGTATTTGTCCAGTGCTATTTGGCTTCATCCTCCTTGCCTCATCGAACGGTTTCCCCTACGTATTCAAGCCTCTCTTCCTTTCAGTTGAGCCTTCCAGCTTAGCCTTAGAGGGCTGGAGCTGCTGTTCTGTCTGACAGCCGTGTATGTAAAGCTGATTTATTTGGCTGCTGTGGCACTGCGCCAGGGAAGAGGCCATCTGAATGGTGAAGCTGTTAGGAAACTAATTGCATGATGGACTGCAGTTACAGGAGAGTCTTTACTGTTTGCTTCATCTAATCACATTTGCTACCAAGGCTTTTTCTTGTTTGCCCCTTTTCTGTTGTTTGAATTGGAAGAATACCACGTTTACACCAGGGATGGGCTGGGCAGATTGGTTCCCAAGCCTGTATCACTAGCTTGTCGTTCCCTTCATTCATTAAAAAGACTCAAATACTGTTACTGCTGTGAGTGTTCCCTTGCTTTCTCATCACAGACTGCAAGGCTTTGAACTTGCCAAGCTCTGAGTTCAGCACTCTGTGTTTGTTCTTCTTGTGCTGATGAAGTCACTAATCTCTAAATGAAGGGCAGGGAGCTGTTTGGGTTAGCAATTTCATCATCTTCAACAGAGAAAACAGAAAGTCTTGTAATACAGGTGGGTTAACAAGAAAAGGATTTTCCTCCGCCTTGCTTTCAAATGTCTTTCTGAACAGTAAGTTTGAACTGAAACCTTGGGTTGCAAAATACCAGCCTATGGAAAGAGCAAAGTCATGGAAGAACTCTGTGCCACCAGATGACCTTTATTTGGGCCATGCTCCATTTCTTTGCAAGCAAACACACCTCGTTAGGCATTCACCTGACAGAAAAGCAGCCATACTGCTGCTTGTCTTTACTGTTTCTACCCAGGGAAGGAGTGTTGGTAAATGGTGGACCTAATGATAAGCTCAGTGATTTCCATCCTCACAGCACAGCTCCCTTGGGGCCAGTGTCAGCCACTCTTTCCCAGTACCACCAGACAGTTTGTTACTCTGCTTGCATGGCAGCATTGATGCTGTTTGCATGCTGTTCATGCAAAACTTTTTCATTTGAAAAGTTTATCTTCATCTTCCTTGTAGGTACCAGGTTCAAGTCAACGTTGACTCATTCCAAACTAGAGAAACTTGAGGCGAAAACTTCAAGTTTCTCTTGATTCCACCACAAAACTTTCTCCACAGCAACTGCCTGCCTCCTGGGAGATGTATGCTGAAGCCTGAGCCCAGACCAAATGCTGACATAGGGGAATGGCTGCAAATGGCTTTATAGATTTTTTGCAAACCTCTTACAAGAAATAGTTTTAGAACCCAGTCTTATTTAAGTTGCTTTTGGGTAACCTTTACCTATTACAAGTATGTTTCAAACTGGACATGTATCTATGACTCAGCTTTTGATTCTTAGCTAGTGTTACTCTACCTTTTTCTTTGCATAAAACAGAATTACTGTGTTGATCCTTTCTTTCTGAGGTCAAGGGAAAGTCTCCCATCAACTTCACTGAGCAGTGAACCAGACCTGCTAAATTTCAATTGTCAGGGCAATTACCTCCCCTCCTTCATGGTCTCAAAGAGAAAAGGCATATTGGAAGAGGTGTGCTTGCAGCAGCCTACCTGAGCTGTAGGAGGTGCTCCCTCTCAAAAGAGCTTCAAATGGGAGCCCGCACCCAGCAGTAACAGCCAGCAAGCAAAGGCAAATGACAGCTGGAGCTCAATGCAAAAAGTCAGTCTGACAGCTTTGCTGCATCCTCCCAAAGAACTCAGAGTGAAACTTTTGTCAGCTGAAATCTTATTTACAGTCTCTGGTGTTCTTTCTGCAAGGATAGAATAATTTTTAAAGCAAGATTTTCTACAGTTTTCACCGTCTCCTGAGGTAGGCACTAGTGAGAGCTCTGCAACTTAAGCAATCTCAGGATGTTGCGAATTTCTATCTAGTTCCCTCATTCATGAATTTCAGCCCAAGTGTGAGAAAGTTCAGTCAATACATCATCCTAGATCGTCCCCACACACTTCCTCGCGTAGGAAGCTGCAAACCCTGCCAAGCCCCAGGCAGTCACCCTTCCTTTGCAGGGCCACATTTCTCAGCAATAAGGGGCAGGATGACTCGGACAAGAGAAATATTCACAAAACAAGATATCATTCCAGAGAGTTTTCAGAACCTGGACTTCTGAATAGGGAAGGTTTGGGGAAGCTAGGATTTCTGGGGAAAGTGGAAAAAAGGAAATAATTAAAACAGGATGAGGAGTAGAGGCTTACTTTGATATAACAAATCATAAATTTTAGTGGAGAAGAGTCTGGTTGTCCTTGTGACATTGCACATCTATAAGCCAGGACTGCTCTGTGATATTCTGTACAAACTGGACCTTATTTGTCTCTCCTTGCCCTAACCATGAATTTTTCAACTTGGAGAGAGACTGCAGATTTGATGAGCAGGAAATTTAGAAGAAAAAGCTGTATCAGGAAGAAACATATATGCTGGTCAGATCATGATAATAGTAGATGTATGTGGAGCCTGAGGACATTCAGAGCATCATAAAAAGACTGCAGAGAAGAGCCAGTGGCCTTGCCACTGCACTGGTGGTGGATTTGTAGAGATCAGATCAATGTAGTAGATTTCTTCTGTGCAGTGAGTACCAAGAGTACAAAATGCATGCATGTACAGAAACCCATTTTCTATCACTCCTTTTTTGTGCATCCCCCTCCCAGCCCTCACATAGTTTGAGCTGCACATCCCCCTCACATACCACACTCCCCCAAAAGATTAGCAGTGCTTATCTTCTGTGTGCCTGGGGAGCATGCGTGGAGCGCCTGGGCACAGAGTTCTTGGCCAGCCCAAGTCATTTTTCTGAAGCAATTAGCAGCTTCCCCCTTTAACTTCAGAGGGCAAATTCAATCATAGAGTAACTTTCCTGCAGTCGGTACAATTAGCAGGAATGCATTTGACCCCGGATTCACCTTTTCTGAAATGCAGTTCCTGGTACAAAGTGTTGCAGTACTCTTGAGAGTGACATGTTATGAGTAACTGGATGTCAGGATCATTGTGTGAAAACAAACAAATCCCCAAATAACTGGAAAGTCCTGAACCAGAAACTGGCATAATAAAAGTGGAAATAATTCCTATCTTCACATGTTACTTCTCCTTTCTCATAATACAAAACCAGTGCAGTGCACCACAGCCCTCACCCCAAACATGTTCCGTTACCTATCATGTCTTACAAAAGCACAGCCAAAAGTTGGGGTTTGCTGGCTGCTGCTATGTGGGAATGTAAATATCTACTTTCACTGAGGCACTGTCTGAAGCACTTCTGTGTGTCATGAGGAAAGTGAAAACCTTTTGTTTCATACATAGTTTTCTTATGCAGCTTGATATTTTAATTTATTTTTCTAAAGAAACAACAACAATCTCCCTGGGCTTGCACTGCTCCTCTATTAATATGTAGAAAAGAAACATTTATTTTAGAGCTAGGAGGCTGGGATTCCTAAATCAGAAGACAAGTCCTGGACACCTAACAGACCAGCAGCGCTCATCTGTGGTTTACTGTGGGAACATTATTCTTGTTTCTTGAGAAATACCACACCACCCTGTCCCTTCCATGATTCACGTACAATGACCTCTCTTCTCTGTGTCATACACAGTCTAATCTTTTTCCTTGAGCATCATTTGCTCAGTAATCCTTTCCCTTCTGGGACACAAGCACAAAACTCCCTTTCCTCCACTGTCACTTGTAGAACTTATTTCTAATGGCATGCAGGCAGAACCCTCTCTCTTTGTGCCAAACATAAAATGATCACCTCTAGCTTGCCTCCAGTATGTTTGACAATGCAGCCCTTATGTTAATTCTATGAAGAACACACCACAGTCCTTTTATTCCCAATTTATCCAAACTCAGTCTTCATCTAAGCAGTGAGCAGGATGAAATACCATAGTGGAAAATGCAAGGTATACAGCCCAAATCTTTTTAATTTGTTAAAAAAAAAGTCAGCTTTTTCAAATGTTTAAAGAGAGAGACAAAAACAGGGTTTTTTTCCTTTTGCTTCCCTTGTTTTCAATGACATGATGAAAAATTATAATTGCAAGGGGAACAGGAGGAAGATAGAAATTTGGATGTGACTCAGAACTTGAACCCAAACTTAGCCTTTTAATTTGCCTAGGTTTGGGTACTTAACATGTGAAAGAATTTTTTTTTTTTAAGTTAAAAAATGTTTTGGCTTAACACACACACACTCCCAGATCAGTTACCACAGCAAATCAGAGTGAGAAGAGAGCAGTGACCAGGACTGCCAAGTGTCATCAACTGAACAAGCAATTTAGCCTGCCTTACTCTGAACCCTATCCAAACTCAAACAGATACCTGTTTAACCAGGGCTTCGCAGGAGAGCCCTATCTGTAGCTCATCCCCCCGGAAGCTGCAGCAAGACAGGAATCTGGTGGGGATTGGGAATCAGCCCCCTAATTTGATATCCCCTGTACACAGCAGTGTCACATTTAGTGATGATTTGGGCTTAACGTGATCCTGTTTATTTCCCTGGGATGCCTATTTCCACCCTGCTGCACAGCACGCTTTCAAAACAGGGCTTAATGAAATAAATGCTAAGTGTGACCTTCTACAGAACCCCCAATTTAGACCCATTGATTCTGAATGGGTTTTTCCTGCTCTTGGAGTGACAAAAGACACTGCATCTTGGGTTACTGCACACGACTCCTTGTGACAGGACTGGTTGACACCTCTGGGTGCTCCCGTGTTTGTGAGTTGCTGGTGCATTTGAGGCGCGAGGTTTCCTGTGTTTGTTCCCAGAGCAGTGGCGGTCGGTGCCTTTAGCTCCTGACTGGTACAGCCACAAGGGCTGCTGAATGAAATTCAGGGTGGAAAACCACCGCTGCATTTCCTGAACAAAGACAGTAATTATGGTAATTGTATCACTTTAGCACATTTCTCGCCTGTGTTTATGAACAAATGGTGTGAGCCAACCAGAACAGCAGCTTCTTCCCTTCAAATTAAGTTGTGCTTTGGAATAGCAGGGTAGATAGGATAAGACTTTTCGTTTGCTATGTTTTCTTCTACGTCTTTTCAGTGGTGCATTACACATTCACCACAATTCTTCACCTCTGCTGTCACTTTTATGGCAGTGTTTTCCTTTTTTCTCCTCTTCAGTCATGGGCATGCTAATCTTTTGTGTCACAGGCAGCACAACCCCTCCTTTATATGGGCCTCCTCCTGCCTGTGCACAGCCCTGAATTATACAGTTAAAAGAAAAATCATTTCACCCAAAAAATGTAAAACAATGTAATTTTTTGCGATTGCTATTTTTTTTCCATTACCACTAAATCCAGTCTGGATTGAATAATTAAGCAGCTATTTGTGTCATGGGTTTCAATGCTGAACACAACCCTTCAACCCCATAGGAGCAAGGTCCTTGAATTGTGAATAATTCTGGGACTAACCTGTGATGAATTGGGACTGAGATAAGAGCCATGCATCTTTAAAAAAATCTGGAGCATGTTCTTGGCACTCGAGGTTTTTCTGTGTTGCAAGCAGTTTCTGCTCTTCCTTTTTTTGTCTTCCCTCATTCAACTAACTGTCATGGGAAATGCAGAAAAACTCTGCTTAGAAAAAGTGTTTGTTATAGTTCATTCTATTATTTTCTTTTTTTTTCCCTCTGAAATATTTGTATGTAAAGAGCACCTTACCATTCTTTGAAGCTCATCTATTCATATTGCTTATTCTGTGCTTGGAATTGTCATAAATCTCACTCTGGTCTCATTTTTTCCCCCTCAGATAGAGCCTTATTAGCTGTAACTAGTCTTGGACATGCTGATACAGCATGGTTGGGTGAGCACAATCAGTAGCAATACTCCTGGCACCAGTATGAATGCCTGTCTTTACCTAGCAAGCTGTGGGGCCAAACTGGTCTGTAAACTAAAAGTGAGCAGTTCTCTCCTAATACATCAGCTGCTGCTGGAAACAAGGGAATGAATATTTTCTACATAACACAGTCCATTTTAAGATCTCTTCCATAAGAGGTACTTGGGAGGCAGAACGACAACTCTACCCACAGATGCACAGCTTGCAAAATAATAAAAAATTAAATACTTCTGGGTATACACAACACCCTCCCCAGATAAAAATTCTTAGTATCATAGCATAGTTGGAAGAGATCCACAAGGATTATCAAAGTCCACTTCCTGGCCTTGGACAGGATCATTCCCAAGAGTCACACCATGTCCCTGAGAGTGTTGTCCAAATTCTTCTTGAACGCTGTCAGGCTGGTGCTGTTAGCGCTGCCCTGGGGAGCTCTTCCAGTGCCCAATCACCCTCTGGGGAAAGAGACTTTTCCTGACATCCAACCTAACCCTCCCCTGACACAATCCCAGGCCATTCCCTCGGGTCCTGTCACTGTCACCACAGAGCAGAGATCAGTGTCTGCCCCTCCTGTCCCCTCACAGGAAGCTGTAACTGCAGTGGGGTCTCCTCTCAGTCTCCTCCAGGCTGGACAGACTCAGTGCCCTCAGCCGCTCCTCACACAGCTTCCCCTCAAGCCCTTCACCTTCCTCGTTGCCCTCCTTTGGACTCTCTCTGACAGCTCAATGTCTTTTTTATGTTGTGGCACCCCAAGATGCCCCCAGCACTTGAGGTGAGGCCGCCCCAATGTAGAGCAGAGAGGGACAGTCTCCTCCCCAGCCCAGCTGGTGATGCTGGGCCTGATGCTCCCAGGACAGGGTTGGCCCTCCTGGCTCCAGGGCACTGCTGGCTCATGTCCAACTTGCCATCGACCAGGACCCCCAGGTCTCTTTCCTCAGGGCTTCTCTCCAGCCTCTCATTCCTCAGTCTATACACACATCCAGGGCTGCCCTGTCCCAGGCACAGAATCCAGAACTTGTCTTTAATCTGTTCTACTGCATAAAAGCAGCCATACAAGTATTTTGCCCTCTAATTTCTGTGTCAGCCCCAACCACTTATAACTGGACTGCTGTCCCTGTCTGAGAGATAACCAGCACTGATTTAAAGACTCTCACTGATGGAGAACTTTCCCACATTTGTGATCAATTAAAAAGTTTAGGTATTTGACTGTTTGCTGTTCTCATGGCTACAAAACCCTTATCAGCCATGTGTATTGGCATAAACCTCATGTGTAGTCAGGAATGTGAAAAGGGCTTCTTACATGAGTAAAGGTGGTGAGAGCAAGCCCTGTGCTGAGCCTGTTGATTCAGGAAATGCAGACTGTCAGGTTCAGAGGAAGGACTCAGCCTGGGATCGCTGCTGCACAGGATTGACACCACTACTTCATCCGGTGCTCTGCAGTGTTGGAAACTTTTGTTCCTACTGATTCAGCTTCCCTTTCTCTGAGACCACAAACTACTTCTCAGATTTAAAACTGCTTACCTACTCTGGTTGGAGAGAAGATGAAAAGAAGTACATAAAAAAGAAGAATGCATTAGGTGTAACATCCCTTTCTTTCAATGCTAGCCATGTCACAGACAGACTAACAGACAAAGGGCTTAATTCTGAACTGTGGGGAAGTAGAACTTCAAGTATGTAGCTATTCTTTCTGTACGCTAAGGAAACATGTACAAACTCAGAAAAGTAGGTATAGCATCAGAAGAAAATGTTATGAGAAAATTTATTAGTATATTCAGATATCTCTAAATATATCCTCAGTCCAAATACCAGGTTGAACAAACAAAACTAGAGATAATAAATTAACATTAGTAATGCTGTGTAAGCTGGGAGGAATCACCATCATTTAATGATTGGTTGTGAAACATATTCCAGAATATAGTACATTAGTAGTGAGCTTTGATTTTGTCACAGGAACATAATAACTACTAGGGACAAAATACTGAAGAGGGGCAAAGCACAAAAATGAAACCACTGCTTTTCAGATCACAAAGAATCTGAAGATTTCTTAGTAAGTTAACACTTTGCAGAACAGCATAGAACTGGAGCCTGATGATGGATGCAGGATTGGGGGCTGACTAAGGAAATGTGTGAGCATTTGTAAGGGACGGACCTTTGTTTCTTGAAGAAAATGTGGCATTACAGTAATATAGAGATAAGTTGCCTACAATACCTAAAATGAAATAAATGAGCATGTTAGTGAAATCTGGTAGTGAAGTTTAGGCATCTTTGCAATATCCAGAAGTATCTTTTTCCCTTCATCTTCCTCTCTCTTCTGCATTTTCTCATTTTCCCTCCCTGAGGAAGAAACAATAATTTAATTCTGATTAATATATGGAAAGTCTCCTATGATTGAGATGGTTAACTTACAATGAAATACTTTATGAGCCACGGCTTTGGCTTAACTGAATGGCTTTTGTGCAGCTTTAACTTTGCTTTATGGACCTCTAAGAACATCAGGCCTCACCATTTAAGCAGGACCTGTAGCTGGTGTTGGAGACTGAAGGGGCCTCCTGAAGTAAGACACTGCCCTGTGAAAGATCAATTGTCTTGGGAAAACTGCATCAGTGCAAAACTTAGAAGAAAACATAACCACAGCAGAAACCAGCTTGCACATCTGTGAGCTGCCTCCAGCTCCTCATAAACAAGAGCTGTAACCTCATTGCCGAAGACTGAAAGAGCCCTAAGAGAGACCTGGTCTTTTACTTGTGCAGGAAACCTCGTTCCCACTTTCTCCACAGAAATAGCAGGAGTGGAGAAGGTCTGATGCTAACAAGCCCTGTCCCCGGCATCCCAGCCCACACACTTGCTAGGCAGGCTTTCAGTGGCCTTCAGCCACCCATGGTGGCTGAGTAACTGAATGAAAACACTACAGAAATAAATTGCTGGTGTGCCCAGCCCAGGGTGCTAATGGTCAATGGCTGAGATGACCTAACTTCATGTACCTGTACACGGCTCACAGGCTGGGTCACTCTCAGTGGCCTGCATGCTTGGAGTGAGGCCCTGCTGTCTTTTGCTGCGTTGGGAGCCAGCTCATTCCCTGAAGATGTGGAAGCACAAGCTGCTAGCTGAGAAGGACCTTGCCTCAGCCTTGGGCCATGAAGGCAGGTGTCACACTGACACCTCTGCTGCTATCACTGCCATCATGCCCGAGGACGTGGTGCCTGGATGTGATTCAGTGAGCAGGGATGTTGTTGAAGCTACTCAGGATGAACGGGCAATAAGCTGTGCCTTCACATACAGAAACGCCATGAGTTTCTGAAGGGCTGGAGACTGCTACTGACATCCCTGGTGTTGTATATGACCTGCCCCAGTGACAGGTTCTAATCTAGCCAGTAGATGTGTGCTTCTCAAGGAGAAAGTTTCAGTCTGGGGAGGCACTCTGTGGGCTCAGTGTGTACAGGAAACAGCAAACAGAAGAAGGCCCTGGTGTTGGAGAGGAACATGGCACAGTTGCATGAGTCAGTCTGGTATCAGAGTATTAGAGAATAAATTGCACTACCCCCAGCCTTAAGGACCACAGATAATGCACAGCAATGAAGTTTTATCTGTGCTCGAGTGCATATTTTTTATGCAGCTAAAACTATGTTGCAGATGTTCTCCACTGGAATAGATTTTGCCTTTGCTAATCCTGTATTAATCTGCTGGTAGAGCTATAGCTGTGTGATTACCACTGGGCTCCTTGCAGAGAGGAGTCCCTGGTCACTGAGGGCACAGCTCCTCCGCCTCTCCCTCGGCAGTGCTGCAACTGGGGTTCAGGCTTGCTGTGCTGGGCAGCACCCCGTTCTTGTTCCCAGTGCGGTGCTCTGCCAGGAGAGGGAGCTAGGACTCTGGGATTCAGGGCCCTTTGATATTTTCTGTTCACAAACCATGAAGGTGTGACGGCTGTCCAACACTAACGTGGCTTTGCTGTGTAGCTGGGTGCATGTTCAGGTGGCTCACGATTTTCTATGGAGGCTACCTACTGCAGAGGGGTTTGGTTCCTGCCACGACTCAGAGGACTCTGATGATCTGAACTGTGTTTTGGGGCTCTCAGTCCCTTTTTCTGACTGCTTCACCTGGTGAACTCCAATGGGAGTTTGGACTTGGTGAAAACAAAATGAAGTCTCCAGATTCTGGAATCACGCAGTAGGTTCAAAGCCACTGCTGGAGTGGAGAAGGCAACCAACGGGTGCACAGCAAGGCAAGCAACAGCTGGGAGGAGGGAAAATTTTTGGTAAAGGCTACCACATGGCAAACAGATGTTGGACAACATTTCCCTTAACCTAGAAACACATCAGCCTTTTTCCCCCTGCAGTATATGTGTTTCATTTTGAAAAAGTAACTGACAGCTGGAGAAAGTTATTAGAAAAGGCTCCGTCTATATTCTAGCACTTGCAACAACAGCAAAATTACCTGTTTCCTATTCTGCCCAAGCTTTCTGTCTCCTTTCTTAGATATTGTTGGCCTCAAGTCAAGTTTTGCTTAAGTTATGTATCAGAAAGGGAATAAGTGGATCTCCAGCCTTGTTTGAAGAGTAGAAAAGGGAGTTTAAACAAAGCTGGCAGAGACACTATTATCTGGGTTCTGGATGAGGTTGGGCCTGCTGGTAAGAAAACAGGAAATAAGTGAGAGAACAACTCTTAAAAATGTGAAAACCAGCCAATTCTACAGGGCTCCGCTGTGTGTTCAAAAGTCTGTAAGTACTGATAAAAGAGCACATGTGATGTGAAAGTGCTGTGTCATTATCACCGGCCCTTTCAGTCTTATTATCGTTTCAGTTTTCTCTGAGTGATGGAGTCTGGCAAGGGAAGGAGAATAACCCCATTTCTTCTTTGACTAATGAAATGTGGTCACTGGCCAATCTTCTCTCTTTGCCCTCAAGGCAGGACATAGTGAGTTGTGCTTTCCTCATGTTTCCTACCTGATTTGAAAGTAAGAACAGAGTAATTTATTTGTGACAATTTTGGAGGTTAGAAGAGGAGCTCCTCAGACAGAGCTGGGCTTTGTTAGCCAGGAAGGGGCCAAGCTAGAGATAATATTGTTGAATAAAGCATGGTGTGAGCAGATACTGGAAATAGTAAATAGTAAGGGAGGCTCCTTCCCAAGAAATGTGTTTTATTGGCTCTGTATGAGTCAAAAAAATCCTGTGATCTGTTGCCCTCACTGCACATAACCCTGTGGTGCAAGGGGTCGGCTTTGGCTGCTGATGGCTGGGAGGCAGCAGGAGGCACTGCAGAGCACTGGAAAAGAAGCTGTTCCCAGAAGTGTGGCCAGTGGCCATCAGGGTGCAGCAGGTGTTGGCAGTCAGGCCCCCACGTTTATGGCTCTTAGCATTTCTATCTTCACAAAGGGTTCTAACTGATAAGGATGAATGGTGTGGGATTGTGCATGCAAGGGCTGTGGTTGTGACTTCCTATCTCTGTACCAGCCAACAAGTTATTATAAAAATAAATACGTCAGTGGCAGCAGCAGCATCCCCAAGGGCCTATTTACTTCCAGTGGCATGAACTAATTCCTGCAGAGGAGCTCAAGCCAAATCCTGCAGAGACCAGCGGGAATCTCTCCAGGCTCTTGCAAAGGCAGTTTGCACACTGGAGAAAATGTTGGTGCTTGGTCATATTTATTGCCATGTCAGTTAAAACATGTTGTCAGTTAACACCTTCCCTAACACAACATATATTTTCTAAAGCTGAGGGAAAGTGAGCTTTTTTACCTCTTTTTATTCTTCAAGTACTTATTCTGATTTATTTCTGAAATTGCACAACACACTAAATGCTGGTTCATGAAGTGGCCAGGGATCAATTATTACCTTTTCATGTGCAAACTGATCTTAAGGCATCTATCAATCTCTTACAGTCCTATCTACAGAAGATATGTTCAATTTCAGAAAACTGAAAACATATAAGGGAAGCTAAGGCAGGGTGACATTTGCTTTCCTTGGCTTGCTCTCTAGATGTTTGATGGGTGAGTTTATTATCCATAGGAACAATGAACAAGCCAATACACCCTTTTCAAGGTTTACAGGTGCCTTAATGTAACTTGCTCATTTAATTTGGATCTATATACCTCATGAGAAAGGCAGAAGATTTTCATTTTCAAGGCCTTATTTAGCCATGAAATGTGTATCCTGTTAGCTAAGAGCAGATCTATGAATTTCATTTTATTTGGTGACAGGAGAAATAGCAATGTATGTATCACCCTCTCAGTAACTGCTATTAAAAGGTGCATGTTTCATGAAGAAACAGTGTATTCCATGTCATAACATCTTTCATGAAATAAAATTCACGGCATTTGTAGCATAACTATATGAATAGTATCAGTTCGCTCTTATTTTAAGAGTGTGGGGAAAATACAAGCCCCTTTCGTGGCTGGAGCAGGTCACCTGAAAAATTAGGATGGATTTTGCTGGTTCCAACAAAGTCAATAGGAGATTTTCTATGGTCTCAATGGGGACAGAAATTCTCCTAGATTTCATACTATTATAGATATTGTACAATTTAGCCACTAAGGTCATTAAAATGCTATAATCCCTTGTGTGATACATGATGGGGCAAAAGCACTTACAAAGGTATTGCTTTCTAAACTGGTGTAATTATAGTAGTAATTCCCAAAGAAGTATTGCAAATGCATTTCCAGTTCCAGTTTCTCAATTTTTTTTGTCAGTGTTCATTACAGTAGTGATACGCTTGTGTCTAAATCTTGTTGATGTCCTTCCAGAGGGCACTAAAAACCCTAAAGTAAGTAAAGAAAAATTTAGCTGGTGCTTCTGACTGGCTGCTGAATTGCTGCCTTTTGAGCCCTGTCCCTCAGCTCATAATCTATAATGTTTGCTCTTATACTACACAGTCTACTCACTCTTTGTTTATATTCATCCACTTACAGTTTATCTAACTTAAAGAGAATTAGGAAAAAAAAAGAAGAAGATTGAAGTCCTCCCCACACCAAACATGGATGCTTCGGGGCTAACAAGCCTGAGACAGCTGTGGATACTGAGCTGCATTTTCAGCCCCTGGGAAGTCTGCAGCTGCAGCAAATCTGCCCCGTGGGGCAGTGGGTGGCTGCTTTCGGTCGGGCTCTGGTGACAGTGTATGGGGCTTGGGCACCACATCTCAGAGCGGAATCTACCCCTCCTGGCACTGCAGGGAGCAGGAAGCTTCTCCAGGTGCCAAAGAAACATTGAGTTGTGAGCCCTCCTTTTCCAGTTTTAAGAAAGGAATGGGCATACAGGTCTCTGAATTATGGCAAGAAAAAGATTAAAACGAAGAGGAACACAAGTCTTGCAAGGGGTGAGAAAAGGTCCTGACTTTCCTAGTGGTGATCATCTCAACAGTGATGGAAATCAGCTAGAGGTAAATAAAATTTAGTGTTGTCTTTATGACAAATGAGAAACCTGATCTTAAGGCCCACTTATTTTCAATCCTGCGATTGCACCATATTTCTCAACAGATGGGATGGGACACAGAGGTGTTGGAGGTTCTGGTATTTTGTTTTTCCCAGGACTTGAAATCAGCCTCCTGTGCTCTGTACATGGGTGACACACGTATTTCCATCTGCTCTGAAGATGTCTAGATGTGCATTTCTCTCTGCTTCAAAAAGCCACCTCCTTTCCACTGCTTAACTAAGCTCTCAGATGTTGTTTGAACAAAGAAGTGCTGTTCTTTACTAAGAAAACCAGGAATAAGCCCAGGGTATTTATTCTTTTCCTTTGAGTGCGTCAGTCCTTTGACTAACGCTGACAGGATTTCTGTTCCTGTTGAGTTGCCAGCTTCTTCATGGGTGCTCCCAAATAAATACATCAGTTTGAAAAATGATTTCTTACAATTGCCTGGCAAATTGCAGTGACACTGTCAACTCATTCCTCATATGCTTTTATCAGACAGATACCAGATTAAAGACTAAGTGAACAATACCTACTTTGATCAGATACAAGATTAAACATCAAATGAACAATGCTTACTTGGCCTAGATTTGAAATGGACTCTGGGTTCACTGTGGTTTTACATCTCCTCATTAGCCCCTGGAAGTATCCAGTCATTGCAATAGAAAACATTGCAACTAGGAGCTTCGTGTCTTCCAAGCTAGGAGGAAACCTGCAAATAATAACATTTTGATTAAATACACCCCCTGCAAGCTGGTGGTGTCTCAAACAGATTGCCAGTTTGGATTTTCAGAAACCAAGCAATTCAGTGTTTTTTAAGAATGAAAAGCATACATTTATATCTCATGATTTCATACACTCTTTTCTAGTAAATAAAGCTAAGAATTTCTATTTTTTCTTTAACAAGAATTTTGTTGATGTTTAGTGCATGTGTATAGTACACATCCATGTTTACAGCTTTGTTGGAAGTTAAAGAGACATAGAGGTGAGTGGATATAACGTTGAGCTGGGATTCAAAAAGCTATCACCATGCTCCCACCTGGCTGGGAAAGATCCAGTTATATTCCACAGCTTTTGGATTTAATTGTGGGTTTTTTTGCTTGTAGACTTGAGGTCTTTTGGCTGGCAGTGTCAAGAAGCCACCACATTCTAGGCCAGGATCTCTAGCAGTTACCCAGCAGGTGTTGCAGCCCTTGGTGGGTGTGACAGTCTGTACCACAGCACAACACGGGTTTAGCAGCTGTGATGGCCACGTAGGGGAGCAGTGCACAAATCAAGCCTTTTAACCAAGACTCTATGGAGCAGTATGTTTTACTGATATAAAAGGGCTGAAATCTCCCCACTGATAACTTTGGTTGCTATAATAACAATTATACTAGAATTAGTGCCTGATGTATTAAATCATTTTTTCATGATAAATAGCTTGATCAGTTCTATAAGAAGGACAGAAAACTTGTTAGGACATATAATCTACTGGGACAGCAGGAACTCTCTGTGATTGCTCATGTAGCTACATGGGAAAGAGGAAAGCAAGAAAATGTACTGCTTCAAGCATATTCTAAAAGGATCATTGTGCAGAAAAATTCTCTCAACACAGAAATCAAAAGGTTTGTAACAGGAAGAAGCAGTGCCTGCTCTGCAGTGACAGCTTCATGTTTATTTATTCTAGAAAGAATAAGAAGGAGATACTGAAGTAAAGACAGGATAATTTTATTCCCAGATCAAATAAAGGAACACAGAGTGTGTTCTCAACAAAGTGATTACTTTAGGGGGAACTAATATAATGAATGTTATTAAATTAAACAACTTTTTTATAGGGCATCTCACATTAAGGATTTTAGTGTAAGTAATATTTCTGTCAGGCAAAGTGATGCAAGACAAAATAGCTTTTATAGAGGTATTCCTTAACAAAGATATTCCTATAAAAATGTATTATATCTAGTATACTTCCTCTGTAGCAAATTATCACTTTGCTTAACAGCTCTGAGAATCACAGATGTCAGGAGCAAAGATGACTTTTCTCCTTTCACTAGCTGCCTGAAATCTTTGATTTTAAATTAGCTTTTAGGTGCTGGTATACATGAAGCTGAGGTAAATATCTGCTCAGCACAGACAGCTGGGAGGAATCCTGAGCTCCATAGGAGCTGCCTTCAGTGCAAATGCCAAGGACTTGCACGTCTGCCCCACCATCGTATGGGAAGCCTTAGGAGCGACCCCTGTCAGTGCTGAGTGCGAGGCGCAGCCAAACTGCATTTTTTACCAAAACCATGATTTCTCAGTACATTTACACATGTTAGCTGTGGCAATCAGAGCTAAGAAATGTGGGCCTATTGCATCTTTTCTTATCCTGAAACGGACATGTATATATCACCACACTTGAAGATCTAGAGCCACATTTTATTATCCTAGAATCTGAGAGGTCTCAAGGGGTAATTATGTACGAAATGACTAAAACATCTTGCCTCAGGTGCAGAGTTCTGGAAAGCCATGTCTTCTCTAAGGGTCGTGAGAGTGAGATGAAAAAGCCTGACTGCATTGTCTTGTATTGTTCCCTCCAGTGCCTTTGGTAGTAATTTATCAAATCTGTATTTATCTTAGCATTTATATATGGCTCCCATTGCACCACTTTGCAATATTCAATTCCTTTATTCTCACAAGGGCCCTATCTGGTATATTCTGCATCACATCTCATGCAGTCTTGAGGAGAAGGATCATAGCAACAGAAAATGACAGGAATGTAGTCCCTTTTACTGATTTGCTACCTCAATCTCTGAATTGTGGTTTGATACTTACTTGATAGGGCTTCTGTCTCTCATGTGGGAAAAATGAAATGAGTAGGAGGAAGCTTAATTTGTTTAGAAATATGAAGGGCTCAGAGTTGTCCTCTATTTTCTGCTACTTTCTTCCAAAATATTGAGGAGTTTTCAGGAACTAGAGAATTTACACATCATGTCACTACAATTATTTGGTCAAGGTCTACAAGTTTTATTATTCAGGAGGTTTGACTGCAAAATGCACATGTGCTTTTTGTGCTGGGGTATAATTTTCTTCTCTTAAGGCCTGAAGTAAGATCTGCATGTTTTAACCATTTTTTGGTTTTATTTATTTTACTTTCTCAATAAAAATCTAAAAAAGCCCCCCAAAAATCCACCACAAAACAAAGAAGCAAAACCCCCAAAATAAATAAATAATCAATCCCACAACCTTTTTGTTTCTCCTTGTATTGGGAAGGATTTCTAAATCTTTTAATCCTTGCTCTGACCAAACATTACTAACCCCAAGTCCTGAAATGCCAGCTTCAGTGGTCATATGTGGAGACAGTAGAAATCTCTTCTCTGACCCAACTCTTTCCCGGGACAAGAGATTTTAAATCTCTGTGGTTCATGAAGTATCGGATAATCCCAGAGAAAGGCTCTTTGGGCTGGGTACAGGATCAAGAGCAAATTGTTGAGCAAAGCAGTGTCTGCCTATTTTCTTTATAATTCTTCCAGGGAGGGAAGCCTAGCACATGCTGTTAGCTATTTATGCTCATCCTGACTTCACAGAATCATGGATGGACACAGCCAAGTGACACATGGGAAAACAGGACTCAAGAATTCTACTGCTCCAGGAGAGCTTAGGTGGTAAAAGCTCTATTCAAGAACAATGGAGAATATATCTTGTATGGAAAATATGTTTTTGGCGGGCCTAGACTCAATTATTAACCTTAGCATTCCCCAGGTTTTTATTACCAAAGCACGATACCTTCAGCCACAGCACATACAGGTAACGCCAGATCCTGCTGTCACAAGCCACCTGTGCTGACTTGAGTGGTTTAAAATTGGTCACTTGCACAAGCTGTCAGCCAGAGTACAGCGCAATAATAAAACAGATTATGAGAAAATCTGCCAGGACTCTTCCAAAAAGTTAGAAAGTTACCTGCAAATATGGAAAAGGAGGTGCAAACTCTGGCACTTTCATGTCTAACCCTCAAACAGCCATTCTCTCCCTATCGGTTTGATAGTAATACTAGTTTTGAATAATACATTGAAAAGACTGTGATCTTGAGGACTTGTTACAGACATTTTCTCAACAGTCCTAATCCAGACTGGAGGCTGGAGGCTTTGACTACAGGCTAATTGTTGATTCTTGTTTACCCTCTGGGCACTTTTCACAGTTCTGGCAGAAAAAACAGCCTTGAAGTGTTTGTAAAATATGGAATATATTTGTATCGCAGCAAATGAGAAATGAGTCCCAAAGTCTTAATGCTAACGTTGGTATGAATGTAAATTTAATAGACCTGCAGCTTTTCCTTAACAGCCCCCATACTTGCTCTTTGTGATTCACAAGAGAAAACAATCCTTCAATAAAAAATATTTTCACCTTAGAACTATGCAAAAATATATTATCATCCTGTGTGGAGAAAAAGCATAAACTGAGTGTTATATCCCATTTATTTATTTATTTATTTTTTTTTTACTTCTCACACATAACAATATAAGGCTTCCTGTTACTGCTGTTATTAACATACAGAAATGTTCAACTGCAGAATTTGCCCCAGTGACAAGGTTCCCTGACGTTCTAAGCCACGGATGTTAATACCCAGACTGCCAAGAGTTCTTCCATTTATGAATGCACAATGAAAATTTCTGGGGATACTGAACAGCCTCTGACTACATATTTTGAGATAAGATAAGGACAAGTGTTGATCAGACTCAAATCATCCCCTTTGCAGGCTTTGAATTAAGCGGTTTCAAATGCACATAAATGCTTATATTATAAATAAATGTGCTAAAAAGTGTATTAAAAAAATCTCTAGTATCACATACCGATTTCACATCTTGCGCCTTGTTTGAACTCAATTTAACCACGGCAAGTGAAACTGGATAAAACACTTCTCACCAGCTTTGTAGTTTCAGACAGATTATTTAATTTACTTTGCTGGAATTTCCTCACTGACAAACCTGAAGGAGTACAACTGAAGATCATAGACTACCAAATAGCCAGTGAGAATTTCTTCATGCTATATAAAGAATGGACATAAAGGCTTTATTAGTGGGCTTAAGGGCAGGTATTCTCCAGTCTCATTTTTAAAGTTTATTCCTCAGTCAAGGCAAATAATCATGAAAATAAATTAAAAAATATATTTAAAGTTTGCTAAGTTCCTGTATTTAAAGCATGTGAGTAGTTTAGCTTTCTCAGCCCTTCAAGATGCTTGAAAACTGAGCTATAAAGGAAGCTAGACAACCAATTTGCAATGGAAATATGTAAGATGATGAATTGGATTTAATGGGCTCCAGTAAATCATAACATTAATGCTATTGCATGATACTTCACCTTAGCACCAGATTAAAGAAAATCTAACTCAAGTTGAAAAACATATGCTCTAAACCCCCCAAGACCGAGAAAAGATCCAATTACTATGAGATCTGTAAGCATATTAAGCACATCTGACTTTTGGTTTCAGTACAGACATGAAACATGGATGAAATATCCTTTAAAATTTTAGTCTTTAAAATTTAATATAGGAATTTGCAGGACTAATGGACTTTTATAGATTAACATGTTTGTCACAGTTTTAAAGAGAAGAGAATGTCTGGGATGAAGAAACATAACCAATTTCACAAATCCCTTTTATCAAAACATCAATCAGCAGAAAACAAAAATGTCACACAGAGAAATAATTAAAAAATGTATGAGCTGTGAATCTTGGATTATTACCAACTTAAAAAAATTGCAAAGTCCTAGTAACTTTATTAGATGCAATTATTTTGTCTGAATTTTCTACCTGGAACTCCCATGCCTTCTTTGAAATCACCTATCATAAAACAAAACAAAATGATAAAACAGGTCCTCATTTGTTTAAAGCCCAGTGGAGATTCTTCTGGAAGTTCTTTCTTCTGTTTTGATTTTTTTTTTTTTTTTTTGAGCATGACTACAAGGTATCTAAAATTGTGAGTGCATTAGAAGCTTCTGTCATGTGGAATGGAAAGGAAAAAGTATTTTGGCAACTGACTGAGTAACTTGAGTAACTTTAACCCAGAAGGTCTCTGTTACTTAACATTTGGTCAGGATATTTTCCTAGAGTTCCTCCACATGAAGAAGGAACCACCTTCTTAGGAACTTCCAAGTGTGAGCAGTAAAGGAGTTTCATACAATTTTCCAATGGCCTTTTGAAGGATAAGGGAACTGTAGTGTTCACTTATTTCTGGCCCTTCCTTCAAAACTACAGAAGACATTTGTTCAAGCAAGTGTTGCATACATCATTCCAACATAACTCTAAAAAAGGCAAATAATTTGTCAACCTAAGAATCTACCAAAAAAAGAGATATTAAAATATATACATAACTGTAACAAGCCATAGAAAGGTCGCAGAAGTGCAGGCACAATTACATAATATTCATGGTTAGAAGAAAGATAATCCAGAAATTCTCAGTTGTACTAAATCTACAGACTCAAATGAGAGAACAAAATAAAAAGCAAAGCCTCCAGACCCACACTGGAGTGAAACAGAAAATTTCATCACTCGCCCCTGAGCTCCTTTGGGGCACAGCCATAGAGCAGGCCGGGCTGGGCACAGAGAAGGGAGCTCTTGCCTCTACCCACGTGGGCTCTGGCAGCGTTCCTGGTCCCTGGTCTCTCCCAGCAGCCACAGAGCCATTCCTGCCCTTGCTGCAGACCTTGGTGAGTTCTGAGCAGCTGTGCAAAGACCCGTTCGTTTGCCCCTTGTTACCGGTGTCTAATTAGACACCACCTAATACACAGAAAACCAGAGAGAAACCCCAGGGGGGAGGTATTCAGCTACAATGAAAGCCCATGAAGGGTCTCAGAACATGGGCCTCCACGTGCACATGTCAATCACAAGGAAACATTTGACTGACAGCCATGTTTGGGGATGAAGCAGCATCATTTGGGTGTGTACTTCCTCCAAGGGATGCTGAACACCCGGGTCCCCTGTAGCAGGACAGAGTTCCCGAAACAGCCCCTTTCCAAAGGTTTGAATGATTGGGTGTAGCAAAGACAGCCTTACCATTTAGTGGCATCTTTGGCAAAAGGAGTTTGTTAAATAGCCATTAAAAAAAAAGCAAGTTAAAGAATTCACTGTTTCTCTTTTTCAGTAGAAATAGAGGAATTTCTTCACACTGCCTCAGAGAAGGGAAATCTTTTCTGGCAGAGAGGGAGTGGGGAAATGGGCAGCGAGGACAGAACCACAACAGCTGACTGTCTGTGCAATTTATGGTATGATTTTTCAGAGAGAAGTGCCCCATCTGTGCAGACTAAAGAAGCTGGCAGCAGTAGAAACAGGCAAGTTTTTTTTATATACTTGGAGGTGCTGGTGACATTTCCTACTTGAAGCGAAGGACAGAAATGTGGGGTCCAAGAGGAATGGTAGAAGTATTCCATGAGCTGTTTAAACATGGTTTTAACAAAACTAGGACTAGGGTCACCGAGGCCATCTACATTTTTACTGCAACTGGGCATTTTGTTTTAGCAGGTTCTGAGTGTCACACTGGGAATTTCCATACTTGCTTCCTTCTATGCAAATGCCAGCCTGTTTTTCAACTGTCAACACATAGGAGTGGGGAATTTGCACTCTGACTTGTGTATAAGAGACACCAGAAAGGGGATGCATTTTATCTTTGGCAGTGCAGCAAAGCTTTTAACATGTGGTTCACTTACTAACCTGACATCAGCCTTGAAGAGCTGCGGTGGTTATTATTCATCCTAAAAATGTGGTATATTTTCTACTGTCTTGCTGGGTATGACAGAAAAGGAAATTACTCAGATTTTGCCTTCAACATCTCAGTAGTTCAAAGGAGCAAGTAGAAAATAATTACATGAAACAAAGGGAAAACTGAAGCAACCCCCATAATTATTTCCTCCCACCCAAATAGTATTACTGGCGCTTGGAATTTCCTCCTGCCATCAGGAGAACACCTGGATTTCCCTTTCCATTGTACAATTTAAGCTTCTATAATTTTTGAACACCCAGAGCAGAAATATCTGCTTCTATTCCCTTGCAAATACTCTGTAGCAATTAGAAATGACCTGACAACACAGTAGGATGTTGGCAGTTTCCCAGGGAAGTCAAAGATGGGAGTTGGGAGAATTTGTGTTGGGAAGGCTGTGTCCACACTGGGCTGACAGCACCCACAGAGCAGCAATTGCAGGGGGAGGCAGAGAAAACAAGAGGGAAAGGTGGCTCTCAGCCAGGTCAGAGGTGGGAGCTTGGGTCTTGTGTGCATGTGTGACAGACACTGCGCTCAGCTCATGTCACCGTGCTGGATGTGAGGGGGATGTGGGCCATAGAACTTCTTTCTCAGATACCATCAGTGTCAGAGTCAAACCAAGCCAGTCCAGGAGGCTGGTTGAGCTTTGGGCAAGTCAGAATGGTTATCAAGCCAACAGATCATATTGTGCTACTGACCTTGATTTAGGAAGACAGTGGGTTTTGTCCGAGTCACTCAAACAATGAAATATGTCCTTGACTTTAAGCCTGGGACTAAATCCCACTAAAATACTGTTTAGGACACAGAATAGTTACCATGAACAGTCCTACTTAAAGCCCGATTAAACTTAGAGCAAAAATATTCAGAGTTTTTAGTAAATGCAGGTAATGAGACCCCTCAGAACAGCAGGAATTGTGCCTGGCCAGATGTGTTTGTTCAGCCATGTTATAAGATCTAAATTTAGACAACAGCAACCACAAACATAAACAATATGTAGCAAGTGTTTATGGCCCGGTCATTTATATATGCCATGCTTTTTTCTGAGCATCCTGACCCCATAAAATCATACAATTTTTTAGTTTAACTCCCAAAATGTCATTTTGGGTACTACTGGCTTTTTTTTCTCCACAGGAAGCACTTAATTTTCAGGAGGTGGTGAAAGAGATCTATTCAAACTTGTCTTGTGCTAGACATCCATGCAACAGGGCCTGACAGCTATGGAAATGGTGACTCTATTCATGTAACTTCATTGCTCAGACCAGCTCAAACCCATATTGCAAGTGAGGAGTTCTGCGATCCACGTGCATGCCAGCATCATACATGCAGAAATCCACATTTTCCAAAATTATAAACCTGGCTTATAATGTTCTTTAAGAAACAGGTGTTTGCCTTGACTATAACAGCCCGTATAGAAACTGAGATCTTAGTAAGAGAGGGAAGACCTCATAGGTACAAAGAAAGAAAAAAATCAAGGCTCGGGTAAAACTATTTTGACACCTGAAAAATGAAAAGAAGCATTGAAAAAAACAACACTATCTATATTGTAAATATTCTGGATTCTTTCCTGGAAGAGAAAAAAAGAGAGGAAAAAAGGCTCTTCTGCAGATATATGTAAGAAGTTGAAGCTTTTGATTTGATCAGTTACTGGCATGATGCCATAACTG
Organism: Pomatostomus ruficeps; assembly: GCA_013400735.1. Lineage (NCBI taxonomy): Eukaryota > Metazoa > Chordata > Aves > Passeriformes > Timaliidae > Pomatostomus > Pomatostomus ruficeps. Next base: position 26,463 of record VYZT01060811.1, on the reverse strand, counting down.
ACAAGATTCTTCAATAAGTTAGATTATCCACCACTAAAATCCTGATATATAGGGTTATTAAGACCCAAAGTCTTGCTGAAACCAAAGGAATTTAGGATCCAATCCCTAATTCAGTTTAGATTTACAAGGTAGGACTCACAGTAGAGCTGAGAATAAATCCTGCAGACAGGTAGTCCTGGCACCGTTCCAGCTCTTATAAAAGCTGTGATGTCTTTTCTAAGAGGTCCAGAAACCTGGGCCGTTTCTGAGTTTGTCTTTTTGAAGATACCTACTGTGGCCACAAATGCTCCTGCTTCTCAAACCCCACTGAAAGAACAGCACCTCTTAAAAACAGTCTGGTGATCATAAAACTTCACCTTACATAGGGATTTTGCTATAAAGTACAGCAAGGGTTTGAACACTCACAGCTTTTACTGTCTCCTTCTACATGCCTGATACACACAGGTCCATGATATACCTCTTCCTACACGTACAACAAATGGTGCACTCTGTTGCTTGAAACTCACTGTCGGTGCACTTGCTCTCATTATGAAATGTTATTGTGTTTGGAACTTGGCATAATGATGGCCATCACTGACCTGTCAGTGTAGATCAGAACAAATCATATTCAGCATAGCAGGTAATTGTGATTAAACCTTGGCCCTATTTCATAATATGAACAAGCATCTCAAGACCTGACTGGGAAGGGTTCTAATAATCAGACCTCCATTTCCAAAGGTACAGAAATTTTTTCAATATAAGACAATGAAAGGGAGACAAGAATTTTAAAAATTAAAGGAATTAACGTGATGTATATGCTGCAGACTGTAGTTTAACCTTTGAGAAACACAGCTATCTGCAGCATTTTTAAAGAGGCATATAGGAAATTTTTAAGGTAGCCAGTGGTAAAGGTATAACTTCCTTTCAGAACATCATCCTGTACATTTCAAATCACTGTTGGAGCAGCCAGTGTTTTCAAGCTGCTCTCTGTCAAAATGCCCAGTGTGTCCTATTATCTACAGCAGCATGTGTGCTATTCTTTCCCAAATCAAAGCTGGTGTTCAAAACTGGACACATATGAGTGAAAACTAGAAGGGAGCAGGGCCTGAATATGGCCCGGGAAACATTTTCAGTATTTTAAGATCAGAGCATTTTATTCTTTTGGAAGGCATTTGTTGGTGCTTGTTTTTTGTGCAACATGATATGCGCAGGTAGGGCTCAGAAGATGCCATCCTCACACACAGGAGGAATGGATCCACGCCTGTGTGGCTGCTCTAGATATTGATCGTGTCTTCTGGGAATATGCAAGGAAAGAAAAGGAGGATTTTTCCCTTTAAAATCCGTGTTAGGAATTATGCAGTCCTCCAGTGGAGCCCCTAGTTGGCTGTATGTGCTGCTTTGTTTCCTGTAGGGAGAGGGATATAAAAAGTGCAGACAACGAAACCTAACTAGAAGGGTAGGCCTCTTAAAAGTATTCATTGTCTGGGGAAAGAGGGAGGAAGGAACTCACCTGACCTTGACCACCCAAGCTTTTAACACTCAAAAAGACTTTCAAAGCTTTCTGAGGGAGATTTACAACTGTGAAAGGATGCTGGAATTACACTGCGGCAGAAGGAATATAATTCACCTTGACTTACTCTCCTCCCCCAAAATCACCCAAGTCACTTCTGCACTTTTAGAAATTTGAATACATCATTTTGGAAATTGATTGACAGAATCAAAGGAATTCCTGGCTTAACACCCTCACACAATCTCTTCCTCTAAATTTCTAGCAGTTCTCTTGCACTGGCTGCCTTTGCTGTGAGAGTCAGCCTCCACGTCCCAGCTCTCTGTGCTCTCTGCAATGAAACAAACCCATCACCCAGGGTCTGGGGCTGGTGAACTAACACATTACAGCCATAATAAGTTCCTAAAAGCACTTACTGATAAAGGCAGCTGCTGTGGGCAAGCCACAGTTCTCAGCCCTCTGGGCTCTTAGCAGTCCAGTCTGGATGCCTCCTTACTGAACTATTGCAAAATTATTGCTGGCTCTATCCCCAGAAAGTCCAGGCAGGGTTAGGGAGCCACTGTGTTACACGCTCAGAATTCACAGTCTCTAAATTTTGCATGACATTGTTATGGTGCTAACACGTCCCAATAACAATAATCAGCAGTATCTGCTTCCAGACGCACTGAGAGAACGACTCCAGTTCAACCCCCTGTTCAGACCTCCAAGAGAAACTGTTTTTGTCCGAGACTTCCTGACTAATGGGGAATATACAAACAAAGCTCTTTGAATTTTCAGCATCTAAGGCTGCTGTTTCAGTTTTAACTTGCACAAACACAGGATTGTTCTGGTGGGAAAAAGCAGGTGCTTTTCTCTTCTTATTGTATTTGAACAATTTCAGGGTCTTTGGGTTTTTAGTGCCTAAGGGTACAAAACAATTCAGGGCCTCAGAGAATGTATCTCTAATAGTTTCTTCGAGTCAGAGGAGCTGCAAAAACAGAAGAAAGTTTTCTTTTCTACTCTTCTTTTCATGCATCAAGAAAATGATTAGAGGCTGGGGCAGCTTCGGGCAGGTGCAGCTCCCAAATGGGCCCTGTGCTGCTTGTGTTGGGGCAGGCAATGTGTCGGATAGCACACGGAACTGCTGCACTGAGTCCCAGCCTCTCTTGTGCTGCTCCTGCCCAAAGAGACGCTTTGGAGTGCTGGGATCTCTGAATCTGCCTTCAAGTTCTTTACTGAAGGTACAAATAATCATGACAAGCTATAGGAATGTGATCCCTTTTCTCGTTTCTCTCTGCTATGATGTGTTATAATGAACATTCTGGGGCAGATCAGTAGGCAGCCCCTGAATATAAGCCTCTGCACTTCAAATATCAAAATTGCAGATAGGACTGTGTTTCCTGAGCTTTGGAAAAAAAATTGTGCAAATTTATTTGCAGACTTTACCGCTAGGATCTTCCTGAATTATTTTATTCATTATGTTTCTTCTTTACAATCAGTATTCATTTCACAAGTCAATAACATATGGGATGTATCAATACGCTCAAGTGAAGATGACACATTCATAACTCATACAGCTGTTTTTTCACACCTGAGAAGGAATATAATGCTCCGTATCAGCGCTCATCCACAGCTGTACCACATAAATAAAAAACATAGATTGTGCGGAAAAAAGCAACAGTGACTTAAAAGAAAACTCAGCTGCCTAACTGCACATTGCTGCACTCCTAGGAAAGTTAGGAATCTATTAATCTCAGTTGTGAGAAGTTGTTCTTTTGAGATTAACTCTTTCTCAGGGAACACTGCACTGCTGACTGTGAGCTGTGATTGGAAATGAAACGTGTCAAGCACCAGGAGGAGAAGCAGCTGTGCCCCGGGCAGGGAGCGTCCCTGGGAGCTGTGCTGCAGCCCACGACCTTGGAGCATTTTAGACCAGGAGGAAGAGGTTGTAGATTTTACTGCATATTTTGCTCTTTACTAAAACTCATTTGTGTCTTTAAGATCCAGCTGCAGGTCTGTAGATGAATTCAAAGAGCCGAGACCCACACCCCCTCATAGCCTCTCTTCCCAGAGCAAAGCAAACCAACAGCCACTTCTGACAAACACCAAACCCTCCCCTTTCTCGCCATCTCTCCTCTTCCTCGGCATTTTTTCCTCATCAGCAATGCTCAGAGTTAGGAACCTTTGCTCTCCCCACAGGACTCATCCTGGCCCTGTCCGTGGCAGGCACAGCCGGCTGCCCCAGCAGCCCTGGCATGGCTGCAGCTCTGCCGTGAGCAGGTGGGCACAGAGGGCACAGGGGCCCCAGGCCGTGGCCCCCTCCCAGCTCTGGATATTCAACAATGCTCAGACAGTCTCACCTTAATATCATCACCTGGTTATTCTGCTTCAGCTTCCTCATGCTGTGTATTTGTGGGGACGACAGCTACAGAGCAAATTCTAAGTATTTTGTTCAAAGTACATCAACATGTCAAGATTTTTTAAAATTATTTCCAATCTTTTAGGGTTTTTTTTGCCAGTACTACCTGATTTTAAAAAGTATCATCTGTAGAAAGAGAAAAAAACCCTGTCTTTTAAAATATCTGCCAGTTCTGAGACTTTAGAAGAGAAAGAACTGGCCACTGCTTCTCTCAAACCTAGCCAGGACCAAAGCCGTATGTTCTTGCAGCAATTATGTAAATAAATGCCCTGATCCCAGAGAAGTGGCCTTTGTTGATCATGTTTGTGAACAAACAAAGTAGTAAACAGAAAGCACAGGAATGATCACTCTTCTGCAGGAACAGCCAGAAGGGAATTGGTATTTCCCAAATAGATTGGGAGGCAGCTGAAATTAACGTTTTCCAAACTCTTTTATTGGGTCTAAAAAAATAATGAAGGCAAAATAACTACTGGTAAAATTGATTTACTGAAGTGTTGTGAAACTCCATCGTATTCCTTGTTCCTGGCTGTCTGTTACAATCTATTGCAGGACTGTGACAGCATTTAGGAGTTTAATGCCCATGGAATAGAAAGTTGTCACAGGTTGATGGGCTCCTGCTGCTAGATAGTGTCCACATCATTAATCATGGACACTTATCTCCTCTGCCTCACAGGAGAGCCACAGTGACACTTGCTCACTGTACAGTGGAGGACACCAAAAACTATAATCTACCAGTGGTAAATTTACCATGAGATGGTGACAAGGATCACAGAGACACACAGGCAGCTCAGGAACACATTTATCACCCGGTGATGAGCACTGCAGCTGACCCCTGGCCTTGCCTACACAGCCCTGCTCCCATCTGCAGACCCCACACGGCCGCCTGACCCTGCGCTGGGGACTGGCTGCAGGTGGGCCTGGTCCCCGACTGCCACTGTGCCAGCACCTCAGATTGCATTTGGATCTGATGGACCAGTAAAAACAATGCCAAATCTCTGTTTGAACAGAAAGGAACTTTTTCTTTGCATTAAAAACCCAAGCCTCCTTTCATTTGACACGGAAGAGTTTTGTAGAGAAAAAAATTATCTGTTTTATTTTCTTAAGGATATTCCTGATATAATTAATTCAAATGAAAAGGGAATGATATTTCCCAAATAAATTGGGAGGAAGCTGAAATTAACATTTTTCAAACTCTTTTTTTGGGTCTAAAAAAATAATGGAGGCAAAAATAACTACTGGTAAAATTCATTTTCTTAAGTGTTATGAAACTCCTTCCTGTTAAGTTCATGCTGCAATCACAAGACAGAAGTGTGTGTAAAAGTTAAAAATGAGCCAAAAGACTCTGGAAACCCAGATTAGCAGAGGTTCTAAATAGGACTTGAGTTAACAAGTCCATTTAAAATAGACTACTGTAGCTAATGGATTATAAATTATTCTAAGTGCTGTTAGTATTTTCTCTTCAAGCTGTCCAACACTATAGGGAGATAAGGGACACTACAGTGTCCAGCACTGTAGACAGGCTCTTGATGAAGAGTCAAGTCACTCTGAGATTTGAGAGATGTGCATCAAAAACAGAGCAAACATCTGAATCACATTCTACCAAGATACCAAAAAAAGATGTGAGCACAGACACTGTATAATATTCTGGTTATTTAGCAATAGCTGGAACTGGGACAGCAAATACAATATAGGTAAGAAAAAAAAGATTACCCACTGCTATGACTTATTGAAGGGAAGGTAGATGGCAGTGTATTCTATTACTTGAGATATCTAAATCTGTCTACTTTTACACGAAACAAACCTATACATTTAAAACAATTACATTTAAGTATGTAGGGAGAATTTTCCAATGGGAGGTTAACTATCACCCCTCAAAGATTTTTTTTAGTCATCTAAATAAGACTGTTTTTGACAGGTCCTACATTTCTGTAAGTAGCTGATAATTTACCTTGGACACCTCCTTTTACATGAACCAGGATTTCTTTAAGAACTGGAAAAGTTCTAACGAAAGGTGACATGATTATAAGCAAAAAGTGCTCTTGATATTTGCAGTTCATGTCAAAGGGCTGGTCAGTGTTTTCCTTAGTTTCTTTGGAGCAGACTTTGCATTCAAAAGTCAGAAACTGGATATTTTGAGTATCAAAGAACATCACAACTGATTATATAATCTCAAAAGGAATTATATTTTTCATTATTTTCTTCTCTATTGCTTTTATTTCATTGTATGATCTGTAATGTGTCCCATAAGAAGAAAGTTTTAAAAAGCAGTAAGAATTGGCTTAATTTAAGATTATATTAGATGCTAAAAGAATCAATAAATCATTATAAATGATAATACATAAAATAATAAACAAGCAAATAAATGAAAGGTGCCAGATGTTATTCATCAGGTTAGATGATTGTACAAGCAAATGAAAAGATGAGTACATTGATAAGGATGAAGTACTTTGAAATGATCTTGCTTAGAACTCAGTGTTACAAACACCAAAGGTGGGATTTTGATCCCACTGTGGCTTAAAATTGGTGTAATTTTCCTGAGTTAATATGGCTTTATTGAGACATAACTGAGGTCAGAACTGTATCTTGATGCTGCTGTGAGTGAATAAAGGATGAGTCAATATTAAGTTTGTTCTTTCCACGTTTGTGGTTTTTTGATGGCCTGTAACAATGAGACACCAGTGTGTCACTATTATCCTTCATAATGAAAACTTATCTTGACTTGGACTTTACATTTCAGAACTTCCTTTTGATATTTCCAGATAGTTTCTCTGTAAAGATATGTATACTAATGTTATACTGAAGGGGAGCAATAAGATACTGTTCTAGTTGAGATGCCGACAAAGCTAACTCATGCAAATTATTTTTTTCTCAGTTTTGCCTTCATGAAATTCATATTGCTTGAAATTATTTTGAAAATGAAGCAATGTCAGTGATACCAGATCACAGAAATATATTATCCTTTTTCCTTGTTTCCATAAACCGCTTAACTATTTGCTATATGCCATAAAATAAAAACATGCAAACCTCACACAAAAGAAAGAAAGATGAAAAGGAGGTGTATGTTCTTAGGTGATTCTGACCTGATCTGTTATGATCACTTAGATACAGTGGATACCTTAATCTTTTGTGCCATTGGGTATCCATACTACAGTCTTACATAAATAGAAACGAGTGACCAGAGATGTATTCTTCATAGCAAAAACTGAAATATTTGACCAGAAGATAATCATCAATCTTTTGAAAATTTGTGAATGTGTGATTATGAACACATTTTGATGTTAGTAGGAAAATTCCAGGCACTTTCATATTTTCCTGATTTTTTCATTATTTGTAAGCTTTCAGCTATATTGGCCTGCTGCAGGTACACTTGTAACCTCCCCCTATGCAAACACAGACTAACGGAAACACTCTTGCCACACAATTACTTTGAAAAATATGCTTTGCACATATTAGCTTATTTTAATGCCAAACATATTGTAAAACCCTTATTAATGATCCGGGGTCAGAGTGGAAATGAAACAGTCAAAGTAGAAAGCAGGAATACTTGTTCACCTTGAATTTATTTCAGGTTTATTAATTTTTCCCATGTTTTAGCCTGTCTCTCATTCATCTTGCAAACTCATGAATGAAACCTAGAATTAGTGCACACAAATAATTTGGTGTAACCACACAGAGTATGTGAAAGCAAAGCTCAGGAAGAGAGAATTATTTGATATGAATACACTTGTTTTTCTGACGGTTTTTGTGGCCTGATAACTGTTATATTTGTATATTTGCAGTGCAGTGTTCCAGTAGCATGTGCCCTTATATAATCCCATCCACTTCCTTAGCCTAAAACAATAGACCTGATGCTTTCTTTCTCATATTTTACTTGAGATATTTTATTTACTTTTATTTGTTTTCAATGCTTTTAAAGATTAAAATGTGGGACATCAATAAACTGGTACCATAATTTAGGACAATTTGGTTTTTTACTATCTGCCCGTACACTCCTTTGCTCTCAGGTTTTAGACAGGTGGTGAAAGACAGAAAAGCTGCATTCCTGGAGAAGGAAGAAATGCAAATCTCCATTTCCCCTGGTCCCTTGCAGCATTTCAAACTCTTTATATGATTAGGAATAACTTCCCTTCACCAAGTGCTTTGGCTTGGGACCGTAGCAGTAGGAAGTTAGCTCAGTTACTGTCTATTCAATTTTAAAACATATAATTGTGTTTGTTTAATAATGGCCTCTGCTGAGAAACGATCTTATGATCGTCTAAATTTTTTTATAGCTAGACAGTAATTTTATAAATAATTTGAAAAATGAGGAAAATACACTTCCTAAAGTCTCTGGGTTAAAAAAATCCCTGAACAGGAAGGAATCTAGAAGTGAAATCCTCCTCTACTCCTCAGACCAGAATTTGGTAAACTTCACCAACTTCTATTTATCTTCTATTGAAATATTGGTGAGCTCTGTATGGCAGCCTGCTGGGCATCTTGTTAAAGCATCTGCATTTCAAAAATGCTGAAAACCAGTGGAAAGCATGTGAAAAAGAGACACTGGAACAATTTCCCTGCCTTACAGTGAGTTCAGCAGTTACAAACTGAAATCTGGCTAATTCAGACTAACAAAAAGTATATTTTTAAACTTGCATTATAATGAACAATCAGATTGATTTACTTGGGAAGGCAATAGGTGTCCAAGTATTCAAAGCCCATAAATCCATATTTGTTTTTTTGCTAAGAGACCTCTAAGAGGTTAAATGGAATTTATTGCACCAATGAGAGAGATTAAATAAATGGGACTCACAATGTAGCACAGTGTTGTCCCTCTGGGTATGAATTTATGTAATTCTTTATCTGTCTGAAAGCTGTGTCTATCTAAGATCTATTTCACCACTCACACAAGAATCCACAAACTCTTTGTGTATCATCAGGCAGGTGCCCAGCAGAACTGGTTCTCAATAACCAGGCACAACTGCGATATAAAATGGGCAACAGATCCTGACGAACACTCCTGGGATTTTTTTTTCACCAGAAAATCAAGCAGTTCTAGAGGACTGCCAGTAACTAATAGCATATGAAACACAACGTTCAGTACAGAGAGAGAGAACTTTCATTTAATAGGGTACAATCAGATATTTCTATTTTGAAGGTTCAGCTGCAGCAACCCAAGCAACAGCATTTCTTGTACTTTCCACCAGACTTCCAGGCAATAAAAATCCCAGAGAATTCAGTGCATCTCACAATTCTCACTTGATTTCAACATTTGAAATGTCACCATTCAAGAAATCACTACCCTGGGCTGTGCTAACAAATCACATGAGTGTTCCAGGTCCATCTCAGCACAGAATTGCTTAAATTACCTTTTCACAATGGGTCAAAATAGAATCACTTTTTTAACAGCTACAGCTGTTTCAGGATAAATATGTGAATAAAACCATAGATTTTGGGACTTTCAAAGACACCTGGGAGAATTCAGCATGTTGATTTTATGTCAGTTCTACAGGCCCTGAAAACTTCAGTTGTGTGTGCTGAAAAACTCATCCTATATTCTTTTAGATACTCACAGTGCTGAGAACAGCTTGTATTTGTACAATATGTGGGTACATATTGTACCCACTTAGTGACAGGTAGGAGGAAGTATCTTGAAGAGAAACCACATCATGCTGGGTGCATGCAGCCCTCCATAACATCAGTGTTACATGTTCAAATACTGAAATTTTATCACAACTTCTCTGTTGTTTTCCAGGGAGATCAAGCTCACTTATAATACTCCAACAAATGTTTATCTCAAGGAATATTGTTCCTTGAGGAATAAAAATTAATATGAAGCACCAGTAGTCTGGAGGTTATTTGTGAAACCCAGTCACATTTGCATTTATTCCTCTGTCAGTTGATACAAGGATGTTATGTCACATTTTAAGTTTGCAGATAATTGAAGGGAAATAACCACAATAATGAAATCACTGCTGGATTACATTCTGATAGGTGACAAATCAATTCATTTATGGTACTTCCTTTGCCATACTGAGGTATTTTATTGTGCAGAGGAAACCTCTCAAATTAATAAAACTGTTAAATCCATGAAGTCCTATGTATCAAATAGCACATCATAGAAACGGAATCAATCATTAAAAGAATAAAACTGACAAATGCTAGCAGGAGAGATCATTTGGAAAAGAATCCTCCTCTTAAGAGGATTATGCTGTAACAGTAGTACAGCACGGTGTGTATACATGCTTATAACATCAGTGTGCATACATCTGTAGGTATGTACACACACAGCTAGGCACACACACTGGTGCTGTGGACTCTGTCATCTCTTTCATATTCAATTAGTTCTGCTGGCAGGTACCAATTGCACACTACACAGAAAGAGCCCAGTGAGCCCCAACAGTTGCATCACAATGTTATTTAATAATGTTTTTCTGGTGCTTTTGATTTCTAAATGAAATATGATTTAATAACAAGAAATAAAGCTGTTATTAGGCTCTTTCTAACGTGATTTAGCTCAAATGAGATTTTGTAACATTGCTAAACTTGCATAAAAAGGAAAGAGATTAGAGAGACTTAAAAATTATGTAATAATGTATTTATTCACCCCCCACCCCCTCCACCACACCCTGTGTACATTTGCAAAAGACTCATTCATGTTGCACAATACACTTAAAGAGGTTGTAATGAAGCTGTGACACCAATCACCTTGCCAAAGATACTCCACAGACAACCCCGGCAAATATAGAGAACAAAATCACCTACAGCAGTGACCTTCATATTCATGGTCTCTCTTTGGTGACCCACCACTAACAGTCATTTACTTGATAACACTGAAAGAAACATTTTCCTTCTTTAAGACAGGGAAAAGCAACATGGCACAAAGCAGGCTAGGCTGGAAGGTTTAGGGAATTGACATATCCCGAGGAAACAGAATTATGAATTACTGGAAGACTGAAACTGCCTAGCCAATGGGTCAAGACTAACTTTTAATTAACTATTTAATGCAAGTTAATGTTTTTTGCAGTTTGAAGGCTCTCAAAGTGCACAAGGCAATAGTGCTAATTAATATTTCAAAGAACAGCTTGTGTGCTTTAAACAACAACAAACAAAAAAAAAAAAAAGAAAAAAGGCTTTTAGTTCTTTAATTTCAGATTTTGGATTTTCAAATGTTCCAATAATCTATGGTGGGGTTTCAGTTTACCACATCTCTTTTAACAAAGGAGTGGGTGAATGGATGGACAAAGAGGGGACTAAGGAATACCAAAACTCACTCAATCCTGGCTGCACTTCACAGTTGAATAAATGAGGAAACCTACTGAAACGTGCTTAGCTTTCAAAAATTGAAATAAAAATGGAAATTGAGATAGAAATTCCCCAAGATTTCCTGGGAAACCTTCATAGGTATTTTCTCCCTGTTCAGATTATTTGGGTAACCAGTCCCCTGAACCTCAGGCTCAGCACTGCGAGTCCTGCTGGCCCAGCCCATGTGCCGACTCAAAGGAAGGCGTGTAGGGTGAGGGAAGGTGGGCCAGCCTCAGCCAGCTCTCCTGCCCCCTTCCCTCTGAACCCCAGGAAGGGTGCCGAGTGTGTTCAGAGGAGGAGGAGAGGCTCTGCATGCAGCACTCGAGTCTCCCCTGAGGCTGCTGGAGTTCCTCAATAAAGCCATAGCAGGCTCTCTTGGACTCGCACCTATGAACCTTTAAACAGGGGTGGGATTTGTCCTCTCAGCTGCCTTCCAGCTTGTGTGCAACCCCCTAGAGTGCAGACAGAAATCTGCATGGAGGGGATTCCTACACTTGTTGGAGGCTTTTCATGATCCCTCCTGGATCAGGCATTCTTACGCTACTGTCATGTCACAGGTTTGCCTTTTAGGAGCTCTTTGAAACTGTCATGTCCTATTTGACACTGATATACCCCCAAGTCAATGTGCAGAAGATGAGTAGATAGCAAGAGCTCTGTTTTTTACCACATGCAGAAAAATTCCCAGCACTGGCAAAAACAGAAAAGACAACACATGTACTAACACCCTGAATAGGCCGTTAATGTTTTTCCCCCAAAGCGGAAACTTTTGCTAGAGAATCAGCAGTTTCGCAGTAACTAAACAACCTGTAGTTTCACAGGGATCAAATGATTACAGTATCTACCCAGCAGTTCTACAAGAAACCTTCTAGTACATCATGGGCCACCAAGACCAAATCTTAATCAAACACAATGTGTGTTCACTAAATAAGGGAACAGCTGAAAGATGAGACGTTTCTATAATAATTTTTTATTAAATCGATGCTCTGTGAATATATTTAACGAGCTGCCAGAAGAATCTCAGCCTAGCTTAAAAACAGTAGAGGAAAATGTAAACTGTCTTGTGGCACATCTGTTGGTGCTGCTGGGATGGGAGGCTTGGCTCACCAGGATTCCAGGCACCAATGCCAGGCTGATTTGCACAGATACAACTCTGTCGAATTTTGAAACAGCAGAAGCACATATAATTCACAACGAAATATGATTCTGTTTCCAAGTGGCCCTATAACAATTGAAATATCTTTACTTAGGCATTTGAAAAAAGTTATTTTTATTTTAAATTGAAGTGTTTTTTTCCAATGTATTTACTCCTAATGAGGCAGTAGTGGCAATTGATCTGATTTACTGGAAATTATAGGCACATCTTTTATAAATTCTTCTTGCAAAACCAGTGAGTTAAAAGAATTTAGAGTAGGGAGGTTTTACCTGCATCGCTTGTGTCAGCAATCTGAAGGGAGGTGACAAATAGGCATATAATGAGACACATGGCTTTATACCTGGCAATCTCACACATAAAAAGAATGTCAAGAGTATTTGACAGAATGAAATGAAACTAAAATGTTAGCATTAATTGCTACTCAGTGCTGTATTACCAGCCCCACAATCCAAATCAATTATGAAGATTTGTATCAGTTGTGAGACCAAAAAGATTTTGGAAGCCTGTCAACTCTAGGATGTCATTACCTAATGATGATATGACTGCTCTGGCTTCTGCTCAGAACAAGGGGAGTCACAATCACCCACTCCCAGGACTGCAACCAAAATGGTACAAATGGAGTGTTTTAAAGGAAAGTTGACAGGTGTACGGTTAAACATCAGAGGTTTGAACAAAAAGATGTATTTCCCACATGGAAATACAAACCTCAGATTGCTTAGGGGAGTATACCCCCACCCTGCCCCATCTAGGTTAAATGAGAATTACTTCTGTGTGCTGCTCCAGAAGCCATCACATTTATTTGACTACCAAAATTAAAACACTCATACACTGAAAAATTATATACTTATTTTTTCTTAATAATAGATATACTTTGGTACCTTAAAGAAACAGTTGTGTGATGACTTATCAAAATTTGCTGTCTTGGTGAATTAGTCAAGTGAGCAACTCCTCAGTGGTGACAGCAGAGGTGATAAAAACTTACAGCAGAGTGCTGTTAGATGAACTTTAAACTGCCTTTGTCACCAAGAAGAAGAATTCCATCTTAGGAGCCATGACATGGGATTTTTGTCACTTCTTTCCATCAGTGAGAGCAAATAGATGGTGATTTAGGTAACAAGAAGAAATTTCCTGTTAAGGAACAGTAAGTAGATGTGGTTCTCTCCATAAACCTTCCCACTGTGCTTGCAAAAAGACAGAGAGGCAAGGCTTCGGACTGCAGGGCTTCCCGGGAGTCTGCAGGGTGATGGTCCAGCGCTCGGTCAGATAAACGGCTGCAGAGGAGCAGTTTTCTCTGTCTATCTATATACCTAGCTATCGACTCTGCAGCAGCAAAGCAGAGCGGTCGATGGTAATTAAGCAAGACAGGAACAAAGAAGCAAGAACGGACTTTCTTGCAGCAGCACCCAGGGTTTATTCTGAAAGGATGTGGGCTACAAGAAAGACCCTTGGAGGGTGGTTACACTGAGTTTTAAGGGGAAAGGAAAGGGGTGGTTACAGAGGAAGGGTCCAAGGTTCCTACAAATCACAGAATGATGAGGAGTGACAGCTATCCAATGAGTTCTGAACAGAGGCGGAATATATTTGCATTATCCAGCTAGTGTAACGGAATGGCAGAACTTTCCACTACTTGCTGAATATTAAAACAATCTGATGCATATTAAAATAACAGGGGTGGAACAGGATCTTTGGTTGACAGGACTAAAACGTGGCAAGATTTAGGGGATTTCCCCAGCCATGCTTTCTCCATCTCTCTCAGATTTGCTGTCCTGGGAAGAAAAGCCTATCCAAGTTATTTCTTTAGTTTTCATGGAGACAGCTGGCTGGGTCACTGCTACAGAGAGGACTGTACTCAAAGGACTGCTTTTGTCCAAAACAAAAAGCTTCCTCCATTTTCAAAGGAATAAATTGCTCTCCCTTTGGAAGTACAAAATGCACAAGGTTGTCTATTAAGTGTTGCCTCCACGTTTGTAGTGGGCAGCATCTCATCTCTGTGCACAGTACATAACTCCTCTGCAGCCCCACTGAATTTTTTTCATTTGAGAGAAATCTTGCATGTACTGAGGAGAAAATAGCAAGTAAAGCAAAACAGTTCTGCAAAGCAAATCTGCAGAATGGAAGAAAGATAAGAGCAGAGTTACCCACAGGCCCAGCAGCCTCTGTCTCTCAGGGTTTCCCTTCTGACTGTGCTGAGCTATGATGGAACAGCAGCACAGACGGTTGTGCCTCTTGTGTTGGGTGTTGGCCTGATGCATCAAACAGCTTCTAGTTTGAAGCTGCAGCAGCATTAAGTGCAAATAACTGGTTAAATCCCACCACCTCGAGTCCTGCTAGGAATAACACACCTGCATCCACAGGAGAAGGGAAAGGAGAAGCACCTGTCAATGAAGCATGACAAGTTCCCGTGGGTTTTGCTTCTTGGTTTGTTATTGGGGTTTTTTTGTTGTTGGTTTTTGTGAACACATTTAAAGTATCCCTATCTGTCCAAGATCTAAACTCTACATAAAAAAGAAACAAGCAGTGCCAAATGAGTAAAGTCTACCACTGGGTGAAAATATCCATTAGAGAAGCATTCTAATTTTAGAAATACGTAGCTTAAGAAAAAGTATATTTAGCTTTTCTTCAAGATCATCACAGCATACATTATTCTTTAATGAAAAAATGACAACTACTTGGTGTTAGCCAGAGTTTACCAAATAAGGATGCTCTTTGGATGGTGCTGGAAACGAATGCATTAATGTCAAAGCTGAATGAAGCACAGTTTTACCATATTTGA
Source organism: Pomatostomus ruficeps (assembly GCA_013400735.1). Lineage (NCBI taxonomy): Eukaryota > Metazoa > Chordata > Aves > Passeriformes > Timaliidae > Pomatostomus > Pomatostomus ruficeps. The sequence goes on along the minus strand of VYZT01060811.1, from coordinate 11,372 downwards.
TTCTTGCTGTAGGAAACAGGCTCTTGATTTGCATCTTGGGACTATCTCATCAGCACTTGTCCCACCCATCAATTATCAGCTTGCAATATTTTACAGATGTTGACACTATATGCTGGAAGACAGCAACAGTCCAGGAAAGATTGCTGAGTGAAGGAACAGTATCCTTCATGTTCCTCAGCACAGAAGTCCTCTGTCTGTTTCATCTCCCTTCACCAGTGTATATAACTGAGGTCAAGATGATTTAGTACTTTGGGGTATTTTAGTCAGCCAAAGAAATGTTAGAAAAGTTGGAGAGAAAATGAAATCAAGAGCCATATAACTTATGCTTGGACCATGTTCAGTGGAAAGAGGACATGGGCCCATCACATGGAAAAGCTGGGTTAATGTTTATGCATTTTCAGTGGTTTTCTCTCCATATGTAGACAGGATAAAGATTAGTCACATAAGACTTGATTTTTGTTCCTCAAAGCCTCTAAACAGACCAGCAGTACAAAATGTTGACTGTGGAGCCCTTGTGATGGCTGGGTTCTGAGTCTCCCACAAACCTTGAGACTTACTGAAAATTGTTTTTTATTGAGCTATATCAAATCCTGTTTCAGCTTCACCATTCAAAAACAGAGACAGTTTAAACAGGACATATATATTAAAACTGATAATAAAAGAATAGAAAAAAGAAGTAATTGCCTTTTCAATAGCATGAGAATAAGATATAAATGTGGAAAAGTGCAAGACTTACAATTATGTCTTCCAAACTACATGCTACTCAGTGTATTAGAGACCAAGTGTGAAACCCTGACCTTATTCATTCTAGTAGTCAGAAACATAAAATTATGTACCAACTAAAAAGACTTTCAAATTTACCAAATCTTTGTAATGTCTGTTTTCACTTACATTTCAGAATACTATTACGAAGATGATCAGTGCTAACTAGTACTGGCTACCTTTGAAATTTGTGTCGTGATCAAGACATCAACATGTTTCGGCCATGCTAAACAGCACAACACAGCTGACTTTTTAGTAAAATTTTCTACCTACCCTCTGCTCCTCCCTTTCCTCACCCCCAAATTATAATCACCTTTCTGAAAACAATATAAAAAGTTAGCAGCATTCCTATGAAAGGTTTTCAATGGTCACCATGTAAAATCTTTTATTAAATCTTATCTTGCATACTTTCAGAGAACAGCATCAAGTGCTTAAAAAGAGCCTTTAGGAGAAAAGCTAAGCCCATGTGCCCCACTAACTTCCCTGTGATTATGGGGTATTTTGCTAATCAAGAACGCATCCATTCACAAGTAATAAGTTGTTGTAGACTTTCTAAAACAAACTTGTTACACATGGTTAATTTTTCAGCTAATAAGTGCCTATTCTGGTTTCTTCGGTAATTCCTAACGTCCTTGGGGCTTCTTTTTGATTACATCTTTGAGTTCAAACCAAACCAAACAGCAAGTACACAGAGTCAGTCACTCAGATTTGGTTACTCCTGCCTGCACTACAAGAGCAGGCTCTGAGGCAGGCTGAACTCTGCCAGCTATCCTGAAGTTTATGGCCTCCCAAGGATGAATGGTGCACTTCAAGGAATAAGATTCAGAAATGCACCCAGTTCTGCAGAACTGAGCATCATAGCACTGTGAAACAACAGACTGGAAGGATGAATAAGAAAATTTGTTCTGGCCTTTATTAAGTCACAAAGGCTTAGTAAAACATTGCTGGGAGAGCAACTATATTTATCTTTTCCATTATAGCATTTTGAGCCCTGTGCATCTAAGAATTCCCATTCTTCCTTGATATCTGCTTGAAAACAACACTAGTTACTGGTGTTAGTACCAATATCATTGATAGACAGCATTCATATGAGCAAAGAAATAAGAATTTTACCTTTCTTCACACACAAATCCTTTACTTCAATTTTTGTTTCTGTAATTTGTAGTTGTGATTTGTGGTTGATTCACATGCTCATAGTCTGCAACTTAAGTGTTTTTCATTGCATTTTGGAGCATCCTTCATACACAACAGGTGACAAAACTCGGTGCAAGCCTATTCCAGGGGGACACCAACCACTCTGGATCCCAGTGCTCCAACACCAAGCCAAACCTGGGCAGGGCTGGGACCAGTCCTGGAGAGGTGCAGGCCAAGGGGTGGCTGCTCTGTCCTGGAGCACTGCTCTGCCTTGTTGCTGCCTCAGATCACCAGCAGGCATTCATTCCTTCAAGGACCTGGCTGCTTAAGATATATTCCCTCTGAATTTCATGTCTTGTTTGAAAAGATTACTCAAAATCAATGAGGAAGACAGGCTAGGAAAACAAGTGTAGCCAAGTAATTTCTTAAGCATGGTTATCTTTACACTGAAGAGAACACCAGGGAATTACTAATCTTTACAAAACAAAAAGGATCCCCACGACATGCTGCTTTTCTTTGCAGCCCTTCAGCTGATATATGAGCCCAAAGCCTGGTCAACACTTAAATCCAGACAGACTCCCTCTTGAATTCTCTGCACTGGCTCACTGTTTTTCTGGCAAGTTGCAGCGGGTCTGCATTCAGCCCAGACAGCATCTTGCCTTAAATACGTTTTTAATCCTGTTTTGCAACATATTCAGCCTACATAATTTGAATCCTGAGCCTGGGGAAGCAACCCAATAGAATAATTACCGAGTCTTTCCTAAGCGATGTGTCGGGCCAGGCTGCTACAGTAAAATCAATGTTTAGCATCAGCTCCCAGTCTCTGCCCCTCCTTCCCCCAGCCTCCAAATCAAGCGAATTTTTCCATAAAAAGAGGCCCACACAGCTTTTCACAGACAACCAAACAGAGGATTAGAAACCAGAATTTACAAAGCAGACCTGGTTTGATACAATAGATACTGACTAGGATGCAGGAGCTTTACTCAGGGTCCTCACTCACTGCTTCTGGTCATTAAAAACACCAGTTCCCAGAAGTATTGGTGCCTTTCCTACTCTGCCATAGTTCAGTGCAGCTCCTAAAATTCTCCCTTCCAAATATGTCTGTTCTCATTTCAGCAAGATACAGTATTTATTTACTTCAGGAAGGAAAATTCCTGCTCAAATTGACTGTTGCATTGCATGTCAACAGCAGTTCCATTTGATTCCAAGGGGAAGAAATACATACAAAGAAATTCTGTTAGTTCCAGAGAGAGTCTTTAAATTCTTTAGAAAGAGAAATGCTGAAATAAATAATTTCTTTTAAAATGCCCATTGCAAAGAGTTTGATCACAACACAGGCAGATTCAGGAGAAGTTTACCTTTAGGTCAACTAAGTGAGAAAATATATTGCAAAGTTTTTAGTGATGACACGGAAAATGGACTGAAGAATGGATAATGTTGATGTACAATTTATTCAGCAATCTTATCCTATTAATGTTGAAATAATGGGTTTGTGCATAACTAGGACTTTACTGCTTCAGACAATATTTCTTTGTGGATTAAAGTACCTACTACATTATAGCACTCTTCAGGCAGGCCTACTAGGCCGAGGGCCTAAAGGAGAGCTACACAAGGAACCACACAGACACAGCAGCAGGAGAGGGCAGAAAGAGAGAGGGCAGAACCTTCTGACTTTTATTTATATGTTTTCACACATCACCGTGGATTGGAGGTAGAAATCACTACCTCCTTTAAACCACTGGTCAAAGTATTTGTCAATCATATTTCTTTACCCATTATACTGGAATTATAAACATAGATACAGTTTAAGAAAACATAGATAGTTACCAAGAGAAACCATAGCCATGGTACAGAAAGTCTGAGAAAAATGTTACAGAAAGAAAAACACTGAACACTGCAAAGTCAAGGCAACACTACATGGCCTATAATTTGAGGTACTGCTCAAATACATGTGACAACACAGTCACAATTTCAAAGAGCCTACAAACAACATTTTCCCCCTTTTTTATTTCTCAAATGAGCCTACAGTTTTTTCATCAGTTCTGTTCTTGGTATTTAACCAATTCATGGTAGAATTCTTTGGCAATTCCCATAAATAAGAAGAAAAAAGGTGAAATTCAAGATTGCTGCTATATCTCTACTGCTACTTTTAACATCTTTTTATGTTTCAGAACAGTGATGGTTAGAATAAGCACACAGTACAGCATTATTTTTTTACTCAACCCACTAATTGTATTCTTTAAAGAAATTAGAAATTGCATTTTCTTGTAACAACGGCAGCGTCTAGCATAAACATTGTAATAATAAAAAATAGCTTCTAGATTAATAAAAAACAGCTTCTAGATTGTCATCATAAAAAAAGGAAGTTTAAAATCCATTGGAAAATGCAAGTAATTTAAAGACCCTTTTGAAAAACAAGAGCTACTCTGGGCAGATCAGCATTGTATTTATTATTGTAACCATGGAAGCAATATAAATTCCCATCTGTTAAGGTATTCATTTGCTGCCTGCAAATGATGAGTATACTGTACTCAATAGGTGAATGAAACAGTTATAATTTCAATGAGTAGCCAGATATGCAATTTTTCTTCTCTGTAAAACACAGATGAGAGCTCCTGGATGTGATTTAAAGCTCTATGAAATGTTTGGAATGAAAGCACTAACCCTGGGAAATTTGCCTGGCTCCAGCGCTTTGTGATAAACCAGAAACTCGGACTCTGCCTTTGTGAAGGTTCATACTAAGTTTTGAGAACCTGGGGGGAGAGGGGAGGGGGGAAAAAAAAAAAAAAGGCAAAAAAAAGGGGAGGAAAAAAAAAGCAGGGGGAAGCAATAACTTTTGTGCCATCACAAGGTATGTTCAGTCACTCTGGTCTGCTTGATTGAGTCGTGCTCCAAGCTCTGGGCTCATGCAGTGTGTGACTACAGCAGAAGTGTCTGCTCCAAACTCTTTGAATTTTCCACACGCTGAGAGCCAGATCGGAGTTTGGGATTTGAACTCCACAGCTCGATCTGTCTGTAGTGGGCTGCAATGAAACAGTTAAACTCTGCACCACAGAAGCACATTTGATTGTGGAATTCAGGCCTATTTCTGGTTCCAAATTGCAGTCAGAAATTCAGCTATGCACTTTTTATTGCTCCTTCATGGGCACGCTTTGAAATATGTGGCACCTTCCAGACATTCAAAAAGGTGTAGACTTTGTCTATCTGACAGAGATAGACTGTGTTCTTCTGACTCTTTTGTCCTACGGAAGCCAGAAGCTAAAAGATAAGGAAGCTGACAGAACTAAAGAAAGAGGAGAGGAAAAAACAGTTAATGACAGTTACTAAATTCTATATAAATCTAAATGTTTCTTTGACAGAGATTCCTGGCAACCTTTGGGATTTTGCAAATAAACTCATTATAATACAGGTGCAATATGGGAAAAAGGGAGGAATTCAGATAGAAGCCCAGACCTGTTGTATAATAATCCTTCTGACTCTGTGTACATCATTATTTTTTATAATATGAAATAGTGATACAGGAAGGAGGTTTTTCCTGGACAGGACTTTTTTTCATGAATGTTTGAAAAGGTTGCTAGTGAAGTGATCAACAGCCTAAGCTTTGAAATACAGTACTTTAACTTCAGGGGGAAGCCAATGCTGCCAGCAATGACTCTGAAATGGTCAGGAGATGAAAATATTGAGAACGTCTGAAGAACATATTGACCTATAACTTTTTTCCTTTTTCATAATATCACCAATTAGACTTAGTATTAAAAAAACTACTTTGAATATCCTGTGAGATGTTATGCACTGTTGTCTTACAGAGTATTTTTAGTTAAAGGAAATATATTGACTGCCAACAAACATGAAATTAAAAAATAGTTGAAAAGTTACAATGCAAAAATGATACATTTGTTACATGTAAAGCCTCTTTCTAGGTATTTTTCAGTCAAACAGCCTGAGAGTGAAGTCTTAGGATGTTAGCAGTAGTCCCATGCAAAAACCACAAGTTCAGGCTTGCAAACTGGAATTGGTTCTGCTTTACACATCAAAGGAGTTATCAATGGAGATCAGAAGTGACAAATATTTTTGGTAAAAATTTCCAACATGGAAAGAAAATGGATTGTTCAGAATTTTAGGAGAGCCTGCACAGCCAGAACCTATGGAAAAAAACATAATAATTGGATTGTGGGATAGTATGTGTGATCTGAAAAGTCATTTGAATATAAGCATGCATAAAAAATTTAAGAGTTATTAATCTATTTTTTTAATTTAAGTGTTGTTTGAAAAATCTTCCTGTTTGCTCTTACTGTGGGTTTAGTCCCTGTATATATACAGATCTCGGGAATCTAAAAATAATTGGAGGAAAAGGAATTAAAAGAGAAAAGGCCACAGGAGTGCTGAAATACACACCCAGAGTTCAAGTTAGCGCGGGATTTAAATTGAGGGTCCTCTCTGAGCAGGTAACTGTGAGAGTCATCTACACCACAACAGCCAGAGAGTACATTAAGATCTTGCTGGATTTGGTCACACACATTAGCTATTAGGTTAGAAAATATTTGCCTTAAATAATTGTCAAAATTTTCACAGAACATCTTTTCAGAATTTGTTGAGCATCCATTTGTACATTCCCTGTGAATGCAAATGGTACTCATGTGTTAATGTGCAGTTTAATGTAGGAAGATGCATTCGGGGAGCAGCAGCAGATTTTGTGGGCATATTTAAGAATGCTAATTTGAAAATGTGTGCTATAAACTTTGATAATTTTGGAATAGACCCTAGAGAACTCTCAAGTGGCAAACATACAACACCTACTCAAAAAAGAAAGAAAAATAAAGAGCGCATCAACTCCATTATAGGCAGGCAAGCAGAGCAGAACAGGAAAATTACTGGGAGCAATTTTACAAGACTGAATACCAGAATGCCTTGAAAGCCATCACCTACCTTTCAGACATGACTGATTTATTTTCTGTGGAAGAACATGCTTAACTAACATAGAGGGAGGTTTTCTTTCCAGTAATAACTGCTATAGTAAACAGAGATCCAATACACTGTACATTTTGATTTCCAAGAAGCATCTGATATTCAGTTTCACACCAGAGATTGCTGGATTTGGCACTGAGACATCAGGAAAGGTACAAAACCACCTGCCAGGTGTGGAGCTGTATTTAGCACCATCTTTCTTGATGGAAATGCAAAGAAAGAGAATCTAAGAATGGCTCCCCTCTCTTTGGGATAAATACTAATGATTCAGTTAAAGAATGACACCATGAGCTAGTGACAATTTTAATGTTACAAAGAAAACAATAAGTGTCCCAGAATAATCTCACCGTGTTGTATCAGGAGGGCAAACATTTTATATACTCCCTTCATTGAAAAATACTTCTGCATTTTAAAAGATGAACAAGCACAACACTTGTTGAGTTGTAGAGATTGAAACAGACAGTCCAAGTAAATAACAAAGATAGAATTAAAATACATAGAGGCTTTTCTGAGAAGTCCTATCTATTCTTCTTAGAATCAATATACCATCACCATTTCCCTCTAACTGCAAACTAGAGACCAGATCCAGGTTCATTTGTCACATCAGCAGTGTAGACTTTAGGAGCATTTTCAAACTGAATCTAAGACCTCCAAACCCTTTCTTTCACCACCTCTTTAGAAATCTATAAGTATATGACTGCTAGGTGTAAGTAATAACATATTTCTTCAAAGTAACTAGAGAGAGAAAATCCCTTCTCAGACTGTGAAAGACAGGATTATATTAAGTCAAAGGCTTTTGTCTTGACTGCTGTGATCATGTGTTCTAATAATTTTTTAGATTTTATAAACCACTGCAGTTTTGTCTTAAATATTTGTTACTAGTAAAATAAATTACTTAATTTCATAATAGAAAGTCTGGCTAAAAAGAATGCCTGCCTTAAACCCAAAATATACTTATAAATCACTAGTATGAAATATCTCTCAGCTGGTTTATAACTGGTAGGACTTCTGCCTGAGATTCTTGCTCTTAGAGTAACTAGTTCCTGTGCATAGCTAGATTATTGCTTTAGTGAGCTGGTTTCTCCGTTTTTTTCTATCAGGTGTTACAGGCTGTTCTCATCTTTCAGGGGATTCAGAACAAAGATAGTATTTGAATTCAGGGATTTTTATTTTTAATCTTGTTAACATTAAAATAAGTAAATTTATCTTCTGCGTCTTTCTTTCAGAGAATCAAATTTTACTTTCTCTCTCCCAAAACCCATAGAAGAAGGGAAAGGACAAGGTCACACACTGCAATACAGAAGAGTTTGATAGAGGTGATGCATGCTCTCTCATACCTCTAAAAGTCTCTAACTTTTGCATTCTAATGCAAAAATGAAGTCCTCTCCTAATCCCAAATCTCAGGCACAGAGACTCCAAGAAGACTACAAGGAAAGAGAAACAAAAATTTGCTTGACCTGAGCTCAGGAGAACTGGCGGAGCCTGTGCTGACTGATGGTATCCCTCTGCTGGGCTTGGCTCTCTGATAAAGGTGATAGGTAGGTGGTCATCTCTCCTTTCAGCCTTCCTAAGGACCTATTGCACATTCCCTTTACCTCGCCAACTGGCAGAGAAATTAGAAGTTTTAGTGATCCCAAACTAAGGGGGTGTGTGTGCAATCTCTAGTCAGCTTGCACAACAATAAAGACACGTGTGGGCTACTACACCTTCACAGCACAATAAAGCACTGTGAAACCCCCAAAATATTACCTTGCTATCAAAATCAATAGCTAAACTTTCTGATTTCACAGCTAGCATAGCTTCTGTTGGTGTCTTTGTATTGTTCACTGTTGCAAGATGTCTATGTGCCCTTCTAACAGCTCTGTGGAAAAGCATTTGCTGTTGGTCATTATCACTGAAGGGGCTTTTGCTACAAGCAGAGGTAGCAGTCACCTGAGGTCCCCAGCACCTGGGGAATTGCTCTGTACTCTGACAAGGTGCTGAAGCTGCAAGATAAGACTACAGCCTTTCAAAAGACAACTACACACATCCAAGCAGCCACTCCAAAGTGTGCATGAAATTGCATAAACTCTGTATCTGCCATGGCTCTCTCCCCTGCCCCTTGACCATAGCAAAAAGTCAAATTGCCTCTTCATGGAGGCCAGAGAGCTGAATGTTTATTTGGACCCTGAAGGGCAGAACCATAAGGATCCATTTAGCATCTGAAGAATTTCAGCTCTTGACGGTTCTAGTTTATGGGCGTAGCTCCTAACAACACTGAGTAGCTTTATTTAACATGGTGGTAACACAGATTAGAGGCTACATGGAAAGGTGTCTGAGAGGTATTTCTGGATAAACCCAAATGTCCTGACAGCCAGTGAGTTCCTCTGAATTGCTAGAGAAGAAATAGGACAAGCCTGGGCAAAGCTGAGACTGTACCAACAGTATTAACATTTTTAAAAGCCCAGTAAGAATAAATTGCCATGATGAGATCACTCAGATGGATTTGTGTGGCATGGTGCCCAAAAGCTAAATGAAGGAAGAACGGAAGGAACTGATGTGGTACCCCCATCCTAAGAGGAAGGGGTCTGTCAAAGGTGCTCCTGAACTCTACCAAGTTCCCAGCTGAGGAACTAGAGTCAGGAAAAATGGGGATCTACTGCTGGTTTTACTTATCCCATTTGGTGTATGGCAGTGGGTCATTACCAGAGCTAGAATTCAAGATTAGCTTTGTGTTACACATTTAGGAGAGAGTGCCAGATGTCACATCGTAAAGAGAAAGTTAAAGGGCTTAAAAAGTCAACTGAATTTTTGCAGTTACACAGGTAATTACAAAGTCCAGAAAATATGAGCAATATAGCTTCTGGAAGGAGGGAAACTCCAAAATATAAATGCCAAAAGCAGACCTCCCACATGCATTCTGGTCGGCTCAAATCAAGAGATTTACCTGCCACGATCTCACGTTCAAACACAGATGTCCCCAGTGGATAACTACTCACAACTTCATTAGTCTGACATGCCAATTCACCTTGAAAGTTCATATGTATGAGAGGGAATCACCACAGGAAGGGAACTGGAGAGATCTAACACTGGGCAGCAAATCAAACTTGGGTTGTGAGCACAAAACCAGAAAACAGTTTTGGATATCTTCTAGCCTGTGAATGGCACTCATCATCTTCTATTCCAGTTCTGAGATATTGATGCTAGACAGAGGTGCCATTGAGGCTGAAATCTGTACTGTATTTGTTTATCAGTGTAGAGCCAAAGAAAAAAAAATACCAAAAGACCTAAAGCCCAAACAATCTCCCAAAAATCTAGTACTTTTTACCCTTACCAAAGTTCTGGTACAATTAATCCAGCAACTTGACCACGAGCCCCAGCAACAGGTAAGCTGTCTTTTATAAAAATACCACAGTAATATAGATAGTATATATGGTATATATAGAGCCCCAGCCTAGACAGCAGTGGGTAGCAGGAGGCCTTAAGCAGAGAGAAGCAACAGATCCTGTATTGTCCCTTATGAGTATTGAAAGAAAAGTCTGTCAGACCTTTCAGAAAAGACCAGGACAGCATCAAGTTGTGACAGAGAAGCCCGAGGGCCCACATTACACCTCCAGCAAGAGGTGTGTTTGCCATGCAAGGGCAGTACATGGGCTTATTATTCTGCTTGTGCTTCTGAGAGAATCACACACAGAATTCTGACGGCATTACAGAGCAGGAAGGCAGAAGGTGAAGATGTTCAGCTAAAGGACCTAAGCATTCATACAGTGGAGACTCTTTCCCTCTAGATAAGGCCTGAGTAAAATCTCTCACGCACACATTATCTGTACAACATCTCATATTCCATTATACCTGCCCAGGCAGACATGCACGTAGTTCCTCCTTTCTGTGACACTTCTGGGACCACTACTTGTCACTAACGGGGATAATTCCTACCCCTATAGGGTAGATCCTCTTGCAGCACTCTAAAGTGATGAGCTAGTGCATCCCCTTCCTGACACACAAGGAAGGAGTGTACTAATAATTACTTGGAGTTAGAAATGACAAAAAGTAGTCTCCACAACAACTTCCTCTGGCTACATTTCAAAGCATTGGATTTCACTTGTCTGTTGCCCAACTATACCATCAATAATTATAATGTGCCTTCCTTTGAGAGAAAAATGAAAGAGCACAACCTCATGTTATTTCAGAAACAAAATGGGGGTTTTTTTGCGTGTGTTTTATAGTGAAAATCCCTAGCATTACTCCCACTCTGTAAACAATACATCTACTATTGCCCAACAGTTTCTGTATCAGTGTGAATAGCAACAATTTTACATAATTAAAATAGGGAGTAATATTTCTCAGGCTTTTGCATTCCAAGAAAACCTATTCTTTTTACTAGCTCAGATTTTTAAACAGAGGCAGGGAAAACAAAGGTGATTAACATATAAGACACAGAATATGGGATCAAATCCCTTGTAGCTGCCAAGCGGTTCAGTTCACCCGGAACTCCTGAGTTAGGTACCAGAGAGGCACCTGCTGCAGTTTGC